>JAYKKM010000147.1:3802500-4321631 GCA_035772405.1 Chrysogorgia sp. JL179-B06
CACTGAGTTAGAACCCTCATCGCCCATGTTACTCCGCTTAGCAGAACTAGCGCTTACCCTTAACAAATTTTCGTTTGATGGTGAACATTATCAACAGATAAGTGGTGTTGCGATGGGCACCAAAATGGGTCCAAGCTATGCTAACTTATTTGTTGATTATGTTGGAAAACAAGTCTTTGAACGATATACGGGTCCCTTGCCTGATTTCTTTGGCAGATTTATCGATGACTGTTTAGGAACAGCGTCATGCTCACGCGTGTCCTTTTACAGCAGTTCATCAACTTTGTTGATGATTTTCATCCTGCTCTGAAGTTCACGTGGGAAATCAGCGAGACCTGTGTGTCGTTCCTTGATATTTTAATTTCGATTAATGGTGATTCGCCCAAAACGTCTGTCTCGTACAAGCCTACTGACTCCCATAGTTATCTTCTATTTTCTTCCGCTCATCCCAACCACACTAAGCAATCCATCCCTTACTCTCAATTATTGCGTCTTCGCCGCTTATGTAGCGACGACCAAGATTTTCAAGCCAAAGCAATGGAAATGAGATATTTTTTGTTACCTATCAACCTTCTAGACCTCGCCGTTCAGAAAGCTTTTCTCGTGCCCCGTTTAGACACCCTTGAACCACCTTTGGAACACCTTTGGAACAAGTTTCAAACAACAAAATTCCTCTAGTTCTAACATTTCATCCTTTCATTTTAAAGTTAAAAATATTATCAATCGGAATTTTCACATTTTACAAAATGATCCTGAGACGTCAGCCATTTTCACCAATAACCCTTTGGTATCTTTTCGCCGTAATAAAAACATTCGTGATTCCTTAGTACATGGTGCCCTTAAACAAAATACCTCGGCACCAGCGGGGACATTTTCTTGCGGCCATTCTCGCTGCTACACATGCCCTTTTCTCAATCCCACTACACAATCCGTCTTTTTTTCATGCACGTCCACCAACATCATTTATTGCATTTCTTGCGATAAATGTCCTAAAATCGGTGAAACTGGGACGCCTTTCAGACAGGTTTGCTGAACATCTTCGTTCCGTGAGGAACAATGATGTTGACAAACCTGTAGCCCGCCATTTCAACAGCTCTAACAATTTGGTTTCGGACATGAAATTCTGTGCCATCCTTCCCATCTCAGGTGGTAACGATAACCGCAAACGGCAAGAGAAGCGTCTCATTTTTAAACTTCGCACCACGCATCTTCATGGTCTTAACGAACATTTTTCTTTTATTTAATTTCCTACAGTTTTTTTGTTATTTTAGTTTGCGAGGAACTTTTTTATTATTAGATCATACACTTTCATTCCTTTTCAAGTTTTTATTTCTTGCCGCTTTACTATCGTATAATCCCCTTGAATATTGGACCTGTCATTTCTCTCTCCAGGGGTGGAAAAATTAATTTTCTTCCTGCGAGCACGGCCTAAAGATACAAAATTTCCTGCAGATTTGCAGAGTATATTTGTGTTAAATTTAGTCATAGTGCCCATGCTTTAAGTTATCACTTATCCAGAAAATGCTACAAATTAAAATAGAGGAATACTTTTTGCAGTTTTTGCATATGGATATGAAATCTACAGTATTTACAAAGTTGTATAGTTACTACTATAACTTACTTACAAGCAAGTGAAGCAAGCTTAAACCAAATTACAACTTTACAGTTTACGTAATTATGCAATACAGTTAATAAGCAGAGCTGGTAGTCTGGTAGTCCTTCAAATCAGCTCATTTTGTAACGAAGGGCAATCTCGATGGTTGTGACAAGATTCTGTTGAGAACTTTGCTCTTGAAAAGTTTACTCTGTTCTCCCTTTTTTATAATAAAATGTCAATTTACTTGTTTGAAATATATTGACAAAGCTGAAGATATAACTGGACTGCATCACCAACCTCTGCGCCGTTGCATGCAATCTACAACTCATTGTTCGCTGCTTCTTCTAACTTTACTGTTGTGCTGATTGTAGCGTGAGATAACCGATTCTGTAATGGACTCTAAGGTCATCTTGATTGCTCCGACAACTATTATTCGAACTGCCGTATAGTTCGTCGCTACTAGCCAGGAATTTCTGCATAAAATCTTTGCTATCCATCTCATTTTCAACTTATTTTCTGGGATTCCTTCTGTGGCTGAAGCTAGTCTTCGCAAGAAAATCTTGTATTGTCGGGCTATCTCTTGGTTATCAACAACGCGAAGGTTTCGCGCGATTTTCTTGGCAATTCAAACAAATTTATCCACCGTTAAAACACCTAACAAAATGTGCCCTTTCTCGCAAACCTGCAGTATTAAGGATTTTAGATCAGTGCTTTCAACCATTTCCAAGGCATCTTTACTGTAAACGTCTTCCCTGAAACCTTTCACAAGTTGAAATGTCAGATCAGCGAGTTTCCTTTTGGTTGTTGTGACGGGATGTCTATAGTAATATTATCTACTTCATGTCGCCGGGCTCTCCTCATACCGTTAACATGCTGTTCCTCGTGGTCCTCTACAACCTGAGTGCCAACAAACTGACCACTAAGAATGACAGATTGTGATAATGGGGTCAGTAGCATCTGTCTTTCTCGCAGTTCTTGTAATATGAGAGGCAGTTCATCATTCTCTCCATGTGACTAATAAACTTGTCAAAGCGCTGAAATGGGAGTAGGTTCACTTTTTAACTTCTGAGACCAAGCAGGGATTATTTTAACGTGCAGTGATAACCAATTTGTGCAGTGATAAATGAGATTTGTGCAGTGATAAACGCAATTTTGTGCAGTGATAAATTTTTCTTTAATATTTAAGAATGGGTGTTATTCGCGTGTAAGGATTGCATCAGAAATTATGTTCAAAGGCACAGTACATAAGCGTACCGTAAACTAACAGCCTTATGCCCTTACAGACCAGAAGCTAACTAAAACTAGTTTCTATACCATTTCTGGCATTTCAACTTTCAAGATACATAAGCATGGCTACTACAGCAGGCCCTACCGCCATAATAAACAAAACGCTACTACTGTTCTCACTATTTAGCCGACTACCAAACGGTACTTTGCCAACTATAGCCAACCCCACATCACATGCTTGAGGTTTCTCTCAGGTCGATGCGTCTGTGGCTCTGAATGTATGCTGTGCGAAAGGGTTAACTCATTAAAAATTGGGAACAGGAGGGCTGCTTATGCATACTATGACAGTATGACTAGTTGATTACTGATGAGCTATCGAGCTACTCAGTGCTCCATCGCTGCTTAACGTGATACTGAAGCTAGAATTTATGCCTTTTTCAGCTCTTTGTGCAGTGATAAAAATTCCTTAAAATAATCCCTGAGACCAAGACACCATATTCTTCAATTCATAGATATATTATCGCCTAATATATATATATATATATATTATATATATATATTATATATATATATATATATATATATATATATATATATATATATATATATATATATATATATATATATATATATATATATATATATATATATATATAATAATATAATATATTATCGCCTAATCCCCTTGAATATTGGACCTGTCATTTCTCCCACCCCCTCAGTCTGCTTATTGATCGAGTGTTAAAAATAGCAAATGATTTAACTTTTCCCATCTCATTAATTATTAGTTAGTTTATTTCCCGTGCATTTGATTGGCTACTTTCTACCTGTGACACCCTTTTGGCATATATATAAGCCCTATTAATTTTATTTCATCTCGTCTTACTCTGATGAAGGACTCCGCTCGAAACGTCAGTATCTCGTCACTAAATTCTTGGCAGTTTACCACCTTTTCACTTTGCTATATTTTCAAAACACTGTCTACGCAGCACTCTACTTTTCTACTAAGTTAATCCAAATAGGAGACAAAAGCTCTTGTTCTGAATTGTGACTTGATACTGCTCTGCTTGCTGGGCCTTTTCTCTTTCTTTGGCATCACAGTCATGCATCTCTAATTTCGTCTTCTCCAGGCAAGCAATGATGGCTGAAAGATCTGCGAGAAAGTTTCCATAGGCCTTCCTCACAGAATTGGTGTAATTAGGCATTTTGGGGGAGGCTCGTCGTCTACATCTTCATCATCACGTTTCCGTTTGGCAGCTTCCTTTTCTCCCTCGTCAACGCTAACGGGATTGTTATCTTTTGACTTATACTGTACAAAGAGTTCTGTAAGCGACTTCTGCCCAAAAACTATTACTTATGGGCATTTTTCATATCATGGTCTTTTAAGTTTTGAAGCAGCATCTCTTTCCGGCATACAGTATGTGGCATCTTGCACGATTACTCTTATTCCGAAACATTTTCTAATTTTCTTACAACCGACTTGAGATGGGTTGCCAACATTTTCCTCGCTTCTCTGTATGCTTTCCGCACGTTGTTCACTCTCCTCACCTGCTTGCAACTCCGTTTCGCGATAATTTTCAGATCTTTCACTATCAGAGCTTTCACTATCAGATCTTTCACTATCAGAGCTTCCACTCAATTTTCAGTTCTTTCACTATCAGAGCTTCCACTCAATTTTCAGTTCTTTCACTATCAGAGCTTCCACTCAATTCAGTGAATTCACTGTCTTCGATACTGCTGGTGCTACTTTGCATTTTATTTTTAAAACTATTACTTTGACAAGCAGTCTATGACGTAATGACGTCTTACATAGGACAATGGTAACATGCCATTTGTGTACGATTTTTAAGAACTTTCGTTAAAAATAGTCCCGTGTAACATCAACACAGAAGCACTTTCAAAGAAATTTGCATCGAGTCAGCTGCTTTTACAAATTTCCTGTCAACCAAGGGTTCTTGCCCATCATGAGATACATAAGTTCCAAATTTTTCAAAGTTCCAAATTTTCAACCTAAAAAAATTCCTGTGGCTGTTTAAAATTTCCTGCTGGCGGTGCTCGTGTGCTCGACTATTTTTTCCACCCAAGTCTCCCTCCCCCTCAGTTTGTTTGCTGATGATTTAATTTTTCACATCTCATTAATTAGTAGCTTGTTTATCTCCTGTACATTTGATTGGCTACGTTCTACTTGTGTACATTTGATTGGCTACGTTCTACTTGTGACACAATTTTGGCATATATATAAGCCTTACTTATTTTATTTCATCTCGTCTTACTCTGATGAAGGGCTCCGCTCAAAACGTCAGTATTTCGTTACTAAAAATCTTGGCAGTAAAATCTTTTCACTTTGGAATAAATTGCAGCAACGCTGATTATGTGGTACGATTTGATAGGTTGTCTCAGATTCATACCAATCTGAGTGGTAAAAATAACCAAATATTTAATTAAAATGACCGTATTTTGGTTGTTTCAACCAATAAAATTTGGCTGTTTTAACCTGTAAAAAAGGTCATTGGTGAATCTGAGACAACTAAATTTAATTGTAAGAATCTTATATAAAATGAAGACCCCTACACATATGCCCAAAACCTATTAACACTCTGATGCTTTGTCAATAATTGAACATAACGACACCCACCTCTTTTCAATGACCGTTCTACTAAATCCAATAAGGTATCTTTTCTGAAAAAAAAATTAAATATTAAAATTTAAAAGCTTGCTTTTATGCTTACTAATCATGTAAACATGTACAGTGATCAACTGAACATTTCAACCTGCAAAGTAAATTAATGTATACTGTATTTGAAAATTATTGTGATATGCCACAAGGTGGAGTGCATGGCAAGTTTTTGTGAGAAACTGATCCCTCCGCAGCACGAAAGAACAATAATGCAGGTAACACTGTTGCCCAGAAAATATGGCAATTAATCCCTATTAGCTGCCACAATGGATATGTCATCCTTATGAGCATGTACAATGTAAATCAAATTTTGAATTTGTTGTGGTCTAGCGGTTACCATACATGTCTAAGAGCTGGGAGACACAGGTTGAAATCCTGGGTTGGACCACCACACAGGGTGTCAAAAATAATTGAAGAGAAAGCAAATGGTAGACTTTCGGGTCTTCTCGGATAACAACCTTAAATCATAGGCCCTCTGAACCCCTATCAATTGGGCTTCTAGCCTGTTGTGATATTCCATTCACCTTAAAGAGTGAGAAATAAACTAAACTAATACATAGTACTGCATGTATATATCATTATATTGTATGTAGTACAGTACAGTACATGTACATAAAATCCTGCATAGTGTGGTAACCTGTATATAATTTTGCCAGTTCTTTTTATACCTGAAATCTTGGCTATTCTTTGAATGCCAATCACCATTTTCATTACTGTTAATTAATACAGTACCCTTATAATTACTGAAATTTTCAATGACAATACCTTTCTGCTACCACATCACCAATTAAGTTGTTAGCAAATGTTTCTTTCAGGCTTCTTAAGCTTGTTTGGCGGATTTTGGCACTACACAAGATAATTTTTTTGTAAATTGTTATGGCTAGCTATAAGCGTTCAAAAGGCTAGATAGAAGCGTTGGAATGGCTAGCTACTAGCCTTCAAACTGCTACCCACAATTGAAAGGTTGCCACATGCTCAAACGGATCATGGCAAGCGTTTATGGCAAGCGTTCTGACAGGTGTTGTTTTAAAATTATTAGATCTCAATTGTTCAATAGTCTAGAGGTGAAGAGCCTTAACACTAATAAAATTAATATCAAACATCAACCATTAAATGATTACATCTTAAATCACTGAATGATTTATCATGCTTTTAGTGTCTCACATCCCTTAACAAAAAAAAATCTGCACTTGTATGCGTCCAGATCCTTTATCAGGGCTTTCAATGGGGGACGTGCGATCGCGCGCACCCACACATGCCCAAATTTAAGAAGCGATCGATTAATCGTGCACGCAAAATATAAATTTCTTGGACAATGGAGCGATCTTGTAGCAAAGTGCTGTCAATTTCTCAAGATTGGAGCGATCTTGTGGTGTCTTAACACTAGTTCAAAGAGGTTATCTATTTGAATATGAAATGGTTCGACCAAGAATTTTGGTCCAACGACAAAGATTACGGAAATGATGACATCGCTGCAATGGTGACTCATTTTGAGAAACCATTGTCGCTTGCATCCTTCGAGACCTCCTGTGCCTTAAAATAGTGGAAAAGCTTCAAAGTCTACGTGAAAAGCCACTACACATAATTGCCAGTTGGAAAGGCGTTGTGGAAATCGGTCCTGTCTTATTGTCAGGAGGAGTTTCCAAATCTCTGCAAGCTGGCAAAATAATCTCATCATGAGCATTTCTGGCTCGAACTCTTCAGTCAATCAGACATTCAGCATGGCGATGAACATTCTGTCCAACAAATGTTTGTCAATGCACCATAACACCATCAATGAGTCATTAGTTGTTTATGGCAGCGACAGCTTGTGGAGCTGTGCACATGAAAGGGAGGAGATCAGATGGAGAAAAACGGGTCCACCAGCGAAACAACTGGATGCACCGATTGAAGAATCCGTGGAATCTTCATCTGTGAGTGAGAGTGATTCATCTGACGAAACTGACAGTGACTTTTAAAGGACATTGGCAACGAAAATTTTTGTTGCTTTATTTGAAAGAGCATGAAAAAATAAGCCGATTGGCCGTTTACTGTTCTACGCTATCTCTTCTAGTTGCGAAGTTATACGCAAAAATTTGCAAAATATAAATTGCTGATTCAGCACAACGTGTGACGTCATTGGATGGGTAAGTATGTTTATTGAATACATAACTGAAGCATAGCTCAGTTATTATGAGCTCAAATCAAATGAAATTTTGCACAAAGATAGTACATGATGAGATGCATTGAAAAAACACTTCTAATTTTGTTGTCAAGGTAACACTGTCGTTCCCAGGCCCCTTAAACGGATTTTTTATAACTAGTTACATTTATCTATGGGAGTCATTTTCGAATTATTATCATGCAAGTAAACTTCAGGCATGCATAGGTGTATTGTACACACACTTCTGATATTATGTTATCCTAATCAGTACCAAGAATAAAGCTGTTTTATAAAATTCGTGCAAGGGGCCTGGGAACGACAGTGTTACCTTGACAACAAAATTTGAAGTGTGTTTCAATGCATCTCATCATGTACTATCTGTATGCAAAATTTCATTTGATTTGAGCTCATAATAACTGAGCTATGCTTCAGTTATGTATTCAATAAACATACTTACCCATCCAATGACGTCACACGTTGTGCTGAATCAGCAATTTATATTTTGCAAATTTTTGCGTATAACTTCGCAACTAGAAGAGATAGCGTAGAACAGTAAACGGCCAATCGGCTTATTTTTTCATGCTCTTTCAAATAAAGCAACAAAAATTTTCGTTGCCAATGTCCTTTAACTGAACTAGTTTCCGCATCTTTTTATGTCTACGTTTCTAAATAAACGCATGTTTTAAACTATTACCTCTTATCTGCATCTTTATTATAGTTAACACCGGAAGGAGTTAAAGAGAAGAACGATATTAATTCGCGTTTTAGCACGAAATTTTCAGTCACGCAGTCACCGAAAATTGCACGTGCGGTTCAACACTCGTGCAAATTGTTGAGTTTGAAAGCCCTGCTTTACGATCCTACTTAAAACCAGGGTGCTTATACACTATTAACATTTGATGTTTACACAAACACTTGCCAGGGTAGGAAGATAATTATGCAGCAAATACTGTAATTTAGAAAGTCATAACCATGATACCTAAGTTACATGTTCACTGTTACGGGATTATCCGTCTTAATATTAAATTATAGTTTCTGATCGATTGTTCTGTTATTGTTTTGACTTTCTTGACAAAGTGGCAAATGCAAGGTTCGAATTAGGTAAAAACGATGTACATTTCCCCCCGAAAACATGACGTCCAAGTGGCAAGAAATTGAATGCCGAAAGGAATTCTAGGTTAGGCATGCGATACTTTCGGTTGCCATTGCCCCTAACTGTTGGTTTAAGGGAAGCTCCTGGAAATTGCACGGGCCTGTGCAGGAAAGTGATTCCCAGGGCACTTTAGAGTAGATACGCAAAAAATGGTGTCAACGACAATCATCAATCGATTATGGCTTTTCTTTACAAGTTTAATACAATTTTTGCATGGCTACGGGAAATACACACAATTTTTCCACCTTTGGGAAATAGGACTGTTAACTTAACATATAGTTTGTCAGAACTATTTGTTTGTATTCAATACTGAGATTATGTATCGTTTTGAAAAGTGATGTGCAACTTTTACTATTTGGGCGAAAACGATGTGCAAATTGCACATTGCACACCATTAGTTTGAACCCTGTGTCATGGGCATCAACAAGCGAACACGTCTGTGCATAACACTCTTGCCCAGGCTCCCTCCCACTGTGGGTCATGTTAGTATTATAATATTATAGGTTGAACTATAATGACCTTTAGAATAGCTAGATATTAAGTAATTTTATTGGATTTAGATGATTTTAAAGTAGATAACTGACAAACAATCTCCACTACAATTATTGCTGGTATTTATTGATCACTATTTGGCAACAGCAACATGTTGAAAATCACTGGTACTGGAGTCAAAACATTACATGTATATTATAGGCACACTTATAAACCATATATAATATTAATTCTTCCTGAACCATAATAGAGAACATCCTGAATCAAAATAGAGAACATCCTGACCAACATACATATATTGACAACTTTATAAGACACATCATTCCTTCCAACACGTCTATCACACACCTCTTTTCGCTTGCTCCTTCGATTTGTTCTTCTAGCACCTGTTCAAAGTTTGTCTCTATTTCTTCCGTTTCAGTTCCCAGTTCTATAGTTTACCAAAAAAGTAACATAAACATCAACCTGAATAAAATAAATTGGAGCTGTTAAATTCAACAAAAAATAATTATAAGGTAAATTTACCCTCGGATGAATCGTCGTCAGGGTTGCTTTGAGTGTCGACAGAACCTTGACTCGAAGCAACACTTCGATTTTCAAATGTCTCATCTAGGCATTCTTCAACCCGCCTCGCTACAATGAAACAAAACCATAACGTGATAAAGAATTATTGTTCGCCTATCAAATAGCAGAGGAATAGCAAGCCATGCAATACTTTGCTTAGGTTATTTCTTAATCCAAAAGACTCATTCATGAATGCGAAATGACGTGCCATCGACACGAAAGTGTTACTGCTTATAACACGTCAGAAGATAGGGAATTTCAAAAGATGATAGGATTACTTGTAACAAATGAGAATTCTACAATTCAACAAGAACATTTACCTTTCTTTTTCGTATTTTTTCGGGAACCCTTCGGCATCGTAAAGCAATCGATCGAACACGTACTAGCCCAATATGAATACGTACGATGTGCTTCTTGGTAACAAATTCAACTGCTACTTATTTGAGCGATTTCGCAATCTCTTTGCTCTGTTCTTGTTATGTGGCCAGCAACAAGTAATTCTTATCTATACTTGGTTTCCTTTTCCATAAAAAATGACGGTGGAGTGAATAGCAAAATGCGAAATTTCTCAGATGCATCGAGCAAATCTTTGTCGCGTACGAACCCAAATGGCGAAGATAACCGGTTAATGTTGTATTCGCAATTGGCATGTGTAGTCGTGGTTAAATGGATACGCGATAAGGTGTTGACCGTGTGAAAGACTGGAACTGAGTGATCACTGATGATCGCTAGCCCAAAGAAAAACGTTTCCTAACGAAAAGAAAAACGTTCCCTAATACTATAATAGTAACCCAGAAAATATTTATACTAACCTATTTTAAGGGCTAGATTAGTATTAAGGTTTTAGGGTAGAAAATGTTTATCTTTGGTAATTGGTTGGTACCGTTTGCGTTAGCGATCATCATATTCAGTTCCAGTCTTACACACGATGAACTCCTTATCGCGTATACTATTTAGCCGTTGATACATTGAATCATTGATGTGCAATTTCAGATCAAATAATGCCGAGGGAGGAGTGGGAAAGGATTTTTGCAGAAGGCCTGGTTCCTTAATTTCCTTCGTACGCACTTAGATTTCTACAATAAATTGACACAAATGTTCTTTTTCCAACAAAAGAGAAATTTAAAGGGAAAATATAATTTCGTTTTAGCGATTCAGTGTTCACATGATTTAAAAGTTAGTTTAGGGTCCCCTCCCTTAAACATTCTTCGCCATATTTGTTTTTTGCTGTATTATTCAGAGACGTTAGTGAAACTTTACGTTTGCAATGAATGAATGAATAAAAATGACAAATGGTATGGATCTTTTACGTTTGCGTAGCTTTCTGCGTTAAAACGCTCAAATGACTATGAGAAGCAGAAAAGCAAAATAATTTATAATTATAGACGTACAACTAGAATTAGACGATATCATCACGATGATATACGTGGCATAAATATTTTGCTTTCTTGTCGTTTGTTCGTTTTAGCGTTTTGTTTTATATTTGTCTTATCATATTGAAATGTGTTCATTTCTGCTGAGTGATGGTTAATGTTTTAAAGAGAAATAACGTGTTGTCTAATGATTCCTATTCTGAAATATAGCGATTTTGTCGTTGGTGGCAAACATCATGAAACTTTAGACATGAAATAGTCAATGCAGATTTTTTGTGAAAATAGTTTCAAATATTTGAATTGCTTGATTGCTATCATTCTTATTTTATTATTACAATTATTGTTGTATCATTCTATTATTTATTTTGTTCTTTTATCCTTTTAGTGTATTCTTTGGATGGCATACTTGTTTTCTCACTGTTGTTAATTTGTACATGTGCTTACATGAAAAGGGTTCCAAGATTAAAAAGCTTTTTCTTGGCAGAAAAGAAAGGATTCTTTGGCATTTTTTATAAAGGTTGGGATTCACATAATACAGTATCTCTCGTGAGTGAGGTCGCAAAGTGACTGAGCGAAGCGTGCGTGATAATATGCAGCAGGGACCCATTTCTCACAAAATGTTTGTATATATATTGCGAAGCGACCAAGTGAAGTGGAAGCGAAGGTGATAATCTTGGAAAAGGTTAGGTCGGATGACTCTGTGGGACCTTTTCCGAAGATGGCACCCAGTCAGCTTTGGTTGACCTTCGGAAGACCATGAAAACGATTAGGGTTAACTTAAGCAGCCACCAGATTGATCATGATTGCCGATTAATTTCTAAGTACATAAACAGGTTTTTACGAAGGGTATGCTTCATTCTTATAATATAATAGACACATATTATGTTATGCATTTAGACTTGGTAATTATTCCAAATCTGTTTTCAGAATTGAAATCGATCAAATATTGGCCGAGATAACATTCAAAATCTACAACAAAACAGCCTTTTGCAATTTGTGATCTACAAATACATAGCCTGTGTAGCAGATGGTTGTTTGTGGGGGGTATAATATTTGGGGAGGGATATACACAGCCTGCAAGGTCAGGGGACTGGACGGATGGGGAAAATCCCACAGGGGGGATAGAACAGGCAGGTGAGGGGTTATTACAGATACATATTTCTAGTATAATATTTAAGTTTAATAGAGTCAGATACATATATAACTGTGTCATCAGCATACAATACATGATCAGTTTGGCATATCGGAGACATATATCAATGTTGTTGGTGGACATCACAAACAAAATGGAGACCTGAGGCACTCCACAAGTCATGTGCTGGAAATCCAACACCACATTATAATTAAACTTTACTGTTTTACTTGCATGTTCAACCGTGTATCCCATAAGCCATTAGTTTGGATAAAAATATCCCAAGAGAGACTCTTGTCAAACACCTTACTCAAGTCAATAAAAACTGCACCAGTAAGATTTTGTTTATCCATACTTTCACTGAATGTTATCAATGAAGAATGTTACTACCAGGCTGCCAGCTCAGTGGATCTACCTGCTTTAAAACCAAATTGTTGTTTTATTAATAATTTACATTCTTCTTGGTGTTTTCTGAGTTGAGTGTGTACAAACTTTATATATATATATATATATATGTTGAAAGGATTTATGGTGAAGGCAAATTTTGAGTGTTGGAATACATACATTTTAAGACCAAACCGGGACCAGTTGCGAAAAATGCAACTTCAAGGCCTTCCGGCTGGAATTGAACCCGCGACCCTGCGATGCTAGTGCAGTACTCTGACCACTGAGCTATGGAAGCCGTTGCCGAGAGCCTAGTCACGAGTTCTGTATATCATAGGCGGGGGGGGGGGGGGGGGGGGGGGGCTAAAGCCAGCTTTGTAAAAGTGGAAAACTGGGGGGGCTAAAAAGTGAGAAAGTGAGAGTTATTTGTCCATATTATACATTGAATATTTGTGCATCTTCGATATCAGGCAGTTTTTAAATTCCATATCATTGCAGGATGGCAATCGTAAGGGAAAATCGTGTCGAATGATAGTTTGATACTTATTTCATGAAGTACTTCGTCCATTAGTTGTTGATGACTGCTGACCAGAAGTATTATGAATTTCAGAGACTTTAGATTTCAAAATTTTCCCGATTCCGCCCCCCCCCCCAGAGGTTGCGGTTGCTGTTCAGCCCCCCCAACCAAACCTATTTTCCGCCGCCACTGCTGTATATATGGTGGTGGTAATGCCACGGGATACGATTATATATATCAAAATATTGATTTGTCTCCATATTTAAAAATTGGAATTATCATTGTTTGTTTGAGGTCCATTGGTATTTCTCCCGATTTGAGGTAAAGGCTGATAACATAACTACATGAGCTAATGCGGTTGACAATAAATTTAGCTGAGTCATTTTTCCATCCAAACCAGCAGCCTTATTCCGTTTAGGTTTCTTCAGTTTCGCGTCAGATACGGGTGTGCAGCTAAAAAGATTGGGTTTTCAAATATGTGGTTGTGGTGCGTAGTTCCAGATAAAATATTTTAAAGAATCGATTTGGACTTGAGCAGCTATTGAACAGAAAAAGTTACAGAAACCATTACTTGGAATGTAATTTATTATTGATATATCCAGCATATAAGGCTCCGAGGAAGAGCAATCATTTGATTTTGTCAGTTATACATGCATATAGCGTACGTTACTCCTATCTTGAGAACATCGACGGTTGTAACGTAGAAACACTGACAAATTTCAATCACACGTGAGAACAAATGAACATCAACAAACAAATGTAAACAAATTCCACAAATTTGTACAATACCTCTATCTTAACGGTTGATGTAAACTCGAGCCATCATGGCGGTCAATCCAGTATTTAGACATGAATCTTTTTTGGATTTATATTATTGCATTTCAAACAATTTACGTATTTAGATGTGTTTTTGGCACAAATGTACAATACCTACCAGTATACCGTAACATGCCCCACCAACCAGGGACGGCGGAGCGCGTTTTAAAGTGGGGGGCTAGAAGCGGCGAAGAAAGGGGAAAATTAATTTCCAAAGAATACACCATACGGAAAAACCTCAATTTAGATATTCCAGAGAAAAGTGGGGGGGGGGGGGGGGGGGGGCTAAAGCCATGCAGTCAGTATTCTTATTAATCATTGACAACTTTTATGATTTTTTTCCAGCTGCTGTAATTGGCGTGAGATTGCATTGGATAATTGCTTTGACTTGTACAATAATGGCTGTGTACATTATGGTTTTAAAGTGACCCAACAGATCATGTGGACTGATAATGTATGTTGCATTGAAACATAGTCCTACCTCTACCAAGAATGCATTTAATTGCACGTGCTGTGTCAGTTGGATTTGTAAAATAATAATTTAAAATTGAACGTATATGATTTGTAATATAACCTAAAAAGAGAGTTACAGCTAAGGCTAAAGGTCTTGTTCTCTGGTCACGTGAAAAAGACTTGCATGTACAGCAGGATTCTCATTAAGGCCCCGTTCACGTTCTTTATCGTTCCGTTCTAAAAAGTTGTATGAAGAGGATTGCATTCAAACGGGAACGCTTCAAATCGTACCGTTCCAAAAATTTGAACGCTAGAAAAGGTGATCCGGAAAATGGAACGATACGCTAAAGCATTGTACTGTACCGTGAGCAGCTGGAGTATAAAACTCAGAACTGGTATAGAATGTGGAAATAATACCCACTGGTCTGATGTGAACGGCAAACAAGTTTGATTTTTGAACAATTTAGTTAGTTTTCATTAAAAAAGATGGCGGACTTCGAGCGGACCGTAATCATATCGTCCCCGTGTGAACAGGCAATTTGTTTCGTTCCAAAATTCAGTACTAATATGGAACGTGGAACAATTATGTACTCGCGAGTGTGAGCGCTCATTTCAAAGTAGGGTTTCAAAGTAGCGCAATAAATTATTCACAATAAATAAAGTGATTTTCCTTTAATACTTGCAGTGTAGAATGTTCTTATAAACTACAAATATTCACGTAACTAGATGTATTCAGCGTGTTTTAAGCTGGCGGCTATCAAACATATCCCTATTGCCCTAGTTCACGTGATTAATATACATCAACTGTATATGTCTACGATTACTGTATAATTAACCAAGTTAATTTACAGTTCGAAGCAAACACGTGAATAATTATTATCTCTACTAAAAACCATAAAGGTTAGGACACACGAGGCGACAAATCCCAGGGACATGTCGCGGGGACATGTTACAGGGACAAATCCCGTCGTGTGTACTGGCAGAACTTTGTCGCGGGGACAAAATTTTGTCCCCGAAACATGTTGCATGTATTCAAAATGATTTGAATTCGTGCGACATGTCGCGGTGACAAAAGTATGTCCCCGTGACTTGTCCCATCGTGTGAACAGCTCGTGCAACTAGTCCCCAGGACAAAATTAAAATAAACCAATCACATAACGTTATTTTATTTTCCCTTTCCTTTTCTGACATGCCCCCTCGTGTGTCCTCAACAAGGGAAATGTCTCCGCGACATGCCCCTGCGATTTGTCGCTTCGTGTGTCCTCAACAAGGGAAATGTCTCCGCGACACGCCCCCGCGATTTGTCGCCTCGTGTGTCCCAACCTTAAAGACGGGAATCGAACCCGCAAAAGGTTGGGACACACGAGGCGACAAATCTCGGGGACATGTCGCGGGGACATGTTGCAGGGACAAATCCCGTCGTGTGTACTAGGCAAAACTTTGTCGCGGGGACAAAATTTTGTCCCCGAAACATGTTGCATATATTCAAAATGATTTGAATTCGTGCGACATGTCGCGGTGACTTGTCCCATCGTATGAACAGCTCGTGCAACTAGTCCCCAGGACAAAATTAAAATAAACCAATCACATAACGTTATTTTATTTTCATTTTCCTTTTCTGACATGTCCCCTCGTGTGTCCTCAACAAGGGAAAAGTCCCCGCGACACGCCCCCGCGATTTGTCGCCTCGTGTGTCCCAACCTTGATCTCCAGTTAGACGCACTAACCATTGAACTACCATGTGTAAGATAGTTCGTACGTGAAACACACGTCATACTTCGCTCTGCCATGTCAGTTCTGGTAGCTCAATGTAACAATGTTAGAGCGTCTAACCGGAGATCAGAATGTTGCGGGTTCGATTCCCTTCCCGGCTGGGGCACAGAAACATTATTTTTCTGAGTTTGCGTTAAAGCTTGAGTAGCAAACAATTTATTATATTCAAATAACCAAGCTGCAAGTCACATTTAATATATATAGAATTACTTTGTTCTTTAATTAAATCAATTACTCGTCCAAATCATAGTTAGTGACAATGAAGGACTACACTAATTAAATCCGAACGTTGTTATTGGATGACTACTATCATTATACAGAAAATACAATACGTTCAGTGACCGTGAAAGTGAACAACAACATAGAACAATGACTTTTGCGGACCTTCCAAACCATCCCTTCTACTATTTCCAAATCGATATAAAGAACAACAAATACATGCAATTTCATCTTTCTACTTTAGGTTAATTAATCTGTTTTTAAACATTTTCCACTCGTGCATGTAAATGCAAGTTCAAAAGTAGGCGGGTATTCTACAATCGCTGGGAAATATTGCCTTGCAATTGCACATCAAAAAAATATTTGTGGGCCCCTGACCCCAAGTGATGAGTATGATTTTAATATTTAGATCGATCACGCAGGATAAGGTTACCTTATTCCTGTTATGGTCTAGTAGTTACCACACATGTCTATGAGCTGAGAGACACAGGTTCAAATTATCCTGGGTCGGACCTCCACTCAGGGTCTTAAAATAATTGAGGAGAAAGTGCTGCCTTTGCAATAATATCAGCAAATGGTAAGACTTTCTAGGATAACGAAATTAATTGGGCTTCTATTATATTCTATAATTGGGCTTCTAGCCTGTTGGGGTATTCCGTTCACCTACTAAGAGTGATAAATCTAATCAACTAAACTATTTATCCGAACTAGAGGCTCATGTTTTAAGCGCTCGATTATTCAGTTTATCACTCTTAGGTGAACAGAAAACCCAACTGATAGGAATTCCGTAGGCCTACGATTTAAGGTCGTTTTCCGAGATGACCTTATACGGAATACGTACTTTAAGTCCATATAAACTGCGAAGATAGAGACGAGATAGATTAGGCAGGGAGGAGTCTGGGGCATGTAGTGTGTACCCCAGAACATTTTGATTTTTTGAAGCTCTAGAATTGCATTTTCAGCGATTTCTGTTAGAAATTTTTATTTAGATTTGCACAGCAGATTATGTAATAATGCAGGAAAGGAATTTATAGGAGAGACTAAAAATATTGTTTATAATATACGCTTCTTAGAGACTGGTCATTATTTATGGTCGGGGTAGGAGGCGAAGAGAGATTTGGTGCTGAAAAAAATTTTACCCAACCAAATTAAGATCAGAAATTTAACCGTCGGCGTCCCAAGACTCCCAACCATTTATGGGTAAAGAAAATCTTTTACCCAACCCAAGAAGAAAAAAGTTGGATAAAGCCCAATTCCCAGCATATCGTCGATACAAGTTTTAATAACAAACCCAAATAGATATACAGGCAGATCCTAATCCAAGGAAAACAAGGAGAGGAATACAACAAAAGCTAATGTGTTATGATGACTAACGGGAGAACTGATGACGAGATTCCAAATTTAATGGATGAACTCTTAATTTTTTTATATAAATAGTCATGAAAATTTTGCTACCCAACCCTTCAGAGAAGTGATTTTTTTTACCCAACTATTTAGGTCTTAGAATTTTCAGTTACCCAACCATTTTCTCTTCGGCCCCAACCCCGGAAATAAATAATGACCGGTCCCTAAATAGATATACACACTTGCTTTTCTGATTTTATCATTTTTCACATAATTTTTATAGCCTATCTATATAGTGTACAACGATGAAACACGTGGACTTTCGATAGGGTTATGAGTCCAGGCTTCATTTAGAACTTCGTTCATTGAAATATAAAATACTGCCCCACGTCTATCTCGTTCCTGCTCAATTTCCGGGCTGCACTTCTCTGGATCATATCTTCAATCTGCTTTTGATAAACTTTGGCATGCTCTGCAGTTCGTTTGAGACGTGTCTCGGTATCTTTCAGTGCGCCTATAAAACGAAGGATCTATTATCACTATCGTACGAGGATCTTTGATCCATGTGTAGCCAGCCTCCCGCATATTTAGTTCCGGTTTGTAGACCAGTCGGTCGTCGATGAGCTTGTATTCTTTTTCTTCCTTAAGCGTCATATCCTTTCAACCTGAATGACATTGGCCGCATTTGAATTGCCCTGGTCTATATAGTTGTTCCATTGAATATAAATCATTGCGCACAGTGGCGTGGTGTACGATAACGTGTTGCATAACTTTTTTAGTATCCGCCAACTGGGGAGGTGTTCCTCCAATTGCGTTTCCAAATCTATTCTCCAACAAAAGCAAGTGCCCAACAGCTTGCTTGTGGACAGGATAAAATGCTGCGTATTCATTGCCTATTAAGCAATCAATGTCCCTCGTTGGACCTGACGAGCTCGTGTACATTGGCATTCTTGAACATCTTTGTCACTCCGTCTCTTCCAATATCAAAATCGTAAATGTATATGCATGCGTTCTATCCCTAGTATCCGACATTGCAACCATGTCAACACCTTAGGCGGCTGCCTCCGACTAGCTTTAGTCTTTTCGTTTTTTGAAAGGTTATGAAGGAAAGTGTACTGCCTCCATCCCAGAGCAGCTGGTTCAACAGGGCATGCAAATTTGTTTCTAGGTTTGTCAGCTTTTACTTTCTGTAGCTGTAGCAGGATGTCGGAGCGATCGGCCATTTTTCGTATCCTTCCGTCTGGTTCCATGGAACGAAATTCCTTTTCAACGTTCTCAAGTGATGCAGCGCGAAAGTTATTCGTGTTGTAAAGGGATAGATTTGATTGCGCGATCACAAACATCTGGAATATCAAACTTTTCCCAAATTCGGTAGGCAAAACAGTCAGGACATCATGACCATTTAACAAGTCACCATTGACTCGCACTGTTCGGACTTAAAATTAATTTCATTCGATAAATCCAACGCTGCCTCGGTCATTTTGCCGCGAAATATTAACGATCGAGTTCGTTTGGTGTATTGGGGAGTTTTACATAGACACGGATGAACCAATGGGATTTTAGTCCATACTTCTTTTTAGAGTTTGTGCGATTTTATGAATAGGATTTTGGCTGTCGTTTCTTTCGCCTCCCTCCCCATTCTTCCGCTCGCTCCTCAACTCAGCTCCCGCAACTCCGTCAAACGGAACTCCTGCAACTCCTGCAATAGTATCAACCAACTAGTGGTCTATTACAAATTCGGCATTCTGATTGGCTGAGCTACTAGTGGTCTATCGGTGATAGGCCACTAGTAGCGTTATCCAATCACAAACCGTCTTATAACTGGAATATTCCTACCCTTACCAATCAGAAGCATATAATCACGCTGCAAGCAAAACCTGAAATCTAGGCCAAACATGGCGTCCGCTAAAATTCATATACGAGTGATAAAATCATGAAAACATTGGCCCGAAAGTAGTGGAAAATTGTTCAGTTTGACATTTTCGAATAAGAAAATGAATTCGCTTATGCTTATGGAGTATATCTACACCAAATTTGAAGCAAAGTATTACTTTGCTTCAAATCTACTATATTACAATCCCATAGAACTACTCTATATTTTGAATGGGGAGACTTCTACAAAGAAAAAGGTGAAACTATCTGAAAATTTGGAACAATGTTTGATAAGACTTTTTACGTTAAAAGAAATGTTGTGTATGGTTGATAAATTAGACAACTCGCCCTCGTTGTCTATGAGCAGATATCATAGTCAACTCGGGCTGCGCCCTAGTTAATACAAATGCAGTTCATATGAAAGATCTTACTGACTTTAGTTTATTTCCAAAGTTTCAGCATTCCTATCAATTTAGTTGAGAAGATATTGCTAGTTGAAGTTGAAAATTTGTGGATTTTGACGCCATATTGGTTTTGAAAATATGACGTCATTGAGTGATTCTTTATCGTCAGTGGAGTTGTTTTGATGGCGATCACATAGTGATAGTTATTGTGAATGGTCTTTGGACGAAAATTAGTCGAAATAAACTATTTAGTTCATCATGCAGGAAAGTAGAGGAGCTTCTTAGGCATAATACGAGATCACGTCACTCAGTGACGTCATATTTGAGAAACAAAATGGCGTCGAAATTGGACAAACTCTCCAACTTCAACTAGCCACATCTTCTTAACTAAATTGATAGGAATGCTGAAACTTTGGAAATAATCTAAAGTCAGTAAGATCTTTCATATTACATAACTACATTTGTATTTGGGCCGGAGTGTCCCTTTAAGTAGATTCCTCACTGGATAACCTGCACAAAATTTGTCCATTCAAAAAGCAAGCATCAATAATTAACGTAAGCTAACATGTAGGAAGGTCCGTAATTAGTAGCTTGAATTCACGAGAGCTTTCTTTGCAACAACTAAATGTACACGAGTTCAGTGAAAGTGAATAGAAGGCCTTTTGTTGAAAATCCCAATCATGAAATAAATCAGTTAAGCCCTCGAACATCGGCTTTAAGCCAGATAAGCCTCCTCCGTTCTCGGGCTTCAACTTTAACATATTTAGTCTGTCATCCCATAGCCATACGTGACCACTGGACTCGACGCTTCTATATATTGCTGTCTTCTACCAAAATTTAGTCTGGAGCATGTTAGCACTGTATATTCGACACTGATCTCGTTGGCTGCGTTTACACTATTACGGTACGTCTTCCGTTAAAACGTCACTCCGTTTCTTTGTTGTGTTCACACTATTCCTGCTTAATCCAGAGTAGTGTTTACCATAGCTTATAGTCACTATATACTCTTGGCATTCCGGATGCAAATCACTACGCTATGGTTATTTTCAACGTAGCGTACTAGTATAAACACCCAGATATCGCCAGAATGTTAGAAAGCTATTTTGGGTGCAAAGTACTAGTAGAAGTACTAGTATAGAAGTACTAGTAGAACTACAGAAGTACTAGTTAGAGGATTAAACTAGTTCTTGAAAATGAAATGTCCTTTTGAGTCATCCCTTTTAGCATTCACCTATTGCTCTTGCATGTACTTTGGCGGTAAAACTGCTATAAGCAGTGGTTACAGGCTTTATAGGAAGATGGAAAAAATCGATAGGCTGCAGAAAGCAAAGAAACAATGTAAATAATCACACCTCGCAATGGTCATGCCAATAATGCTATTTTCGGCATCACTTTCTGAATAGTTGCTCCATCCAGTATTGATTTAGAGATAAGTGATATTCGAAGATTCAAGACTCCAATCATTCCTTACAGCTGGTCTCCTATAGTGTCTTTTAAACTGGCTCAAAGGGTCGGGCGGAGGTGGGGAGCATCTTTCACTTTTACTCTTTGGATATTCCCCGGCCACATTCAAATTGCTACCGGACCTAAACAGTAGGTATTATACCAGACAAACGGTGAAATTTATTAATAGGCAGGCCGGGGATCATTGCATATGTTACAATATATAAATTATAGTTTCTCTGTTGTAAATCTAATCTGAAACCAATTACAGTTTTCGGTAGTGTGAAAATTTGAAGAGTGAGTTTCATCAGAAACCTGTTTGATTACCTCTAACATCAAAATAAAGCACTGTTTAGGTTATTACTAAAACATACAATTTATTCATAAAAATTAAAATGGCTCAAAAATTGTCATTCATTCTATTTTAAAGATAGCGGTCTGTTAATTTGTCTGGGACAAGAGTGGGATAGATTTCGAATGCAAATAACACCAAGCCAATACAAAGAGTGCATAAAAGAAGAAAAAAATATTTAGGATATGTTTTAGGCTTTCAGGAAATACCATAAAAAATGTAAAATGTTGAATACCACGCCGATCAAAAATTCCAAAAATCTTCCCACACCAAGAAATTGTATCAACCAAACTTGCACTAGTTGTTAATGAGCATGTCCCAGATCTATATATGATGGGGTTTGGGAAATAAGTTTTCGTTGCTATGGTAACAACATCAAAACAGGTTTATCTGAAAAATTACTTTTAACAAACATCCAAGACATATTACTGGAAATCAGATAAATATA
Source organism: Chrysogorgia sp. JL179-B06 (assembly GCA_035772405.1). Classification (NCBI taxonomy): domain Eukaryota; kingdom Metazoa; phylum Cnidaria; class Anthozoa; order Scleralcyonacea; family Chrysogorgiidae; genus Chrysogorgia; species Chrysogorgia sp. JL179-B06. The sequence goes on from JAYKKM010000147.1 coordinate 3,824,884, forward strand.
ACTAGACATTTTTGTGTGGAGGAAGATTTTTGGAATTTTTGATCGGGGTATTTTGCTGCCAATCTAACTGCATTATAGACTTGGGATAAAGCATCTATTGTTCTGAAATTGAAGCCGGAAGTAGCTCACGACCGCCATATTGGAGACCATCTTCGGAACAACCTCTTGGGACTACCTATATAGTTTTACTATAGACGACAGAGAATATCTATCTTTGATTTTTTAAGATGCGAAAGTGAATCAGTTGTCGAAGGTTTTCCCGTAATTTTGGATCATAAACTACGGCTTCTTGACAGAAACTACATGACGATATGCCGGTAGTTCCTGAAACTTTACATGTCATCAAACGGTCGTAGTCACTTAACATATCCTTTCAGAAAATATATACTTTTATGTACTCTTATTGTATTGGCTTGGTGTTGTTTGCATTCAAAATCTATCCCACTCTTGTCCCTTAGAAAGGTTAAGCTACCCCTTAAGAAAATATACAACGGACTATATAACGGACAACGGACAGTAAGTCCAGAAAACCTCAACGCAGGTAGTTTCTCTAAGATGGCCGCCATGAAATATTTTGGCTTCATTTTTCGCAGTATCTAACAATGTGTTGGTCTATACAGTATCTTATGCAGATCAGTGGTCCTACTACGGAAATCCTGCATTCTGATTGGTTCGTGAGCGGTCGTATATTCCACGTATCAGCCCGCTCAGGGCAGAAAGCTAGAAAACTTTATGAATGATGAGGATTTAACATTTGTTGACGAAATATGAAATGGGATATGTATTCGCTTTCCTTGATCTTTAAAAAAACAAGCAAAACATAGGTCTGAAAGATGGAGTTTTTCATTGCATTTTTATCACTCCTTTGCAGTATTCAGGCCATATAAAAACTGTCCGATATTTCACTAGTATGCAGACCGAACAAGGTCAATATTAGTAGATTGTCTTCTAGCCCATCTAGTTATGCATCTTGTAGAGGTATGGTGATAATTGACTCTTTATCATTCCTTACAGAGGCAAGGCACGTCTTGATCTTAAATGTGATCTTAAAACGAGTTGCTTCCAGATAAAGTAATTAAATTAAACTACGATTAACTACGATTTGTTGTTATCTTTCGACTTGTTGCGTCGTCCAAGTAGAGCATTCTTGGCTATGTCTACCGTTTTCAGAATAACTGGTTTGTCGAAGTCAACTCTCATTGACTGCAACGTTAAGTCGAATTCAGCCTACAAAAGCAACAAAGTAAATCCCACAGTAAATCTCTAATACACTCCCTTAACTTTAACGCACTCTCTTACAAACAAACGACTCGCGTTATGGTAAATGTAAATGTAATGTTAGCTAGCAATCCACTTTATCATCCACGGAAATGTTCTGAAATGTTCTGAAATGTTCCCCCAACAAACCCAAAATTTCGCCAAAAATATGTGCTGGAATAACATCATTTAAATATACGTTTTTAAGTTTCCACCCTGGAGGCGAGTATTCCAAATTTTCCAGGAGAGCGTACTAGACTTATCCTTAAACGGTCTTCATATGGATAGAGTAGTTCAATCTGGCTCTACACGCATAAACAAATGTAAAAAGACGCATGCACCAGACAGTTGCAACCGCACGTATAAACGTTTACACACTGGGGGCCAAATTCTTGTCCTGGTGAATGTTACGTAGTAAATTTACTCATGTGAATATTGGAACATTTGCTAACGAAAAGCTTGCGAATGCACCTGGGTAAGAAATCGACTGCGGAATAATCTCAGTGTGTAAACATGCCTTTACATTGCACATGTGATGATGTTGCAACCTGTTAATGTTCATTATTTTGCCAAGAGATTAAAGGTTTAAAATTTGGATAATTATGCAGAGTTGACTTCTCTCATAGTACCCATGATTCAGGAAAATTATCCCGCTATATATATATATATATATATATATATATATATATATAGACAACCCAGTCTCCACCTAGTTAATGTAGACAGTCTACATTGGTAACATGTAGCTGTGAATGTATGATGTCTACATTAACAAATAACCGCTAACCCCAAAACAACAAAGATCCTAACCCTAACCCCCCGCCTAACAAATTTTCTAACCTAACCCCCCGCCTGAAATGCTAAATTAGTAGACTCATAAGAGAGACTAAGCATGTGGAATTAGTAATTGACTGTTAAACGCATGCGCTATTTATGGCGCTTGATGTTAATGTAGACATCATACATTCACAGCTACATGTTACCAATGTAAACTGTCTACATTAACTAGCTGGAGACTCAGAGTTGATAGAACGAATCACATGCACGGCGTGATTACATGATAAGCAATTCATACAGTATATATAGTAATTACGCAATACCTGCAAGTCAGGCCAGTTATCTGTTTCATCTTTTAACACACTTGTGGTGTGTAACGGAGTGGACGGCACTTCAGTGTAAGCCTGTCGAAAAATATAAAATAGTTCATAAATAGCTGGGGCCGATTGTTCAAAGCCCGAATAACTTATCCGGTAAAAAAGTCTTATCTAACAGATAAATTTGCTATGAAAACGGCTATAGGAAAACATATGATTTATCTGCTGGATTGCGAGTTATCCACCAGATAGCGACTTATCCATACAGACCTTGTACAACCCAGGCACTGTATTCCGCATTATAATTATTATAATCACATTATGATGAAACAACATATAGTTCTTGCATGTAGCACAAGCATTTTGCAGGAGGGGCGAAAAAGGGTTTGAATCTCTGAGGGAGGGGGTAGCAGGGGCAACTGCCCCAGCGCCCGGACCAAATAAGGGACCCGAAACGATAACAATGATGTAAATCCTACACATAGAGTGAAGCTTCTATGGCATTTAAGGGCCGTGAAAGACCATAACCCCACCTTCCCCTGGGCCTATCTTGGCGGCCCTGATTATTTATAGCCGGTTTTAGAACCGAAGATAATCTCTCTGACTAAAGGCGCTACAATTTTTCGTGCAACTCGTTTCGCAATGCCTTTGCTAGACAAGTTGCACGAACCATTGCAAAGTGTAACAGCCCCATCTGCAACTGCTAGTCACGTTGCACGAAACGTTGCCTAGTGTAACACCCCCTTTCATGCAACTACAACGTACAGTAGCAGATTAAGCCGTTGAGAGACAAGTTGCACGAAAAATTGCATAGTGTAACACCGCCTTAAAACTTTAATTCAATCGTATCACTATATCGTACAAATCCACGAAAATTTTCTGTTGGAATTTTGCCGGTTGTTTAATTTGACAGGTCTTAGGTTGGGTAAGATAAAAAATATTATATAGTAAAAAACGGCATCTAGGAACCAGCATTTTTAAAGCAAGTTAACCTAAAAAGGTTCTTATATATTGGGTATCTACTAAGAAATTAGACTATTTAGCATCTTAAATAGGTTCTTATTTTTTAATAGGAAAAGCGTTTGTTGCTTGTCAAAAAACTAATTCAATATGGGTGTGGTTTCTTGCTTTTGCGTCATACTAGATTCTAAACAAACACAGGTCCTCTGATTTACTTAAACCGACAACAGGTCTTTTATGACATTTCCAGTACGAAACTATTTGTATATGATCAAGAGAGGCAATTATATATACAATTTATATTGAAATTATACGTTGAAATTATAGCTCACCTTTATCCACGGATTATTTAAAACCATGTCAACTGTGTATCGTTCTCGTGGGTCAGTTTTTAAAAGGCCTTTGATAAGATCTTTGGCTGCAAGAAAGAAAAGATAAATATATGCACTTATAAATAAATTAACCTCTATCTAAATTCTTCTTCTATAATCCAAAGGCAAGCAAAATATTTTAGTACGCCCTGAGGATTTCACCGAAACAGGTACTGAATCACACGTTCTACAGCAATATGTTGTTGTTGTTAATATTTTCTAAAACATACTTAAAATCTAGTTTGTTTGTCTTAAAATCGACGCCGAAATATTCCAGCCAAAACTAGCCGAAATGAAGCACACCATATAATAAATAAATAAATCCAAAAAAGCCTCCTGGTTGTTACAAATATAAGTGAAACTGTAACTAAATGGTCCCAACCCTTGTCAAAAATACACTTACTAAAATATAAGCATTGAAGTAGAAGTGAACTTTATTTTCAGATTTATGGTAAACCATTTTTATAAATCGAATTCATTTCATACAAATCTTATATATGAATTGTATCACCTGCATGATATTAAACTGGTGTAAGCTTGGGCTGCCTGTGATGGCTATTGAACTATATATTCGGATATTTCCGTCGCAGGGCCGACGGTGCTAATCCCGACCGGCGTTCAGTCCACTATACACGCGAATTGTAGGCGGAACAAATCTCGTTATCAGTTTATTTATTTTTATACATATGGACTCGTAAAAAGCTACGAAAGTTAAAGGAAGAAGCAAATGTCTACGCCGGATGGAGCAAACCCGCGAGGAACTATTATGGCGCACGAAAAGTGGACATCAGCATCGGTTTTCAACGTTCATTCTCACAAATTTGGAATTTAAATTTAACTTGATATTTAGGAAATGGTGACTGAGTTGTTTTGCAGGGATTTTATTAAGTCATAGTACCTAAAATTTACACTGTCACTGAAAAGGGGTAAATGGGCGAGGGGTTGTCTACATGCACGTATTTCTAGTTAGCGATTGATCTACAGTACGTCATGTATATATTATGGTGGCCCGTATGTGCAATTCACAAAACAAAATTGACCGCAATGCACGACAAAATTGACCACAATGTACGACAAAATTGACCACAATGCACGACAAAATTGACCACAATGCACGACAAAAAGATCTCGGCAAAGACAACTGTGGACTAGACACAACAACCGATCGACCTTCGCTCGACAGAAACAGCCGATTTCATCAAATTCTTCTTCTCGCAACGGTTTCCGTTCGCCCAGGGAGTGAATCGGGATGAATGCTTGAAGTTGAAGCTGTAGATCATCGCCATCGGGTTTCTTAGAATGCGAGTTTTGTTGCGTCTTTTTAGTTTAGTAGATTTTAGTTTAGTAGATTCATCACTCTTTTAGGTGAACGGAATACCCCAACAGGCTAGAAGCCCAATTGATAGGGGTTCCGAGGGCCTATGATTTAAGGTATAGTTATCCGAGAAGACCCGAACGTCTTATCATTTGCTGGTATTATTGCAAAGGCAGCACTTTCTCCTCAATTATTTTTAAGAACCGGAGTGGTCGTCCGACCCAGGATTTGAACCTGTGTCTCCCAGCTCATAGACATTCGTGGTAACCACTAGACCACAACAGCTGGTCCCCACACGTACCCCAATTGTCGTTGCCGAGAACATTTTGTTGTGCATCGCGGTAAATTTTGTCGTGCATTGCGGTAAATTTTGTTGCGCATTGAATTTTATTTTGTTGTGCATTCAAACTATTGTTTGTGTACTGATATTTTGTTTTGTGAATTGCACATGCGGGTCACCGTAACATATGGACTCCAATAGGTATGGACAACAAATAACAAAAGTTGCGAAAAGCAACCAATGAAAATAAAATTTGGCGAGATCAGATACAAAGTATTCAAATAAAAAAAACATAACGTTGCTAACCTGAATCATTGTCCGCCATCTTGGATGTGTTATTTATACGCGCATGACGTCACATAGTTGGGTAATGCGAAATTTTTATCTAGCCAACCTCATATGTATATAAGTCTGAAACTCAACTTTTGCAAATGTTTTTCTTTTTCGATTGAACCACAACACAATGTCACAATTCAAAAAGTATTCCGCGGAAATTCGACCACCCACAGAGTAGTTTCATCAGGTTTACCCAGCTTGTGACGTCACCAACTTCCCAGTTAATTAGGCAAAGTATTACAACAAGATGGCGGATGACAGGATTGCCTTTTGTCAAAATCAGTACTGTTGTTTGGCACAAGAGTAGTTTTGTTTGCTTAGAATATACCTATATGTAAGCATGTTTGTTAAATTCAGAAATTTGAAATTATGATTTTTGTTCCCATTTATACCCTTTAAATTTTGGTTGGCATAACGGCTATAGGATTTTTATCAAGGATTTTTTGACAAGGATCTCCATCAGTAAAGGATCTCCATCATATCTGTTCTGTCGAGCACCATAGGTGATTTGTTCCGTTTCTTCAGCAGTGTTTCAAAATAATTTTTGTTCATCCATATTGAACTGACATTTTCACTGAACTGAAGTATCATCTGCATACCGAATACACGAGGACAGATCATTTATACAGAATAAACTAGGAGTGACAATTGTAAGGGAGTGCTACCTCTAGGGTATATATCGAAGTAAACAAACCCTTTTAAACCAGTTACCAGGGAATGCCCCTCTGCCACATAGTAAAATTTGACCATCGATAAGCTTTTTTGAACCGAGTCATATATAACTGAACATCAGGCAAAGACAGTAAGACTTCTGGGAGCACGTCAGGAGACACGCGGTCTCCCGGCAATAATTTGCTGTCCATTATATTGTTTGTGAGTTCTATTCTATAACAGGAACTGCTTGCTTTGTTAAAAGTTCTGATAAACTGATATAAGAGCACTTCTTTCCCACTAACTTTCCTTTTGCTTACTAAAACGTTCGTCACCTTGATGAATACAGTACTTCCACAAACAAACACGGGTATAATCTTTAATGTTTTTGGTAAAACTAAATGTACCATGCGCCAGGTAAGAGCCCGTGTTCCTTCTGGCCTGCGCCAGATAAGCGAGAGGTTGCGAGAAATGGTCTAGTGCGACTACCGCACGAACAAACACAGTCGTGGCTAGATGGAATACACGCAGTTGAGGTGACCGTGAGGTACTAGGTTTGAGTCGTCTTCTGGACGATCCTTTTATTAGTAATAAGGTTAGTATTAGAAGACCATTAGGCGGGGGGTTAGAAAACCGATTAGGATGGGGTTAGAAAACCCATTAGGCGGGGGGTTAGGATCTAAGTTGTTTTGGGGTTAGCAGTTCTATGATGTATTTCAACATACAGGCATGTCCGATCGTATGATCATTCGTCCAACCTCTCGTGGATACTAATAAAAAGATCGTCCAAAAGACGACTCAGACCTAGTACCTCACGGTCACCTCAACTGCGAGTATTCCATCTAGCGCACGAACAAACATCCTTTTCCAAAACAATATCGAGTTTGTGATACGCTTATATAGGTCCGCGTGAAGACTGGATGCGTGCTGCTTCCTTCAGGGGAGATAGCAATTATAAGCAGTATATAAGTAGCAACGGGCGGCATATGCACCAATCATCTACATTCACCTATATTATTGGGGAGTTCACAATAATTACAACTCTCATTTACCTTGCCCTGATACATTACTCCATTCAGGATCTGGGAAAGAATATTGACCTTGTCTGATCCTTTTCTTCATACCAGGTGAGATAGGCGCCCCATGATTGCTGTAAAACGGTGGGAAACCACACAATCTAGAACACGTTAAATGGAAGAACGTACTATCATTCAATTAAAATTGTTAAGTGACGCTAAATGAACGAGCTAGGTACAAGCAAGTGAGTTTAAGACAAAAACCAGTAAATATAAAATCGTACAAAGCACTATTACAAATTGAATTCTCTGCATGACCATTTATAAATACTTATTGAAGGTCAAGTATACTAAAAGTCTTTATAGCTATATACGACAAAGATTTATGCAAACTCTTCACAAAACTTTAAGGGAGAAAACTTGAAAACCTCTAAAGAGGGTATTGATTGGGTTATCTTACATTCTTACCCCTTCTATAATCGGTGTAAAAGGATAATTTAGAGGTACAAGAGAGATAGAACGAAAAGTATCTGCTAACATCTTTTTTTGCTTTACATGATGTAAATGAACAACTGCCCACGCTCACACGACGTTAGCTCCCTTACAGAACGCTTGCTTTGAAGCATTTATGAGGGAGAAAAGAACATTTGGAGTTCATTCAAATGTCCATGACGGGAGTTTCATTGAAATGTGATATTATAGCCGTCGTAATTTACTTGAACTGCCTAAATTTTAGGATTTAAATAAAACCACTGACAACTGACTATGTATACGAGTTGCAAACTTGATGCATATTAATGACTTTCAAAAAGTTTATAAAATAATAGTATTGACTGTTTTAAGGCCAACTTGAGGCAATATGAAGTGAAAAATAAGTTCGGATGAAACTCTTTTATATGAAAGAACTTTTGAAATTATTAAATGGCAACTAAACGTTTCAAGGTTATTTAATGTTCAAGAAATATCGGTTCCGCTTTTACGATATATCAAAGGTCGAGATTTTGGCCTTTTTACTGAAATTATTTGAATCGCGCTGGAAGACAGGAAGCCTTGTGCTAGCACACTTGTGATGTCATACCGGTAAGTCACGACTACCAGGCAATATAACGTGTTACCGGTACGACCCATGCTTCTAAAAACGCGGTCGAGCATCAAGAAGGACAGAGAAAAACGCCACATAAATGCTGCGCTGTACTTCGAAATTCATTTTTTTTCTTCACTTTTCCAAAGTTAGATAATAATTCTTTCGGAGGAAAATATATCTTTAAAAGGTTTAGTTACCCTCTCATATGGGCCGTTATTATTCTCCCATATTTCACTTCGATCTTCATATGGAGGTTTGTTTGATATGCATAGCACCACTGCATACGTCAAAGTGTCAAACTAAGTATGTTCGTGTATATACACGTCACTAAACAGGCAAAATTTCGAGAAATTTAATGTAATAATCGCAAATATAAGCAACATTTCCAATAAGTTATTATGCAGTGTGACGCATGCATGCAGTGATCTCAATATCTCAGGGGAAAAGTGAGATATGGAGACCTGTTAAGGCTAATCTTTATATATTTTTTTCAGATCTTATTTTCACTTCACACACCTTTAAATATTAGCCACTGACTCCGTAATTTTACGTTGTGTGGAAAACGAGGACGGCATTGAGATCACTCTTGGCATTAAAAATTATTCATTCTCTTTGTTTAAGTCGACTGCGCATAAATATGACACGTTCTGAGTCGGGCCTAGTCGAGCCTGAGGTTATCGTTTGTTAAAGGTCACTCTCGTTCCGCCTGCTACGCAATGTTGTTCACGGTTCACGGCCACAGTGATCGCAATTCTTCCACAACAATGTGTAGGTATAGTCATGTAGGTGGTTAATTTAACGAAAGAAGAAATCATTTCAACTCACAAAATATACATTATAACTCCAAGAGACCACATATCACATGATTTGTCGTACATTTGTGGACCAAGCACTTCTGGAGCTACAGAGAAGAACATAATATACAGTTAAAATATTAAAACGCGTACAATTATTATTTCTGAATTGGTACAACGAAAGAATTACATCCAAGGCAAGTTAATTTTCAAACGTTTCCGTTTTCCATTGTCCACGCGTTTTCAAAACTGTGCATACATGTATATTTACCGACGTACAGTATCATCGCCGTAAATAAAGTTTCCATGCTCAAAGTCGAAAATGCCTCTATGAATTTTTAAGATATAGGAAATGGCCGCCCGTGTTTACATAGCCTGATGCAAACGGAAGTTTATGTAAACCCAAGTGAAAAGCGTAAAAAACACGAGCCGCTAGGCGAGTGTTTTTTAGCTTTTCGAAAGTCGAGCAACTTCCCAAGTGTTTGGATTACAGTATCCAAACACGGAAAATCATTTGGCATTTCTTTTATAAAATAATACAAGAGAACGAGCAGCAAAACTTAAGGAAATATTTGGCGGGAAATTTCCGTGTTTGGATGGCTTGATTGGACACGGGTATTGACCAATCAGAGCCTGCGTAGCATACATGTTATTTTATAAAAATTAATAGTACTTCATATGCCTATATACAGGGTAATTATTAGACTTGCCACAACTCGACACATTCTTATGCCGCTCGTTAACGACAAGAAATTATAAAATAACATGTATGCTACGCAGGCTCTGATTGGTCAATACCCGTGTTTGGATCAAGCCATCCAAACACGGAAATTTCCTGCTAAAAATTTCCTTAAGTTTTGCTGCTCGTTCTCTTGTATTATTTTATAAAAGAAATACCTACTAGATATTTGATCCTAACCCTTATAGGCTAGCATAACATAAGACTAGGAGTTGGTATCAGATAAGAAATAGATACTGTGATCCAAACACTTGGGAAGTTGCTCGACTTTCGAAAAGCTAAAAAACACTTGCCTAGCGGCTCGTGTTTTTACGCTTTTCTCCAGTCTCGTAACTTCCCGCGTGTTTGGATCACAGTATCCAAACACGGAAACAATTAGGTATTTATTTACGAAGTCGCGAGAATTTCGACGAGCCTACATAATTATACAAATTTAGACTTACCGACATAATATGGCGTGTAACATGGAGTTTGTAATGTCATTTTATTTGGAATAGTTTCTTTAGCGAATCCAAAATCTGTTAGTTTCAGAACTGCATTTGGCAGGCTGTGTGTGAAAAGTAAATTTTCCGGCTATATAAAAATAAAAAGTCGCCGGTTTTATAGAAAATGCATAAATATTAGAACATTAGAGAAACATATTGCAACTTTGGAAACATATTTCAGTAGTCCATGCAAAACTAAAAGAAAAACGTACAGTATCTATCACAAAGAAAACACATTGTATTAAATTATTATAAACTAAACCTGAAATTTGAACCAACAATTTGCTCTAGTTATCTATTAAAATGTCCATAAGTTTCGTTTACTCTAATGTATAGTACATTTAAATGTTTGTTATCAGTAGTATTTGCAGTTACAGCGGTCCTGCCAACCTCGTAAACGTGTAAACCTGGAGGTTTTCAAAATAAACAGTAAAATACCTGGAGCCTCACGTTCGCATAATCCGCTATTTTGTCAAGCGCCACATGCAGCGAAACAACTGGATGTAAACTTGTACCCAATTTTCCCTCAAACATTACAAGATTATTTAAAACTGATGTTCCGGAGATTATAATGGCATGAACTATTTACCAGTTTCTATGGTTTTTTTTATTCACCGGCGACAATTCTGGTCTAACTTTACGTGTTTCGAGATTTTTGCAAATATTGATGGCCGTTACAGTATATCTACTATATATAGAATAACCACAATTATTATATATCTACTAGTAGGATATGAGCTATATAATATATATCGCAATTTGATTGGCTCCTCTAGGCTATCACCTCATTAGCAGTAGGGAAAAACAAGATGGCGGCTGAAATCGATGGTATTGTTTATAATGAAACTCCTAACTGAATATAAGTGTATGGCTATAAAATAAAACAATTATACCATTCGCTCTCGTAGTATATTAACTAATAGACATGAACTAATAGCCTTATATGAGCTCATATACGACTCGAGCTCACGGTATAATTGTTAAATATCCACTGTCTATATTACCCATATATTGATGACATAATCTGATTGTCAGACCTTTATTCTCGTATCAGGTTAGATGCATGCAACACAACAATTTTACTAACCTTTAAATCTCGATGAGCAACATTCATGGAATGCAAATGAGCCAAAGCTAATGTCACAGTTCTAATAATTTCTGCACCCTCTAAAAATTAATAACCCCAAAATATTGAAGTAATACCATTTAAAAATGTGTAAGTTTTGCATAATACATGGCAAAAGCAAAGCATATTCCGAAAAATAATGACGTCCTGAAAACTCAATATTCGAGTCAATAACAAGACAATTGTGAAATTGTAATATTTCAACTTTATTTCAAAGTTATCTTCAGACAAAGTGATTACAAGAAAATGTCTAGGTATATAGTGGGATGACATCATCGACGAGGAAAAATAGACTTATAGGTATTTTCTTGTAATCACTTTGTCTGAAGATGTCGTCGTCGTCGTCGTGTCATCCAACTTCTGTTTGTGGTTTATTACTAGGAGTAATCAAAGATTATGAAAGTGCGTTCGATGCATGTGGACCAGCAAATGGTGAATGAAGATTGGTTTATAAACATAACATTAAGCTGTACAGTGTCTTAATTCAAGGAGACATTGTAACCTCAATGTTTTTGACAACGGTGACATCCCGCATGATTTCCGTATGTTATTTTAATATTAGAAGGATATTCCCATTCGTTTGTACGGTTTGAAGCCAGATAATTCGTTCAATTCAGCAAATATTACAAACGTGATGTTCGATTTGGCAAAAGTGTCGCTTGGCCTGATCCTGAACACTGCTCCAACCTCGTACACATGCACTGCTGCTGTGTCAGTCCCGAGGCAGCATTTCACTTCTGATACCAACTCCTAGTCTTATGTTATGCTAGCCTATAAGGGTTAGGATCAACAAGTTGAAAAATGAGAACCAAAATAAAATAGCATTCGTCATTGTGTTAAAATGATCGTATGTATATACGATCATTTTAATACAATGACGAATGTCGAAAACTCTAAGGATTTCAGATCAAGATACGGATACGCTTTCATAATAATGCCATAATTTATTCTAAAACGGTAATTTATTTAAAAAGGGTAAAGTTTTTATCTTGATTTCTTTTAGCTATAAAGCACAGGGTAACGCATGACATGCAAGATTAGAATGAGTTCTCCTTCGTCGAACGCAATAATATATGTTTATCATAATTTAATTTATAACTTCTGTATTTTTAAACTTTATTTAATGTCTTTTAAATAAAGTCGAGATATTACAATTTCACAATAGTCTCGTCTTGTTATTGACTCAAATCTTGAGTTTTCATGTCATTATTTTTTGGAATATGCTTTGTTTTATGTACAGGTACATACTGTATAGGTTTAATGGCACTCAGAAAATTTTCACTTCATCTACATGATTGTATACTTCTATGTTCGCAAGTGCATGTGCAATCCAAATTGGTATACACTGTGCCAACTTTCCAATGTATATACGTTACTGTTTGTAGTTGGTACTGAACATAATGCTGAGTCCCAATCAATACATAGTTTCATTCGTATACGAAACACCTTTTTACTGGACTCTGAAGATGACCACCACTGAGACCATCAAACATCAGTCATCAACAACAGTCTTTCTCAAGACTACAACAACCTATACAATCAACTTCTATACTGAATTACAACATGGGCACTTCATTAAGTGAGGTATACTTAATTGATGGAGGGCACTTAATCAAGGGAGCATACTATACTTGAGGAAATACCCCTAACGGAACAGTGTATATGCACAGAATATCATAATTGTGTAATAAAAATACTGTACCCCTTTCTGTAAATGTGTCTTGTGTTTCTGACCTATTTTGAATAGCTTCAAATAATTCTCCACCAGTCATGCTAATAAAAAATAATAATTTTAATAAACATCAAGTTACTACATAATAAGTAACAGAATTTTATACTTGGCCCCATGTGATTTACCTATATTTATTGATAGTATTACAACTAATTAAAAGCTTATAAATGTAAATAAACACTTATTGACCAAATTATCCTGCCCGTGGTCTTTCAGTACAGACCAAGCGACGAAGGAGCGAGGGGTTTGTGCGAAAAGACGAAGGACTAGACCAAGGACTAGACCAAGGAAAAGACAATAATTTTGCCAAATAACCAACCAAAAGATTTATATTATATGGCTCTATTAAATTTCTTACATTTCCTCAATTTTTTCACAATTTTTAAAAACATTTCAGATGTTTTGTAATGACTTTTTTCAGATGGTTTTTATGTATTTGTAAAGACTGCTCAGGAACCAATCAGATTCCAGAAAAACTGCATTATTATTGCTAACAAGCCAAGCCATATAATAAATAAATATAATAACCCAATTAACCCTGGCTTATTCTAATTAATTGTAATCTTAGTTAATTGTAATCATCAAATATCTGTGTCTATAGAGAGGTTGTAACATGTATAAAATATGGGGTTACTGTATATTGCATAAATTAACATAAATTTAGAGCATTGACATACATGTATATAGCTTACAGTAATTTGCATGTTTTTGATAAAGATTGAAATAACACAAATGACAATAGGATAGCAACACAGCAGCTTTTAGTTGGACAAGTGGCCTTGTTACTTGCAACCAACAATACTGGATTCAATATCCATTACCAAAATGTTTCACCACTTCTACAGTATTCTCTTTTGCATACAAAAAACATAAATTTTATTCACACTTCTTATAATACTGCTTCATGGACCCCCAAAATGACATAACTGACAGTACCATTCCATAACAGCTAATAGAGAGTCCCTCTTCATAAATCTATTCTCATAAACCTCTTTAATTTTCACAATATAAGGACAGGCTCCTGCTTTCCAGTGTAGGCTAAGTTCTCTTCTTGATTTTGGATTATCTTGTAAAACCTAGAATTATCAATATGTTTTATTATAGTACCCTGTACATTAATATCTACAGTACATGTAACGTTAGTTGCATGTCGAATGGACCTATTTTTTCCATGTTATTTTTGTGGGAGGGTGTCATTTTCTCGCTCAGTTTTGGAAGTGCGCATAGGCCAGGAATGCTCAAGCGATAAAGGCTAACTCTATTCGCCGACTGGTACCATTCGCCCAATTTGACGAGTCGAAACGACCCGTATAATTGGAGAAACTAGATGTAATATGGTATTGGTGCATAGAGGGCTAACTCTATTCGCCGATTCGTACCATTCGCCCTGCAATTTGACGAGTCGATACGATCCGTACAAGTGGGGATACCTAGACTTCATGTGGTGCACTGTAGGTATATACATCGGTAGATCAATTGGCCGACTCGTAGGATTTGCCCAAATTGACGAGGGTCGTGTCTTTTTAGTATACCCAAAAGGTCAAAATGTGGAGAGAGAACTGTAACCAACCCCATAACAACAAAGATCCTAATCCTAACGAGTTTTCTAACCCTAACCCCCGGCTGTGTTTGTGAGAAAACCCCTTAGGCGGGGGGTTAAGGTTAGGATCTTTGTTGTTTTGGGGTTGGTTACAGTCCTGAGACTCTCCACATTTCGACCTTTTGGGTATACTAAAGAGCCACGACCATTTGACCAGTCGATACGACCCGTACAAGTGGGGATACGTATAGACTTCATGTGGTGTAGATATATGCATGGGTTGCTCAGTAGTGTTGAGTGTAAGGGATTACATAATAAGAGGATTTTAAGTATAACTGAGGACAGAGTTGCAAAAAACCTCAAACCTACACACTAGGTTTGGGGACATTTTTTTAGGAATTGGGGACAATTTTGGTCCAAACAAGTCAAAACTCAAAAAGCTTATTGTGGATCTGTGGAGACTGGGAATTATTAACGGTGGGGACTGGGGACTATAAAATACAAAATGGCGGCCAAGAAATTTCATTTTCATGGAACTTATATAAGTTATCTTCATATGTACCGAACTACCGATATAAAGATTCTATTCATGTAAGATTTAAAAATGTCGGCAGCAGGAGGTCCCAAAGATACAGTACATACTGTGAAGAAGAAGGACGTCCTGTGTAAGTATTGCGACAAAGTTATTCGCAAGGACAAAGTTGGAAAGCACTTTGACAACAATCATAAAGACAGAAAGGAGAAAGGAGAGAAGGCATGTTTCAATTATATTGCAGCAGGAACGCCTGGCCTTGGAAAGTTTGGATTTGTCCAGAAGAAGGATGAAAAGAAGGATGACGATCATGACGCAAATGATGACAATGATTACCTAGACAATTCAGAGGATAATTTTGATCAAACCAATGTTGTTCCAGAGGTGGAGGAGGTGGGTGAGAAGAAAAGACAGCATGACGGTGATGATGACGACGATGGCGAAAGGTCCAAGAAGAAAGTAAAGTCTCCTATTTTGGATGACTTCAAGAAGCTCTTGGACAAGAAAATGGATGATTTGATGGCTCATGTTGACCAGAAAATTGAGAGTGTCAACAGACATGTAGAGAAACTTAAGAAAGTAGACCAGAACCAAAACGAGGCACGACAGGCACCAGAGAAAAGCCAGAAAACAGACGAGGAGCTGAAGAACATGATATTTAACTGCACAGACATAGATATGCTTGAGGAAGTGTTGGAGTCTGAAGCTCTTGGTATCAAGAAGGAGGTTGATATGAAGGAGGAAATAGACGGTTACTATTGTGACATCTGTTACGCTGGTACTAAACCTGATTTCACAAGCCTCGGAGGTACAAGCGTGTCAAGCGCCGGACTGGTCGGAGCCTTCACATTTAACAAGTTGGCCAACACAAAGCTGGAGAGTGCCGGGGCTAAGCCTAAACAGTCCAGAGTCTTCATTAATCTTAAGAGCAACATCAAGATTCACTTGACTGGGAAAACGCACAGACAGAAAGTAAACATCCAGGAGATAAAAGACAAAGCTTTCAGAGAGTGGTTGAACAGGGAGGAGAGGGTTGGCCTGAATGTGTTCAAAGAGAGATACGAAGGCATAAAGCAGGGCAAGAGTCGACTCTGCTTTGAGAAGGACATGCTCAGATCTAAACTCAATGGTGCTGATGTTGGTGACACGAACCACAGCAGAGAGTTTGCCAAGAAAATAGATGACAATGTTTATGAGATCATGAAGAAAGACATGCGGAAGAATATGAACATCAAACTTGATGCTACTGAGAAGAGGCCGGCAGGACTGATGATGGATAAAATGACTCCAAACAAGAGGACAGGGCAGATGCATGCTGTGGTAATTCCTGTCCCTGAGAATCCTCTCAGTCAGGATTTCCTGAAGCCCATGATGTTGGAGGTCCCCCCAGTGCCGGACCTCAGTGCCGAGGGTCTGGCCAAATCTGCCAAGGGAGTGTTCAATGACGCTGGGTTTGCGGATGAGCAGCTAGAGGGAATGGGATGGGGAGTATCTCAAGAAGGGAGTAAAGCACAAACTCCTTGAGATCCTGGAGATAGAGGGGATGACGATGGAGGAGAAGAAAGAGTGGATAACGGAGGTTTGGGAGCCTGCTCATCAGCTGGAGTTGTCAACAAACGACGTCAAGGAAGATCCTCTTTTCAAGTGGTTTGTTGACCACATCCAGATCATCAATGACACCACCGGCATCCTGGGTATTGGCAAAGGCCTGGAGCAGAGTATGGAGGCTGCTGAGGAGGTTGGAGAGAGGTTCTACAAGCTCTGCACCATGAGTGACACCAGGTAACCTGCTTATTTTGAGGGTTCAACTGCCAATTTTGAGAAGAGAAACGAGACCAACATTGCTGCCCTGAAGAGGAGGACAGAGAGCACTGACAAGAAAGTGAGGGACAAGGCAGCCAGTCTTCTCAAGAGGATCTGTAACAAACAGTTCTTCTTGCTCAACCTCGGGATACTCGACATCTACAGGCTCCTCGGTGGCACCAGCAGTCTCCTTCAGACTGTCCAGCAGTTCCCTTGGGACATACCCAAGAGGCAGATGGAGCTGCTGGAGGAGTTGAAGAAGATGGAGAAGCTAAAGTTGACCGAGAATGAGACAGAGGAGCTGGAGGAGATTGACCAGTCTCTGTGGCCAAAGCTGGGGGAGAAGATTGATGACATCCTAGATGGGAAGTCTCTATTCAGACAGCTCTGTTCCAGCGAAGCAGGATGGGTAGGGCGGCTGACGACATCTCCGGCTGTGAGTCTATTCTTGCTACAGTGGAAAACAAGCTGACGAGCCTGGTGAAGCATTTAAGGAAGCATCTGGAGGAGAGGTTGAAAGCGAGTCCTACACCAGCAGTGATTAAGGAGGCTGGTAACTGTCTCGACTTAGAAGACATCCTGGAGAAGGAGGAGACTACTGAGGTGAAGGTGGAGAGGGAGAAGTGTCTGAGGAAGGTGACGAAGAAAGCGAAATATGGGGAGGAGGATGTGGAGAAGATTGTGAAGCAGTATGATACTTTCAAGAAAAGGTTCAAGGACATGGCCAAAGCTGGTGGTGAGAATGAACTCATTGAAGACTCAGGAGAGATTCAACTCATTCAAGAGAATCAAGAGATCGTGAAGAGGTTCCAGCACCTTATCTTCATGACTCACACCTGTTTTCCTGATTGTCAAAAACTTGTGAAGAAATGCCCAGAGAGAGGCAGAGTAAAAGTGTGTCCAAAGAAGGGTCAGATCAGGGAGCCGAGAGTGCCGAATGTTATGAAGTTCCTTCATCTCTTCTTCAAGGAACCCTCGCTATACTCCGGCCTCCAAGACTTCCTCCACCTCTTCCTCAGGTGCGTGGTCAAGACCCATGCCGAGGGGTTGGTGGAGAGCATGGGCAACTACGTAGAGCTGCACGGGAACAAAAGGAGGGGAAGGATGGACATATCAGATGTTGGGAAGGAAGCCTTGATCCACTGGAATGCCCCCTCCCCTTACATCAAGGACTGCTCATTAACATTTAGCAGATAATAGTCCAGTATGAGAAAAGCAGTCAATGTAAATTACAAAATTGACAACTGCCAGATAATACCAATGAAAATTCTGATTAAACTCGTTTTATTGATAATTGTTTTGTGTCGAACATACGGTATAATTGGGGACATTTTTGACTCCCACAAATCAGGTTTGGGGACATTTTTTGTCTTTTTGCAACTCTGACTGAGGAAGGGTTAACATATATTTATGTCACCCACGGGAAGGCCCATCTTGCTTGTCTTTTGTTTTGTGATATGCACAAACAACGTATTTTTTTCACAGTATATTTGTCACCGCTAAATTATGAATAAAAATAATTATTGAGTGATTTTTTCTATGATTAGAATTTATTATGACGGAAATTCCGTTAACACGTACGCCGACAGTAGCAGCGTCCATTACTTTCGGTGCACCAAAAGCGGTACTTTGTTGTGTTATTTTGAGATTGTAAGAAAAGTGAACTTGTTATTTGTCTTGCGTGACAACACCGATGATAATTTATAGGATTTGTATAGTTACTACATGTGATGTCAGATATAATGTTAATTTTGCCGTAATTTTGATGTTTCTTTGCCATTCCACCATCATTAATTGCTTCGGACGCGGAAGCGCGCTAATTTGAAAAGGGCCGTTATGCCTCGGGTTTTTCGAGAGAACGAAGGAACAATATATTATTTACGATGTCGCTATTAAATGCGTAAGCTTAGGTAGTCATTAGAAAGAACGTCATATTATGCTGATATGAAATATTAGAGTTTATTCCGTTCGACAGTATTGGACATGTGTGAAATGTGGCCACAAAAAACGTTCCATATCTCTCTCGCTCCATGTTACAGACTAACGCAGCGTTCACCCGAACGCAATTTTCATAATCCAAAATGTGTGCACCTTTAACCCGTCGAAGTCGTATCTGTACAAAACATTTTATGCAAAATGAACGCTTCAAAAGACGAAGCAGTTTTGTCGTAAACAGCATACACTGTAATTACTCGGGCTACCTGTACCCGTCTTAAAATGGGCTGCGTTTTGTCAATGTCGCGAAATCGCAATTATTGCATCATCCCATGAGGTTTTGCTTAACTGAAACTTATAAATATGCTCTTAAATCTTCGATCACGCGTGCTTTGCTTTCTTTCTTCTTCGCTTCCGTTCCCTGATCTTTTGATCAAGCTGTTGGATAGTTATTGGTCGGTAATGTCGCTGGCAAGTATTGTGGTTTTATATACGCTCACAATGCTTACAATTACACACGCCGATCGCAGTAGACCTACACTAAAAGATGACGAGCGATTTCGAAACGGGTTGGTCCGCGATCTCAAATTTAGGTAATATTACCTGAAGACACGTATGTTATGTACTTGGACTCGGTAATTCCAAATCTGTTTTCAGAATTGAAATCGAGTAAATATTGACCGAGATAACGTTCAAAATTACCGATAAATTTCTAAGTATATAAACAGTTTTTACGAAGTTTTTCTTGCCAATCATGATCCGAGTTTCAGACGTTTAAATGCAAAAACAGTTAAACTGTAGTTAAGAGATAACTGGGCCCAGTTTAGCTGAACAATTTTAACCGGAAACTTCTGACAAATTTGGCGAATAAGAGATATAAACACTATCCCGAGTTAACGCCTGGCGGGCGTCTTGTTTAATAAGGATTTTGTGACTTTGGTATTTACAAAACTTAATTTAATTTCTCGCCTGCATTTAATACTGCAATTTTCTTCAGAACCTGTTCTCAAATTCATTGTTTACATGATTCAAACTGACATTGTTCAATCCTCTTACACTACTGGTCTGCAATTTACCATTTCAATGTGATATTGCTGTGCACTGTGTAGTGTGTAAGTTATCTGCGTCTTCGCAACGTAGACGCATGTACGCATTGCGTACCTATTTTTGTGTCAAGCAGGAACGGTCGGCTAATGTCGACCGTGATAAACAAGCACGGTCGTCTTCGGCTACCGTGCCAAAATCAGACGTTGTTAATTCACCGTGCATAACCGTGCTAAGTATGGTGAAGTCAATTAGTAGCGTGCCTAAATTTCCTGAGGCACGGTAGAGCGTGCCTGATACGGCTTTGGATATCAACTCCGTGTTCATAGCTAGTTACTATAGTTAATCGAGTTTTACGCTCGAAAGGATCGTCAGACTAAAAATTTAAAAGCTATAATATTTTTCTTGTATGCATTGATTATAATAGACCACTCGATACCGGTTTTAACCTCTACATCTTTTAATTCCCAAATGTATTTTGACATGGCGATGGAGGAAATGTATTTCCTATTGTTCAATGAGAGCTTGTCATTACCATACCACACCAATAACTCCCATCTGATTGATGAACTTCACATTATAATAGCGATATTTTAATTGATTACACAAATCTTTGTAGTGATTTGATTTACGAAAAATATCGGTTGTGCCAAATTAATTCCAAGATAAATAGTGAGTTACTAGATCTGTCAGTGATTACAATACCCGGCCTTAATTGATTAATAATAATAATTAATCAATAATATTAATTAATTGATCAATAATGTAAACTTGATTTTATTAATAATTAATAATTAATTTACAATGATAAACCTCACATATACAGGTAGTTTACCAATGTCTACTTGAACCGATTTTATGTGATAATAAAAGATTAGATATTCATTAGTTCTGGGTTATTCCATTGTTTGTCACGTTTACAAAAAATATAGTACGAGCTCCTTATGCACATGTTCATTATTTTCTTTAAAATATACTTCCTACAACGTACGTCATATTCAAGCTCTTTTAACATTTCAACAAAGTGATGCCGACTGTCCGAAAACTCCAGGTGTACTGATTGAAAAATTAAATTTAAGTACTTGCGTTTTTTACGGGTTGCGTTGATCTGCAGATTATAGATTCAAATCCGACAGTAAGTTCGAGAATGTAAAGAATTTTGTTTTCAATCGCCATTAGAAGGTCAGGACGAAACTGATCTCTTGTAAGAACAGATGATTGATAAAGCCAGGAAGATCAGCGTAAAGCTCAGAATGTTGTACAGATATAAATGTGGATGCGATGAAATTTAAAACAGAATCGTGTCGCCAAGTAAAGCGGCCATCATTCAGATATGTTTTGCATCCAGCAACAACAAGAAGCAAGGTCTCAGGAGCTGAGCAGAAAGAGCAATGAGACGTTGGTGATATTCCCCATTTCGACAAGTTTTTGCGTGTCGGAAATGTGTAAAGTTAGGGACCGGTCATTATTTATTGCCGGGGTGGGGCCGAAGAGAAAATGGTTGGGTAACTTAAAATTCTAAGACCTAAATGGTTGGGTGAAAAAATCATCACTTCTATGTTGCAGTAGGATCTGTACTGTCTGTATATCATTTGGGTTTGTTATTAAAACTTGTATCGACGATATGCCGGCAATTAGAATTTATCTAACTTTTTTCCTTCTTGGGTTTTTTTGGACTGTTAAATTTCTGATCTTAATTTGGTTGGGTAAAATTTTTTCCAGCACCAAATCTATTTATTTCTCTTCGGCCCCACCCCGACCATAAATAATGACCGGTCCCTTGGTAAAGATATTTTTAGCAAGTTTGCTTTGGACAGAGGACCATATATGGAGTTAAACGTGTATATTAAAGATGTTTGAAAATAAAGAACCTTGTGAAACAGGGCATTTTTTAATACCATATACTGGTGGGGCATTTGCCCCAGTGGGCCCTTTCCACTGCCCCACCACTTAAGGAAAAAAGTGCCCTTTGTGAAGGTGATTTGGGAATCTTGGGAAACTCAGTGAATCTTGCAAAATTGAAAAGAAAATAAGCAATAGTTAACTCATGCAATCAATTTCAAAGCAATGATATGTCAAGATTTTCTTTTCAATTGGCACTGACTTCCCAAAAGGCATGTGCTACTTTGAGCTATTCATCAACTTGCAACTTCCAGGTGGCAGCATGATTATTGTAAAGATGCAAATCTATTGATTCCTGCTGTATGCCCAGATGTTGTTAGTTGTTAGTTGATTAATAGGTCTGTGTTTAGTATTAGCAAATCAATAGCTGTAATATTTATTGGAAGTTGGAACACTTCCACTGTCACTGGTGATAGTAATATGCTTTACTAGTTTGCTATCAGGTAAATATTCTCAGTGTTTTGTCTAGGATATATACATGTACTACAGGGTAACGTATGTGTTGGATGGTATTTCTACACTATAAATAGCCATTGAGACTGAGTAGCGACTCGATTTTGGCTCTGGCTAAATCACATGTACAGGTGTAATAGCAAGAACTGTAATTATGTAAGTCCTATATTTTACTTTTAGTTATTTGAAAATCCCTTAAAGGGGAACTCTAGTAAAAAAACAAATTAGTTTTAAATAAAAGGCCTTTTAGTATAATGTTTAGAAATGTTAATAGTTTTACGATATCTGCACCTCTACTCGAGAAATAACGTTTTCATTCTCGTATTTTATGCTTCTGGACACCGCCATTTTAGAGTTTGCTCGACGGCTCAAACTCTATGTTCAGTGGGTGTTTTCTTTTCAATTTTGACGTCATTGAGTGCTTGTCTTTTGTTCCTAGCACTCAATGACGTCAAAATTGAAAATAAATTGCCGCTGTACATCAATCTTAAGCCGTCGAGCAAACTCGAAAATGGCGGCGTCCAGAAGCATAAAATACGAGAATGAAAACGTTATTTCTCGAGTACAAGAGCAGAATCATAAAACTATTAACATTTCTAAACATTATACTTAAAGGCCTTTTACTTAAAAGTAATTTGTTTTTTTACTAGAGTTCCCCTTTAATTCTGATTAAATGTTATCGCAAAGACGCAAAGTGACACAACATTAATCCCTTCCCAGTCATAATTAGACATCCTATCAGGCTATCACGGTATCACCAAACCTTAGAGAAATATTGTCTAAAGTCTTCTGTGCTAACAGCTGTCAGGAGTCAGGGCGGGGCAACGGCTAACAGGGCCCTTTTGTACATTTGCCCCACCACTGAAAAATCCTTAAAAAATGCACTGTTGTGAAATGAGGTGATTTTGAAGCCTACAGTATCTTCATGTTCACAACATTAATCCCTTCCCAGTCATAATTAGACATCCTATCAGGCTATCACGGTATCACCAAACCAAAGAGAAATCTTGTCTAAAGTCTTCTGTGCTAACAGCTGTCAGGAGTCAGGGCGTGGCAACGGCTAACAGGGCCCTTTTGCACATTTGCCCCACCACTGAAAAATGCACTGTTGTGAAATGAGGTGATTTTGAAGCCTACAGTATCTTCATGTTCTTTTCTGACTGCATTCAGGACATCTTTTGTGTTTTTGTACATATCGTATTGTACATTTTTGTCGGGTTGCTTGTGACCGACCATATAGATCTTCTTCTGATCTCTTCGTTTGGCGAAGAATTTAAAGCAGATCGGAAGGAGGTTTGCCACTGGAGAAATTTGGTTGAGGGAAGAATTATGTTTAAACCTAATTTGTTGTGAGGAAGCAGAACATTGCTGAGAGTTGCAGAAATGGGAAGTTTTAGCCATTTTCGAATATATTTTGACGTGAATATACCCAAGTTTTTGGTATATCAGAAACAGTAATGTGCCAGGATATCTTTGAAAGAAGATAGCGATTGTACAAGAGAATTTTGTTTTTTGGATGTATAGTGGTAGTTCGTCAATTTCGTTCGTTATGTTGTTAATTATGTCGTATATTTCTGACTTGTGATATTGGTGTGACATATTGATTTGCCGTTTTCGACTCAAGTATGTTATTGACGAATAACTTAGGTAGATACTGGACATATTTTGTTGAGTCTTTTTTATGCCAAATGTTGAACATTTGTCAACACTGGCACCAAATTGCAAATCGGTTGAGAAACATTTGGTTTTCTTTTTCTTGGCCGCTAATAACGGCAGCATCATCCACAAATTGAAACCAGTGGATTGGATTAAATGGGACACCATTTTCGTTTAATTTCTATAAACTTATTATATATAATTATTATACATTATTGTGTATTATTGTGTATTATTGTGTATTATTGAGTAAAAAGGACTGTGAGAAGTTGGTGCATGCATTCATAACATCAAAACTTGACAGCTGTAATAGCATCCTATATGGCTTACCAGATACTGAATTGAGCAAGTTACAGCGAATTCAAAATACAGCTGCTAGACTTGTTGCAGGGGTTAAAAAATCGGAGCATATCTCCCCTGCGCTACGTAATCTTCACTGGTTGCCGGTGAGATCACGGATTGTTTTTAAGATACTAATAATTACTTTCAAGGCTTTGCATGGCCAGGCGCCTGTTTATATTACTGATTTGCTAACTAAATATAAACCTACTCGTACTTTGAGATCATCTGACCAAAATCTGCTACTCGAGCCAAAATCCAAAACGGTGACTCATGGAGACAGAGCATTCTCGGTCGCAGCGCCAAAACTGTGGAATTCATTACCACACGAAATTAGAAGCTTTGAAATGTTAAGTAATTTTAAGTCTGCAGTTAAGACTTTTCTTTTTTAAAATTAATAGTTATTGTTCATAGTGTTAATATATGTAGTAGGCTTTATCTTATAATGAAACTGTAATTAGTTTTAAAAGTAACTTTAAGAATATATATATTGTTGTAAGAGCATTGAGACTATTGTATAATGCTCCTAATACGTCTTTATTATTATTATTATTATTAAAAAATCGTCATTATTGTGTCTCAAGTATGCTGAATATGTGAGAAATCGCCATTATGATAAAAAATGATACAATAAATCATTGTCTCTCTTTCTATTAACTATGAATAAATCAAAACAAGTTAAGTACAACACTTTTGGAGTACTTGCCCTACCCAAGTAAGTATAAGGAATATGATTTTTTGTCTGCCAGAAACATGAATTATCTTGAGTGATAAAAAATATTTCCATGATTGCTGATAACAATTATTGGAATTTGGAAATTACAGCATCCTTGGGACCCAGTTATTGTTTATGCCTAATGGCAAAGTTAAAATTACAATGCTCGTGTACTCCTCAACAGAACCAATGCAATATGCAAGCTGTGCCAAACCTATCTTTTTCTAGTTTTAAATCTACATGCTACTATGCTAATCTACTACGCTGTTTTCAGAACAAAATTTGCAATTAAACTGGAGTCAATTCCTTATTTGGCACGCGTTTCTGTAACGGCTAATATTTCACATTTCCTTGTAGTATTTCAAATAATATTTCACTAATATTTCACATTTCCTTGTAGTATTTCAAATAATATTTACATTTCCTTGTAATGTACGCACTGCGTACCTATTATTTTTATTTATGCAAAGTTTTCTAAATGATTTATCGGCGGCATTTCATGATCAATGTGATCCATACTCGTCTCCTCTTGCTCCTCATAAATTGCGTCAGTCATTTAACGGTAGATCTCATATTTTATAATAATCATAATAATAATAATACTGATAATAATAATTGACTGATAATAATGATGATCTTATTGTCAACCACAATCACAAGGTTTCGATGGCTCTACCTGTACATCAATTTACAGAAGCAGATACACTTTTTCTATTGAACAGAAGTGGATGAGTGGTACTGGTAATGATTGACCCAAGCAATTGAAAATCTGCAAAATCTTGCAGAAGCTCATTCTTGATGCATGAAATATTATCCAAGCACCCAATATACCGGAATCTGGAATTAGGGGATGCCTCAAAAGGATAGCTACAGACATAGTCAAGACCAGGCAGTACATAATCAACAATACTGTGGAATTCTTTGAAGCTGTCCAAAGATACAGGATTGGTGCAAGTGAGTCAAAGAGACGTTCCTTGGAGTACCTGAGAGTACCTGAAATGCTGCACAAATCAGAGTCATAGCTGAATATCATTGGAATGTCATTAGATGCATTAATTAAGATGCATTATTTGTCTCTTAACTACAGTTTAACTGTTGTTTGGGCATTTAAATTGTAGTAAACTTATGAAACAATGACCATGGTTGACAAGAGTTACCCCCTGAATAGCATAACTAAGTAAGAAGCTGCTTTGTGTAACTGCTTTTTTGCAGTTACCTACCATGATTGCCGGCATGTGCAATTTGGCATATTTTATTTCATGAGGTAAACACAAAGGAAATCAGTACCGGTCAAATATGTGATGAAATACTCTTGTTGTAAACACTGGACTGGAATTTGGACAGAACTTGGTCGATCTGGAGTTCCTAGTTCAGGGAGGTCCTATAACCCCAATCATAACTCTAAACACCCTAGAGTTTCATCCTAACCCCCTGCAGGATTTCCCACATGAAACACAGGTGTTTCATGGTAGATTTTGAACATCTCAGACAATATTTAACCAATTTTATTTCTATTCTGACAACATATTTGGAATTACTTAGTCCAAATACATAACATATTTGTATATTTATTATATTCCGTGGACATGCACATCCTTTGTAAAAAGCTGTTTACATACTTAGAAATTAATCAGCAATAGGAAGGTCACTTCATCATAGATTTTTTAACGTTATATCTTGGTCAATATTTACTCAATTAAATTCTGAAAACAGATTTGGAATTATCGAGTCCGAATATAACTAACTTGGCATTCATTATGCAGTAGAACCTGAGTTTTACAACCCCATGTTTTACGACCACCTGCCGTTTACGACCACTTTTGCTGGCACAGACGATTTGTTGTTAAAAGGTACCTGCAATTGGCGACCACCTGCCAAACGCGACCAGCGACCATTTTTTAGCATCCCAAACATGAAATTTAACCTGTCATGAGCAACTTACGAGATACAGTAGGCATTAGTATTTTCAGGAACATGCAAGAATTTTGACAGGGTGCAAATATAGGAAACAGGAAGTCTCATCAGGGACCACTTTTTAGCGTCCCAAACGCGAAATTTAACCTAGTGAGGTTTTCAAGTTAAAACTGCCACTATGTAAACGAAATATGACAAGGCTGACAGGCCGGAGTTGGGTTGTTTTCTTCCCGCTCCGGCTGGAAAATCAGA
This sequence comes from Chrysogorgia sp. JL179-B06, assembly GCA_035772405.1. NCBI lineage: Eukaryota > Metazoa > Cnidaria > Anthozoa > Scleralcyonacea > Chrysogorgiidae > Chrysogorgia > Chrysogorgia sp. JL179-B06. The sequence goes on from JAYKKM010000147.1 coordinate 3,852,209, forward strand.
ATGACAAAAAATATGACAATTTCGACGAAGCTTTGTTCACAAATAATGGCAACACTGAATTTGCTGAATGTGCATATGATCTGAAGTCTTGTCTGTTTAGTCAAACCATTTCAACTACTGCAAACAGCCAAATTAACAGAGACGGCAAAGTTAATACTCAGGAATTATTGGATTATTCGTATAGCCACAAAAACGAATGGCCTGCTAAAACGAATGTGCGTCTAGTTCTCTCGTATCTATCTCGTCCACCATCCTAGCTGTCACTTCTTAGCAATCTTTTCATTGACGGGAACCTCAACGCACTCCTTCCAGGCAACATTGTGAAATGTGTCATTGTCGCTTAGCGTTCATTAAATTTAATTATAAGAAGTTTCAAAAACACTTGGCAATTTACACTTGTATTTCGTTATTTGTATTTTGTAGTAGCCATAACTTATTCGGTTCTATAAAGTTTTCCTCATTTCTGGCATTCCTAGTTGAGTCGCTTGACAGTTTTACGGCTTTCATCGGGAGAAGACCCTGGGGACAAATTTGAAACGAATAATATCTGGTTGGACTTTATCCCCAGCAAGCCGGAGCCGGATATCAGAGCTGTAAAGCAAACCAGAGTTTGCACACCCCTACAAGCAATAATTTTGACCACGTGCGAATACAGGGAACAAGAAGACACATTTGTTGGTTTTTAGTATTGCTTTGCTTACTTTTATCATAAGCAACCACATTTTGAGAGTGCATAGCCATAATAAATATCATGTTGGGTATTAGCGAAAATCCTAAGCCTTAAACCATTAACATTTTTGAGGGAAACATTTTAAATTGACGAAAAGCTCGGACTAATATTTGTTTGTTACTGCCATGTTGTCAGGGTGAAACTTGGTAGTGGAGAGTTCGCAAATAACTGCTAATAAAACATAAAGCTTAACATGGTTTAAGTATGTTGTAGACCATTAAACGATCTTTGATTTGATATATTGTATGAGCTTTTACGTTTAGAACAATGCTTGGAAAGGTTCGAAAACCTTGTGGGTGAGTTTCGTAAATTATATTTTCGTATCCACCATCTTTGTTTTGTTTATAAGGCAAGACGGCCAATAACTTTGTGCATATGAATCAGTAAATATCGTTGCTCCTTACTCTTTTAGTCTGTTTCTTAGATCAAATACATGCAGCTGGAAATTTTTTTTTCGTGATCAAAGATGAATTACGTACGCATTGGATTTTCTTTCACGGCGCGCATATTGCTCAGGACAGAAAGCTCTGTTCAAACTGTGCTTTTTTCCAGAAATTTTCTGGTTTTCTTTCTTTATTAAGAAATATCATATTTGTTTTAAATTATAAAGCCATCTTTTAAGTCGACTAGCAAACACAGAATATACAGTACTGCTCAGAAATACCTAACACTGCAGTTGCGGTTCGGGTTCGGGTTAGGTTGCGGTTCGGTTGGGGTTAGGTTGAGGTTCGGTTTGCGGTCGATACACATTAGCATGTGTGAAAACAGCTTGGGTTCCGACTATTTCCGACATGGAAAGCGTTTAGTTTAAAATGTAGAGAGGGCACCAAAAGTAAAATAGATCTCCATGTTTGGCTTCATTCTTTGTCTGTTTCATGTCCTGTTGACAAGAATACACTCGCGCAAGATATTTGCTGTTAAAACGTTGTGCTTTCGCCGTGCAAAACCTAATTCAAGTCAGAATGTTCGACTTACAGTATACTGCACTTGTGGCACCGTTTGCAGTGAATCCTCTCCGAATCTAATGAATGTAATAGTATTACGAAAATATAATGATTGAGGCAGCTGAGCGCGTGTCCATTTTAATTCCTAAACCTTTTTCCCGATCATTATTATCTATCAGATTTACAGCTGCAGTGTGTCAGTCACGTATAGCATGGCAGAAACTAGAATCTCTGATGAAGGCCTTCTCTCGAAATTGTTAGACCTATTATTCATGATTTCGGCACTTCACCAAACCTTTTAGCATTTTTGATTCGTAATAATTCACATGTCGAAAAGTGGATTGGCATGAAGTTTCAACCATTTCTGTGTTTACATGAAGCGAATTGGAAATTTGATCGACTTACAATGCCGGATCGACTCGAATTTTCAAAACAAAATAAATCGACACTATTTCTTGAGTGGATCGAGGGTTTTTTCGATCCGACGTCATTGAATACTGTATCTGCTAGTGAAAATATTTTAAGTTAATAGGAAGTCAAAAAAATCATCATTAACCAAATTAGATTTGAACGGTTCGAATGCCTTCGTTGCAGAAACTAAAAGCGTCGTAAATCAAAATACCGTCTGACAGGTTTGAATAGAATTGGCGACAACATGAGGAACGTATGAATATATTGAATAATAATTGTATTCTAGTGCTGTTTCGGGCGAAGTTATTCACATGGATGAAGCTTTTTCATGTCTTGTTTACACGGCAACGCGGAATTTTATAAAGGTTCTCCAAATATGAAAACGCTAACTTTTGAAAACGGATTGTTCACTGCAATCATATAGAATATTATATGGATTAGATCATCAGAATGTAATCTGCTGTTACTGTTTAGCTCTGATAGACCAATATGTCCCGAATACAATTCTGAAAATGTTCTGAATAGTAGAATTCAAACATTTACACCGCATTCTTCCATTAGCTTAGTTTTCAATTCAGCAGATTTTAACTCGTCGTTCATGTCATCTTATCGTCGATGTATTTGCAATGCTGTTCCTTTAAAGTTGCTTTCTTCCACTTCGAGGTGCATCCTGTAAACTACCACTCCAAGAAAGAAATAAGCTATGTGCCTATTTCTTTCTCTCAAAGACTGAGACTGACCGAAGACTGCAGTGAAATAATTTGATTCCTTGCGTAAATACGGTGAACTGAAAAGGCAAACTTCGGAAATGATCGTATTTCCTATCGTGTGAAATTTGAAGTGCGGCGGTATGGTCAAGCCAGACTACACTAGGTTCAACCTAGGTTCGACTGAGGATCGACCTAGTTCGACCGTGGTTTTTGTTAGGTTATTTCTAAGCAGTACTGTAGTTGTAAACATAATAGCATCTGCCAATATGGCTTGCATGACATCATATCACTAACTGCCATTTACAACCACCTACAGTCGTTTACGACCACTTTTGCTTGGCAACAGGGGTGGTCGTAAAACTCAGGTTCTACTCTAGTCTGATTGAGATTGCGGACCAACCCATTTCGAAATCGCTCATCATATTTTAGTATAGGTCTCAATTAGCATGTGCAGTTGTAAGCATAATGAGTGTATTCATGATCAACACAGTTGTCACTATCAGCTACATTGCTGATTAAGTCAGAGAACACCTCGACCAACTTTGAAAATAATTTGGCCCGCTATTGACCTGCAACATGCCTCACGGTTCGCAAAGCCTGACAGGAATTATTATTGCATAATTTTGTTAATTAATGTGGAACCCTAAAAATAATAATGAAGCCAAATTTAAGACTTGTGAGCAGCACAATTGATTGTGTTAAGGAAGCTTTTGAAGAATATGTAAAATTATGAGTTGAATGTATTTAAAATACTATTTGCATTTTGCCTAATGCAAACAAATTTTAAGTTTGGGTATTGATATTTTTGTCAATTGTGTTATTTTAAGCAAAGAGCTTAATGACTTCAGTAAAATTTCACTGAGTGTCATAGCTTCTTCATCTCTACCAATATATGTTGTAATTGTTATTATGAAATAAAATCAATATATTCATCAAAAGTATTCGAAGCACAACCAGGTAGAATTTGTGTGAGTCAGTACTAAAAATCTCGGCAGTTCACCGGTGACCTTTTTACTTTGCTATATATCCAAAACTCTACCTACGCAGCACTCTACTTTTTTACTACCTTAAAATCTTAAGAGTGGAAAACAAATGCGCAATACTCCATGTTCAGTGTTTATGTCATGGCAAGTAAACAAATCATGTATAGTGTAACTGTAAACAGAAGCGTGGATATATGCACAGAACGGCTTCATAATTATGCCTCAAGTGTTCGATTACAAAAATTGTCATAAATAAAATATACTTTTTTCAGATAAAATAGAATTTTTATGAATATAAAAGAAAAGTCGAATTACTCGTCAAATACAAACTTCCGAAAAGTAAAAGTAAATATTTGAATATTATGACTTCTAATTGCTACACTCCTATGTTCCAGCGGATAACATTTGATAAGTATTAAACACTTTACTGATGCTATAGATTTATACCTTCAACGCATATTTTTGACCTGTCTTCTTCTCAATGCATTCCACAACTTTACCATTGATACCGACGCCAAGGACCGACCCTGTAATGGTGTAAATATCTTGGATGGAATTCTTCTTGGTTTCCAGTGGAGGCAATACGCTATACAACGAGCTCATTCTTGTAAGATATTGTACCACTGCAACGGATCCAAAGCTTATTAATCCAAAGGTAAATTCCGATAATAAATACAACAGAGCAAAAAAAATCACTGTCAAAACGCTTCGAAACCGAAGCACTCCTCTCTCTCTTCTCAGTTCTCCTTTACGTCACGTGTGACGTCACAGGGCAACTCGTTCCCAGAGCTTGCGCAATATGCATGATGCAACATTGCTTAGTGCAAATAAATCAATAATTAATTGCTGTGTTTTTAGTCATCATTTCAGATACGATATTGAATATAAATATAGATGAAATACTAGTCAGAAAAAATGATATTTTTATATATGTAAAGATAAAAATGATATTTTGAATCACTGAGCAGTGAAGATGAAGATATCATTTTTATCTGCACATGTCATGAAGTTATCAATATGACTTCCGCCTTTCTGTTTGGAGATACGAATTTTATCTTATATCTTCTACTTCTGCTGCGAGAGAAAGTTGACCTAATTCAAAGATTGATGACATACTTGAATTCTATACTAGTCTAGAAAGAGCTTAATACAGCGGCCGCGGAAGCTGAAGCGCTCGGCCAACGTAGAGGGGTCCGGGGGTATGCTCCCCCGGGGGGTATGCTCCCCCGGAAAATGTTGGCCTCTGAAATGAAATTTAGGGCCTCTGTTCTGAAATGGCTAGAAATGCCTCCTTTTTGCTAAAATAGTTTGAAACAGCTTTCAATTTTTGGATCAATTGAACACACACAGTTTCTATGCAGAAGTTTTTATTTTGCTATAGTTTACGACTTTATTACAGTTTATGTCCTTTCTAACTTCCCTAAACGTCCTCGTGTTTAGCAAATGTAGGCGCTTATTTTACAAAACTATAAAAGTGCCAGTTAAAAAGTTGAACCTCGTGCGGTGATTCTAAGTCCATTTACCTCTTTGAGAAATAAATCGACGTGTCCTACGACGCGAACGCAGAACGCAGGAATCGTACTCCATATTTATACTAGTATCCGTAGGCAATAGTTTGAAAAATATTCGCTGTATAATACTGCTGAGTAATACATCAAATTGAAGCTTGTAAACAGCAGATTGCAGATTTCGAACGTTTGGCAACAAATTATAAAAGCCTCGAGCATATTTTAATGCCAACTAGTTCGGAGGACCAACCTGTGATGTCGTTTTGATTTCGGAAGTTTCGACCAAGATTAGGACAAATACGCAAACATAAAAATAAACATACTCGCCGAAAAAGTGTGTGTGTGTGGGGGGGGGGGGGGGGGGGGGGGGTGTTCCGCGGCCCCTGTAATATACAACTTTTTCATTCAAATCTGGCCTCAACCAGTTTATCGCAGCAGGAAAGAATTAGCCAAATCACTGTGGCCAAATTCCTGATTTGATCGAGAACGCAAAGTTCGTATCATAAAAACACTTGTCGAAAGAATATTTTGTGTCTCGATAGCCTGCTCAACTGGAAAAGAAGCTAACGTACCGGATTAATCCCGCAGGCCGTGTGAACTCAAATTCAGGAAGTGTAATAAAATTTATGAGCATGATAAAAAATAACAATCATAATTAATTATATTGCATTCACAATCACCCTGAGAATGTAATACTTTCTATTCAATGTTTCACCAATACTTTTTTCTACCAGTACACTACTCTTAACGCAAAATTTTACCCACACTTCAAAGTAATTTTATATAATTTTTTGGCATGTTGCTGTTTGTCGTAGGTACAGTACATTGCAAAGTCACACAACATTTTTTAATAAATTGCTGATAAAACTAACAATTCTCCCAACGTCTGAATAAAGAGACCACGTGTCTACGTCAGATTGTTGTGCTGATCAGGGCAAGTCTATTTCGGCGGCCATGTTGAAAGATTCTGCTGTAATTTTAATTTTTAAGCAACTTATGGAGTTTTCTTGAATTGTATTAGCATGGTCATGAAGAGAGGTTTAGCTATAGACTCCCTGAGAAGAAACAGAAGAATTCGTTCGGACCTGGATGTGTTAAACACTCTAAAAAATGACAGATATTCATCATCCGAAAGCGATCGTCGTGGTCGGGGCCCTTCAGTGTCTTCACCTGATAGTCGCAATTTGAACCGTAAAAGCGAACGAAGGATTTATGATGAGGTGGTGAAAACCGACTTTGACGACGAGCACTACAAAGGTAAGAGGACAGAAAAGGATGAGGAGGCTTCCATCCGTGTTACAAACTTGGCTAAAAGTGCTGCAGATCATGTTTTGCGAGAGAAACTTGACTACGAGTTCAAAAAGTTTGGTGAGATTTCCGTACGCATTGTAAAGCATGGAGACGAACGCTGCGCCGTTGTTTACTTTCGAAACAGCGAAGATGCACGGGAAGCGAAGCGTTCCGTTGAGAACAGAGGGCGAGTACTGCTTTATGACCGCGCTTTGAACTTGGAGTTTAACTTCCCTGGTGGTCGCAGCAGACATTACACACCCGATGTTCAACAGGACGAAGGAAGGTACTCAAGAAGCTCATCGGCATCGCTCGGTAGCAAAGTACAGGATCGCCGAAGCGATGGTTTTGATTTGACAGACCTTGATGAAGCTAGCTACATGCGAAGAACTGTGAAAGGTGATAAATTTTACAGTCAGCCATCCCCTCCAAGTGGTAACGTTGACGAAGACGACGATCCAAAGGCCACTCGAACATTGTTCGTGGGTAACCTCGAGACTTCGATTTCTCGCCAAGATGTCCGTCGAGAGTTTGAACGCTTTGGGCTGGTTGAAGATGTTGATATCAAACGACCTTTACGTAACCAAGGCAGTACGTATGCTTTTGTAAAGTTCATTGATCTTGATGTTGCAGCGAAAGCTAAACATGCCATGCAAGGTTGTTTTATCGGTAGGAACCGTGCAAAAATCGGTTATGGAAAAAGCATGCCTACCACTCGTTTGTGGGTGGGTGGTTTGGGTTCCTGGACATCTTTTCCGGAGGTGGAACGAGAATTTGATAGATTTGGTGCTATTCGTCGAGTTGATTACAACAAAGGTGATAACCATGCGTTTATATTATATGATAGCTTGGATGCTGCATCTGTTGCTGCAAGAGAGATGCGTGGTTTTCATCTCAATGGGCAACGATTGAAAATCGACTTTGCTGATTTGAAGCAAGGATTGAGTGAATATTCTAATACTTCCGACGTTGTAGAAGAACGACACCATCATGGGGCACCAGAAGATCAGCATAGAGATGAGGAATTGATTGGGGAGTCACCAGATCATAAGAGGTTCAGAAGAGAAAGCAGTGACAACAGTGGAAGATGGAGTGATTCTGCAAGTAATCATAACTTCAAAGACAAAAAGATTTACAGCCAACAAAGTATCAAACATAATGATTGGCAGTGGGAAGCTGAAAAAGAGATGGAGCCGGATAAGTGGAATGAAAAGCAAAAATCAGTCAAGGGATTCAAAACTCGTGGACCAAGAACCCCCTCTCCTAATTTGCAATCTATTGAAGTTCACAATGTATTGTCGTCAAGCAGAAGGAGTAGTGAAAGACCAAAAAACCGGGAGAGGCCTAGATCTGCTGATGGAAGTACTCGAAATCGTAGTCCTCCAGCAAAGCGTTCGAGAAAAAGCTCCCCTGCTTTGTTTCCACGACATGGAAATCAAACTACTCCACAGCTGAAAGCCAATTCTATTTCTCCATCCAGCAATCAAAATCATAAAAGCAACAATGAGAAGAAAAACAAAGAAAAATATCATGAAAAAGTGAAAACTAAAGACAAAGACAAAGAAAAGACCAATGAAAAAACAAAAGATAGCCCAAAAGACGAAAAAGAAAAAGAAATTAAACAAGAAGATGCCCAAATTGAATCTTCTGCTGGTAGTGGATCTGAAAGTCTCCAAGATATTGCCAAACGTTTTGCTGTTGCCTGGCGTGGATCTTTGATTTTGAAAAATAGCTCTTTTCCTGTTCGTCTTCATTTGATTGGTGGAAACCCTGAAATTGTGGAAGTTCTGCTGAGAAATATAGCTGGAAATTCGTCACCTAATACTGTGTTGCGTATATCCCAACGACTGAGGCTTGATCAACCAAAATTGGAAGAAGTTTCAAAAAGGATGAATACTGCTGGTGCAAGTGGTTATTGCATGTTACTTGCATTACCAGGAATACAAGGGACCTGTGAGCCTCCAATAGATACAGAGACAAACCTGCCAACTCAACAAAGACCTCTACGAAACCTTGTTACCTACTTAAAACAAAAACAAGCTGCTGGTGTTGTTAATTTAATAAACCCGTCAACTCTTTCTCCAACAAGTATAAAAGATGAAAATGGTGTTCTTCACGCATTTCCACCTTGCCAGTATTCTCATGATCAGCTTTTAAAAATTGCTCCACACCTTGGCCAAGATGCATTTAGAGAAGACCATCTTGTTGTAGTTGTTATTCGTGGAACTGCCTAGTTTTTCCTTGGTTAAGCATGTAGAACTGATATCTGGAGGAAAATGTATCAACATGTTGTTAAGTGTTTTTGTCTACCACCTGCTAAATGTTTGTTATCTCTCTACATCAACATAGTTGCTGTATGTGAATCCGCGTTTGGTTTCGAGTTTCATTGAAGTTGCAAAAACGTTAAAACTATATTCTTTTTATCAGAAAATTATTTTCCTCCAAGCTGTTGCTATATAATCATGCATCTTGGCTATTTGAAACTTTCACAATTTGTTCCAGTATACAAGAAAATGTGTTTCATTGTAATATTTTTGTTTTGCTGGAAAAGATGTATCTACTATCTTCAGTATTGTGAATATGCCAATATGGAACTTGAACTCTATCGTTAGTGTGGAAAAATGAAGTGTGTAATGGAGCTTGGACAGTTTGCTTACTTCACTCAGGGAAATAATATGGAAATTGATTCTTGGACTTGTTGAACATTGTTCCAGTAAAAATGGCTAACAAGAGAGATTATCATTTATGCTATGTTGGTTAAGACTTGATATAAAATTAAGTCATGTATATTTTTAATGTTAGGATTCAGCTATTTGCTAGAAATTTGCAAAACTTTTAATGTACTGTACTCTAAATCATTTTTTTGATTTTAGTTGACTTTCAGGAACAATAACATGTAGTGAGAAAATATGTACATGCATTGTAATCATGCAATCTGAACTATTATAATAACAGTAATTTAGGCATATATTCATGATTTTATGGAACTCTGCAGAATATAGCTTGATAGACATACATTATTTCAAGATATACTTTTCATTCATTAAAATTAATCAAATCCTACAGTCTCTTTACTAAAGTTTGCAAATATTTCAGACAACAACAATCTTGGAGCAAGCACTTTTTAACTTCGAGTTATAAAACATATTGTAGTGCATTAGGCACTGTAGAAATCAAAATATCTAAAAAGGTTGCAACCTCGTTCCCAGGGCATGGGCATTTTGCCTTCATGGCGGAAGGTTGGCGCAAATGGCACTGGGATCGGCTGGTCCATTCTATAATCCGATTGGCTTGTCATAAAACTCAATTAATTCAGCCGAGTATAATTTATTCATCTAAATCTGAATGCTGTCTTCAAATTTTACAGTAAGTTAGAAGTGATAGCTTTTGCTAAATTGTATATATGCTTCTTCATACTTTTTATAAGAGATAACCATGGATGTATGGTGGATTATTAAGCTTGTTAATTAGCCGCTTTTATGCCTACGAATGCTGACATGAACAACTCTGAAGAGCATTGAACAACTCTCAAATTCAGGTCAACAAAGGAAATGGAACAAAGACCACAAAAATTATCATATATAAACACCCAGAAATTCTGGGTGTCATGTGACCAGCCGATCTCAGGGCCATTTTCCCCGACCTTCCACCATGGAGGCAAAATACCCTGGGTACGAGGTTGAAAAGGTTGGTGTATTGCTGAAATAGTGTGGATCATGGGGGCTATACAATGTTGAACTTGTTTTATGGGGGGGTCCCTTGGATTTTTTCAACCTTGTGGGGATATGACAATTTGTGACAACTATGACAGTTTGACATAAAACGTATAAAGTTTAATATCAAAACAACAGTAACTTAGTATACATCTACCATTGCTGATTGCCTCGTGGTATCTAAAAATAACTTTAATAACTTTAAGACCCATTTTCTACTATGGATTCCTCTCTTAATATCTTTATGCTCCCTTGATATTAGAGATTTTAGCAAATGTATTTTAATAGTTGGTAATATTAAAATACAGTGATATTATATTAGTAATAACACTAGGAATCCTTAATTGTTGTATAAAATATAAAAATAGTGTAACAAACTGCACGCAAGGGAAACAATCGTTATAACTCTTTATATACTGAGCATCAAATAGGGGGGTACTATGAGATTTTCTTATATGATAAGGAATATCCCACACCCCCTATGCTATAAATAATGAACGGTCCCTTATGTATTTGAGAAAACATTTTTCATAGAGTTAGTTCGTTATAATTTCACATCAGAAACGAAAGATGAATTATTTATTTTCTGATATTGTGAAATGTAAGATTGATTTTGAATTGACATTGTTCTTATATAAATACTCACACAAACTAATTTATGTTGGTGACCACTGACCTGAATGCGTGCACCGACAATGGCCAAGCAAATCGCAGAAACAAACAAATATCAGAAGGTCCGGAGATTTTCAGAAAGTTTGATCTGTTTGATGCTGCTGAAACTAAAAATCTACCATTGGGTAAGTTATTTCCTATAGAAAAAAGATTCCAGAGAGTGATTTACAATTAATATATGTAGAATATATATATTTTGGAGTCCCCTACTATTATTTGAAGGGATTGGAAAAAGGATTTGGATGGAACAAAACTCCTGAAGATTTCCACGCCTAATTATTGCCATAAGCCCCTGAAGAATTTTGCTATAGTACACCGCTGAATAAACCGATCAGTGAAGTGATTCCCGTTGGATCTAAAGAATTCCATGATTTAAGCAACAAGACCCCTAAACTCTGAAGAAATCCAGGGTTCCTCAATATTAAAGGGTACAGGGGCGTAGGAAGCAGGGGGGCTGGGCCGCGCCCCCCCCCCCAATATTATAAAATGTAGCCCCGGTTGAAAAAAACCGTCCTGAATGTCCATGTCGGAATCGCTGACCATTGTATTGTTGTCAGTGGTTCCCAGAGTTAGTTATAATAATCTTTAATGAGGAAACTTTGTCACCAAAGTGATTTTCGCAAAGGTCCTACACATAGAGACCACTATACATACAATAATCATACAAATATATGTAACTAAGGAATAAGTAAAAATTGGTCTAAGTTAAAAGTTTTGAGAATATATTTCTCTTAAAAGTCGCTAATGTAGGAGCGTTCCTTATTTCACTGTCTAGGTTATTCCAGTCTTTAATAGCTTGATAATTCGTACGTTGTTTTCCCCAGTTGCGTTTGACCTTAGGTAACCGTAGTGTATCCTTATTTTGGGTGTTATAATTATGAATCTGACTACATCTAACAATATCTAAAGAATGTTCAGTAAGACCATTTACGCATTTGTAGATATAAATGCAGCAATGGTAAGTCCTACGATGTTTTAAGTCGAGCCACTTCAGGGCTGACAACGCGTCAGTTGCAGAGGAATACAAAGGTCTATCTAATATTATCTTGGCAGCCTTGTTCTGCAGTACTTGAAGTTCACCCATCAAGACGACATTGTCCTTGTCCCCCCAGACCAAATCAACATAATCAAAGATAGATAAGACTAAACTATTGTAAAAAAGCAGGCGAGCTTGGTGTGGCAACAGATGCTTAATTCTGCGTAAGAGACCTAAGTTCTTGTTTATCTTAGATGAAATGTATTCTATGTGATCGGCCCAGGTAAAATTCGATTGGCTCAAAAAAAGGGCGTGGCTGCGAAAAAAGGGCCCAGGAAAACTATTCGATTGGGGCTCACAGCAGGAGAGCAGGTTGTGTCATTGTTTGGGGCCTGCTTGGGCCCACCACAGTCGAAAATATGAAATTGTATAAACTTCTGAGCTGAAAAATCACCGCTCAGAATGCAGGAAATGCCATTTGCGGGAATCTAGATTTCAAAAATTTTCGGGGGAGCATACCCCGGACCCTCCTAGAAAGCCTCACGCCTATGTCGCTCGGATTAATAGTTATCATGACTAGCTTCGCCACTGACAGGTACAACGAAAATTTTGCTTTGGTCGCCCCCCCCCCCCAAGTTTACAAAGCTTCCTACGCCCCTGAAAGGGTATGGGTATTTATTAGGGCTGACCATTTGACTTTTGAGGGGTTGCAAACTGCAAACTGGTTTGGGATGAAAAAAGCATGCACTGAAATACCAAGAAAGAAAAATACACCATGGGTCCATGGATACATGTCCATGCAACACCAGACCCCATAGGCTAAGCCTAAATGCGCCTGGTCCAACATCACTATATAAACATATAAATGCAATTGTGACAAAATAACCCTACAAAACCCTAAATCTGAACCATAACCTTAAATCTGAACCATAACCCTATTTATATCCCTACAAATTGTCAGACCTGTAACCACTTCCAAAAAATATCTTACATCAATCTTGAGCAAGAAAAAAAATTCTTACAATGTTCTCTCCTCATCACTTCACTTTGTCATTCAAAAGGCAAGGTTGAACGGCAAAGGCCTTAATTGGCCATGTAAAAGTCTGACAATGAGTGTGTTTTCCTACTTCACCCAATTTGGCGCTGGCTTATGCCTTCGGGCTTCGACACTCCTCTGTCAAATGTTCCCCTTGTTAATCTCCCTGGTATATATATTCATAATATACAATATATTTATATATAATTCAAACAGACAAACACACAATGTTCACTTGGTATAAGGTGCTCAAACAATCGATGTACCTGTATGTATGTAAGTGTAGGGCAAAAATATTGTTAAAAGGTTAAAATGGATAAAATCAGTTACTCTGAGTTTCACACACTTTTTATGTACTGATGTACAGATTCCCCCTTTGTAATATAATTTTTTTGGCTTGCTGCCCTATTTTTACAAACATTCTTCTTGGAAATTAGGGATGAGCCGATAATCGGAAATTAATCGGTAGAAGCCGATAATCGGCAACATTGAGGCTGATCGGTTATCGGCCGATCGCGTCAATGTATATCGGTAGTCCCGATAAATATCATTCTCGCTTTTTTACATGTGATATTTCCTTTTGTTTGTCAAGAAAAATGCCAACTTGTTTATAACACAGATACTCTTCCACAATGAATTTTATTATGGCACATGACATATTTCTCTTTATAGGTGAAACATTTTTTGTTTCCGACTTTCGTCATTCGAACTTCAGAGTTCAGAACTTAAACTTTGTCACGCAGTTGGTTACCGACACATCTTTGCCCAATAATATATACAATATATATATCTTCTGGAACTAGAACGTTGCAAGTTGTTTTTTCTAACTAAAATTACGCGATTGAAGTTGAACGCACTTTAAAAGCCAGAGACATGTGAGCAACAGTCTCAGATAGTCAGATTGCATTGACACCCCCAGCTTATCCACCCTTCAAACTGACGCAATTTGACATCACATTTGCATCAGTGACGGTGTTAGTCTGCTTGCCGCTGGTAACGCGTATATATTTATATCTTTACCATGGCTCATTAACTTCAATGCAAAGTGAAGTTTGGCCCCAAATTCAACTGTTAAGAATTTGTGGTGACCAATATCGGTAACCACCGATAAATCGGCCGATCAGCTCGTAAATCGTATCGGAATTTATCGGATCGGTAAATTGGATTTTTCTCGATCGGCTCATCCCTATTGGAAATTGTTGGAAACGCACTTCTGGGCCTTGTGGAATTAAAATTTTTCGAGCATGCCCACAGACCCCTACCAGTGGAGCTACCTGCATATATATACACTACAACTTTCTGACAATTTGCTAAATCTTAATGTTGCAATCTTATCTACCACACATAGTGCCCTCTGTATTTATACCCCTAAGTTGATGACCACTGTAAGCATACTTAAGGCTCAAAAACATCTTGCAGAAGCTACATGTATCATGCCAAAAAATTTCACACATAGTTACTATCCGAGAAAAATATATTCTTTGGAAATAAGAGTGCCAAAAAAATATTATGCGCAAACAAAATCACCCCCCGCCCAAAAAAAAAAAAGTCAAATGTCTGGCCTTTAATGGAATAGGCACTCTATAAAATAGACACACTATAAAATGTTTATGAAATAAAAAATTGACATTCCATATTGTTTTTTCCTTTCCTTTGAATAATTATGAAGAATCCCATTCAAATATTTTATTTATTGTTTGTTGTTGTCTTGATGTAAGCATCTGAAAATTTAGCTTGATGATGTCATTAGTTGTTCAAACTGAATTATTGAAATATTAAAAGCATTGATATTTTGCAAATTAGGTCTATGTCAATAACAAAACTTGACAGCAATATTAGTAATTATTTTATTGTTTAACTGGCTAGTCATCTATATATAGTTACCATGGAAACACAATTGGTTTCAGACTCCTTTTTCTAATCTCACCAAATATAATTTTCATGATCCCTGCAGAACACCTAATTTTAAGACTGTGTCCCAAATTTTAATTATACGACTGTGTCCCAAATTCAAAACAGTCCTAACTCCAAACCTTACCCTAATACAACCCTAAACCTAATACTAACTCTTACTATAATGCTTTATTTTAGAAATAACAGCTGATTTTAATTTTGAATTCAGAAATACATGTACAAGTATTAATTTACACCTTACAGAAGCTTGGGACCTGGTGACTGAACAAAGAAGTTTATTACCTTTTGATCATTGTGCTACTGTAGTTGTATAGTGTACTCAGAAACCATGTTTTGTTACTTTCCTGTTTACAATACTCTCTGAAATACAATATCTATGATTTAATATTTCACTGCAGATTAAACATGTATAATAATATATTCACATATTAGTGACATCATCAAGCAACACAACAGCAATGGGATTTTGAATGGGATTTTCATAATTTATTCAAAGCATGATTTTGAAGGAAAAACAACATTGGGGCAGAGTGTCGATTTTCATCTCATAAATACATGTATAGTGTGCAGCATTTCTAAAATGTTGGTATACTGTTTCGAGTGTACAGGCTTATAGTCTGTATATATACACTGTACAGACTATACTAATATACAGACTATAGTACTGTTAGTACTGTACTTATATTATTGATGACTTTTTCAAGGTACAGTAAATAGAATGGACAATCCAATACTGGAGCCTTTGTGTTTTCCTGAGCGAAAATGCATTACAACAAAGATGCAGCAGGGTTCTACTCCTCTAAATTGCCTGCTGTGTGATAAAATATTTGAAGACACTGGAGTGAAAAAGAGTGATTCTTTATTGCACCATTTACTGGTTGAACATCAATTGGTCATAGCTGATGTGGACATAATTACTGACTTTAAAAGGTATATTGTAGTAGACCATTTCTGTCTTATTTTCCTTGTATTGACTAATGGCTACTAAATAAACTGAATGTTGATATATATAGTTATATACACTGCTGTAGTGAATGTGGTAACTCAATGGTTAGAGTGTCTCACCAGCATTGAGAAGGTTATAGATTTGATTCCTGTCCGGGACTCAGAATCATATATCTGAGGATATGAGCTTGACGATCGTCCATATATCGTATGTATAATTATATAAGTTAACTAACTTAACTGCATGTACATGTACTGTATATATAGCTTGAGTACATCTGTGTATGGGTGCGGGCAATGTTGCGTCATAGGGGTATGGGGCTAGCCCCCGCTCCCGAAGCTGAGCAAGTGATCACTGGACTATTTAAGTGACTGGATAGCGCGAGGCCCAGCATTGTTCACAGGTAATAAAACAGATCATGCCGAGATTCACTCGCAACAGTATGGCAATGCCAATAACTCCGTCAGCTCCCACAACAAGTTCAACCAACGTTGGATTGAACTCTCTTTTATTGATCACAGCTCCCGAAACAACCGAGCAAGTATCGCCACCAACAACAGTCAACCAGATTCAACCTGTGGCGTCATGCATCCCGGCACAACTCGCGGCGATTATTTGAGAGCGGCGATTATTTGAGAGCGGCAATTATTTGAGAGTGGCGATTATTTGAGAGCGGACCGGCGATTATTTGAGAGCTGGCCGGTGATTATTTCAGTGCGGGCCGGCCATTATTTGAGTGCGGGCCGGTGATTATTTGAGAGCGTGCCGGCGATTATTTGAGAGCGGGCCGGCGATTATTTGAGAGCGGGCCGGTGATTATTTGAGAGCGGGCCGGTGATTATTTGAGAGCGGCGATTATTTGAGAGCGGCGATTATTTGAGAGCGGGCCGGCGATTATTTGAGTGCGGGCCGGTGATTATTTGAGAGCGGGCCGGTGATTATTTGAGTGCGGGACGGTGGTTATTTGAGTGCGGGACGGTGGTTATTTGAGTGCGGGCCGGTGGTTATTTGAGTGCGGGCCGGTGATTATTTGAGTGCGGCCGGTGATTATTTGAGAGCGGGCCGGCGATTATTTGAGAGCGGGCCGGCGATTATTTGAGAGCGGGCCGGCGATTATTTGACAGCGGGCCGGCGATTATTTGAGAGCGGGCCGGTGATTATTTGAGTGCGGGCGGGGATTATTTGAGAGCGGGCCGGCGATTATTCGAGAGCGGGCCGGCGATTATTTGAGAGCGGGCCGGTGATTATTTGAGTGCGGGCCGGTGATTATTTGAGAGCGGCGATTATTTGAGAGCGGCGATTATTTGAGAGCGGGCCGACGATTGCTTGAGAGCGGCGCTAAATCGAGTACTTCAACTATTGTACTTGCTTGGTGAAGAAGGCGACTTGCCAAGTCCGGTGAAGCCAATTGATAGATGCTCATCAAAAGTTAAACGAGAAACAAGAGCAAATTATGGAAATTCTCTCTTGAATGCATGTGAGTATTCAAGCAGATCGGACAGAAATGTTAGGTGAAAAGAGAATTTACAGAAGCTCAGATTCGAGCTCAAACATATTTGGACAATCGACTGCGAGATTTATTTAGCCTAATTCAGAGAATAACCGCCAACTTCTTGAAGGAACCAAGAAAACTGTTAATAGAACAAGTCGAGCTTACATTTTACATATCAAAATCGTGGGATAAAACGTCAAATTTGTGGTACTCGTCATGAAGTTTCGGGGTGTAGCAAGTTCAGACAAATGAAGCCTTCGCAAAGATTTTATTTAGCTAAACAACACAAATTGTGTTATCGGTGTTTAGGGCGTGATCACGTTGCCCGATGAGCTGCAAGGACACGTCACAAGTTACTACATACAACTCCAGAAGGATGTAATCGAGACCATATGCGTGGAATCACCCAGAAACAATCTAACATAAACAGGGTAATCCGCACGAAAAGGCAAAGAGAACTGAAGGGAAAATTTTTATGATTCGGCAAAAAAAGGGAGATGAACAGGAAAAGAACGCAAAATAGTGCATACACCGTTATCGTTAAAAACCAAATATGCTGTCCTTTTCATCTACCCCTCCTGTTGTTTCTATCGGTATTTTTTCGTGTTTCCTTCAATTGTAAAGGTAATACGAATCTCTCAGACCTCGTTGGGGTAAAGAAGATCTCCTAAACTTTGAATCACACACAATTGCAGTCAGAATTCCAATTTATACTCAAAACAAATCTCTAAATTTATCTAGGTAAATGTCCTACCATGGACATATTTTCGATCTTTCCTAATCTGATTTTGGTATACAAACCAATTGCGTGTGGGATATAGATTTCCTTTTAATCCCTGCTTTCGTCACTGATATAACGACTGGTTGATCTTTGATGCCCATATTTTCTCTGTATTCGTATAGTTAGGAGATCTGCATAACTTAGCGAAAATTAACCACGTTGAAGCGGAATTACGTTCTTCCTTGGTGTCGTTTTGTCCCACTTACAAGTTACATAGTTACATGTACCTGTGCATGTACAGATTTACTTGCTTGTTTATGCCATACACAGGTTTCCTTTGCGGACACCTCTTTAATTTATGCGGTCACGCTTTGTATATTTTCCAAAAATGGTAAACCAGGGCAACACTTGTAACGCGAATTTTACTAGTATGCTCTCTTTGAAAGGTGGGCGAAATTAAAACTGAGCGAATATATCGTGTTCAGGGTGCGCGAAATTAAAACGCGCGAATTTATGACTGAGCGAAAATTAGTATTAAGCGAATTTAAATACAAGTAAGGTACTGTTTGTTAGTTATCTTAGTTATAAAATTTAGATACTATTAACAAAGAGTAAATAAATATTCTGCTATTGCTTGTGTTTCATGGAACATAAATTTTTCAGAAATACCTAAACTGAATAGCGACTGATGGATGACAGAAGCAGTTGCACTGTTTCGAAAACCAATTTATTATTAAACAGACTGTTTGAAGCAACTGAAGGCATCTACTCAAGCATAGAAAAACGTTGGTTTCATCAAGTATACGCGTCCTCCACTCGTTCCAAGTTTGTTTCCAAATTTGGAACCCCTTCCAACCTCCACGAGTTTGCATTATTTTCGATGTATATCGAGTAGTCTCAGAATGCCGGAAACGCCTTTTTAGAGCCTCAATTTTCAAAATTTTCACGGGGACTCCCGAGAAGGATTTCTCGTACCAATGCTATCTTCGTGGCTACGGCTCTGCTAAGTATTGACATTTTATTATGGTGGGCCCCTCCAGTATGATAGCGACGAAGATTGCCAGGGTGATACCAAACGATCCATACGATAAGAGTATGTGCAGATGCGAATGGTCAGTAAGAATTCGTAGCTTTACGAACAGTACCAGTCGTTTTAAAGAATGGAAATTGTCAAATTACTCTTAATGCCCTATTGGATAACGCGAATACGAAAACCTACATAAATGCAGATGTTTCTGCTAAATTAGACCTTCAAGGTACTTTCCAAAAAGTTAAAGTTTTAAACGGAGAAATTGAAACATTTTTGACCATACCCGTGGATGTCGATTTGGAGAGTTTGGATGGAAAACTGATATGTAAAGTTAACGCATTCAAAACCGAGAAAGTATAACCGGCAACATGGATTCGAAGTGATTGATTGGAATAAACATGTGGAGAAACGGGATCATCTTAGAAAGATAAACTTCCCAAAAGTAGGTCTTAATACATGGTTGACCTTCTTATTGGAGTGAACTATGAAGAAAAAGATGTCCAATGACTAACAGGTCAACCAATTGCACTGCCATTACTTACGCCGTTAGGATGGACCTGCATTGGTGCTCCACGTAGATCGTCTCCTGACCAAACGAACTTTAACCGATCTTATTTCGTCCGGAACGACTTAAAACTGGAAGAAATCGATACGATCATATGTAAGTTCTGGGAAGTTGAAGAAGTTCCTTCTCCCAACCATGGAGTCTTGAAATGCTCTTGGAAAGTTGAGAATTTTTACGTGTTCAAAAATGGGCGATATCAAATCGCAATTCCTTGGAAGGAAGATCGACCAAATTTGCCAGATAATTACGAAATGGCATTGCAACGCCTGGAAAATACTGGGAATCGTTTGATAAAAGACCCAGAATTAGCCATATAGCCTATTCAAGTGTCATCGAGCAACATGTCCATGCACAAGGAATACGTCCGAAAAATTCCAGTAGAAGAGAGACGACCAACGAAAAGCTGGTATTTTTATCACTTCCCTGTTTTACGTCCCGACAAGCCGACAACAAAAACGCGTATTGTATTTGGTGGTTCGGCCAAATGTAAGGGAATTTCGTTAAATGATGCTATTTATCAACGTCCAAAGTTACAAAACGAGTTACGTAACGTCTTCCTCGGTTTTCGAAGATATCCAGTAGCACTGATCTGTGATATAGCTGAGTTGTATTTGCGTATCGGAATCTCACAGAAAGACAGAACTTATCATCGATTTCTCTGGCGTTCGTTGGACCAATTAAACCAAAGCACCTGATGAATATGAGTTCAGTCGTGTGGTGTTTGGAATATATTCTTCGCCATTCCTCGCCCAGTTTATTACCCAACAATTTTCCATATAGATAACGTGGACTCGTATCCTCTGGCAGTCAACACAGTTAAAAACGCGACGTACATGGATGATAGCATGGATTCGATCGGCTTTGGACGATGTATACAAGGCCAGGGCCGTAGCGAGGGGGGGTATTGGGGGGGGGGGGGTTGTTTCACCCCCCCAACATTTTTGAAATTGAGATATTCGGAAAATCGAATTACTCGTTCGGAAAACTACGGCAACGTAGGTTAAGCGAGATTTCAGTAAGTGAACAGCAAAAAACTCATGTTAAGTTTATAGAACTTACAAAATAATATTCACAAGGATAACAAATCTATTTTTGTCGATTTACTGTATACGTACATCAGATAGATGACACCTTTTGGCTTTTGCTTTGCATACATGGATACATAATAAAATTTATCATTTCCGGATTTTAAACAGCCTTCACAAAAACACGGTTCCCGCAATCTGGCCAACGTAAATTTTGTACCTCTTCCACCATTGCCATTATTAGCTAAAATTCGTCATTTCGATACGTGCAAAACCCTGTGGTGGTAACGCAAGAGTGAAGCCTGGGCGCTAAGTGCGCCGAATAATGTTAGGTTAGAAACTGTTGAAAACTAAATTCCAGTACATCTGTAAACTGTCCAAGGAAATCTCTTAAAACTGCTCCCAGAATGCGGGAAATGCAATTTCCGAGACCCTAGAATTAAAAATTTCCCGGGGGAGCATGCCCCGGGACCCCCCTAGATTGACGCGCCTTACGGCGCGTGCCTCCTCATATTCGGAAAAATAATTTGAGATTCGGAAATTTGGGACTTACACCCCCCAACTTTCACATGCTAGCTACGGCCCTGTACAAGGCATCGGACTTCATTGACTATTGAAAGAGTTGTATTAGAAGGCCGATATGCATCCCCATAAGTGGTTACCCTGTAACTCAACTACAGTGATGGAACAGATACCTCCTCACGAAATAGTTGCTGATGTTCATCCTGACATGGGTGAATTACCTTCGGTGAAGACCTCAGGATTACAATGGATTACAAAAGAAGATATGTTCACGTTCACGGGACATTCAAACTCACGAAACGCAACTTTTTCAGGAAGTGCTGCAACAATAGCTGGAGCACAACCTGATCATGGCCACCATTTTACTCTGCCCACTTGTAGCGTTATGTCTTACAACGTAACTTGGTGCACGGTAACATCTTACAACATAGTAAAATAATTAATTTAATAAATTACATAATAAAATAACCAGACGTAGCACTTGATAAGTTGTCTGCCGAAATCTATCGTGCTTCTTTTTAGTTTACATATTTTTACTCTACTTCTTTCTCAACTCTAACTCTGCTAACATTACAATTCACCATGGTAAATGCATTTTCCAAGCAACTTCTGATAACATAGCATAATTGTCTTAACCTCTTATATCTGTAACAGTACATGAACAAGGACAATTACACCAACAAACATACTCATGCAATCCAAGTTTTTGGAAGCCAGAAATTTGTATTTTGGAAGGATTCAAATGCAAACTTTTAATAATTATATGATATTATAATCTGTTAGTTGCAATAGTGTTACAATAAATTATATCCAATTTCATTATTTTTTTGACAATTTGAAAGTGGTAATACAAAAAATGTCCTTGGGTCTAAAAACGGCCAACGGCCTTTGGCAGAAAAATTTACCGATGTGTAAATCTACCGAACCGTGTAAATACTTTTAAAATTTTACTCAGTTTTACTTGATAATCTGGCAGTTTACCTAATAACTTTAATTATTTATATTAACTAGAAATACGAATCCGCAATAATCCCCTCGCCCACCTTTTCTATCCCCCCTCCCCCCATACGGGAATTTCCCCATCCGAAGGCCTGAGGGCGAGGGTTCTAATATCGACCGGCGTTTAGTCCCTCATCACGAGAATCCTAGCGTTTCCAGTCTCACATTCAGTTTATTTGTTTATATTTATATATGCATCAACGGCCGTCCGCGCGACATCGGAAAATTTGGCCCTGGTCACTAGACACTCAGCATTTGAATTAATATTTATATTGAAACCGTCAAATGATTGCGAATGCAAAAATTGAAACGGATTCAAAGTGTTTTTTTTCAAAAAGAGACATAGTTTTTTGAGGAAATAGAAATCCGAATCCGAATATGTATTTTGACTCGCTAATTCCAAATCTATTTTCAGAATTGAAAACGGTTCTATATTGATCGAGATAACGTTCAAAACAATATACGACGAAGTGACCGGTTTATAGCCTACTAATTTCTAAGTACATAAACCGTTTTTACGAAGGGTAAGGGGGGGGGGGGGAGATAGAAAAGGCGGGCGAGGGGATTATTGCGGATTCGTATTTCTAGTTCCTTGATGTTGATGTATTTAGTGTTATAGAATAAATAAATAACAATAATTATTATTATACCACACTAATTAAAATTATTGACTCATTTTATAGTTATATTCACTATTGGAATAAAAGATTCAAAGAGGCACCAATTACAGAGTTCTGCTCTGTGATAAACATTAATACAAAACCTGAAGGTGAGGAGGAAGGTGCTGAAATATTTACTGTAAATAAGCCAGAAAAAGTATCAAAATTTGATACCATCGATAGTGAACAAAAGAATCTGTACACTCTCAGATAAAATCTCCTTCAGCAAAGCAGCCCCACGCTATGACGATGCCCTCAAACGCAGCCACTACAACTCCAACCTACACTTTTCACTCTTGGCAACCCACCGCGCATACCGTACCATGTATAAAAAAAAGCCGAAAACGACATATCATCATATGGTTCAACCCTTCATTCAGTAAGAACGTTAAATCCAATGTTGGACGGAGATTCCTCAAAAATAATTTCAACCGGAATACCGTAAAGATAACCTACAGCTGTATGGAAAACATAAAGAGTGTGATTTCAAAATACAATTTCCAAGTCCTAACAAAGAATAAAGATGACGAAACCGAAACGAGTAAATGAAGTTGCATAAATAAAAACGAGTGTACGTTGATAGGAAATACCATGTCATCATGTATAGTCTACAAAGCCGACGTTACGACAACTGACAGGACTGACGCATAGGCAAGACGGCAAACATTACTTCAAACGGCGATACAACAACCATCAAAAATCTTTCCGAGACGAGAAATATTCAAATGAACTGAACTTTTTAAACACGTTTAGCAGTTAAAAAGAAGCAAAAAAGCATTTACATATATAGGTCTTGAGTTTGAACCATTATTATGGCAGACGCCATAACATATGTGGTTTAGGTTTCAGGGTTATGAATAATTACTAGCTGATTAGATATGTTGAAATCTGGCCAGTTATTGGCTGCATTAGCAAGTGTTTTTTCTATGTCTACATGTCGATATAACTTCGTTCCTAATATTCAGTGAGCTTAGTTCTGGATGGCAAATTATAATAATTAATAAATTTTTCATACAGGCATAAGATTACATCTTTTGGTTTTGTTGAATAGGGCCTGCATTACTTAATTATTCTCCATTTGATCGAGTATCGGACATCAGAAGTTCCAAATATATTTGCTAAGTTCAGTGGCATGTTTGCGTTTTGGATTTCTGAAAGAGCTGGTGTGGTTGTGATATCTTGTCTTGAATGTGCCCTCAGTGAGTTCGACGTAGGTTTTTCCCCCGTTGTACTGTATTCTCTTGCGACTGTGGCTTGCTAAACAATCCCTACGGTTTGGCTTATTCCGAAGAGTACCTGGATCACGATACATTTAAAGTACGTGTTTTTCATATTTAATCATTACAGTATTATTTGTTTCAGACATTGGTCCTAAATTGCAATATTACTTACTATGTGATGGTCTTCCAGAGGACAAGCAATTACGCGAACAGTTGCAAATGAAGAAATTGGTATAGTAATTCCATGAATAATAAAAATAATAATATTAAATATGCTGTAACGTGTCTATGAAACGAAAATTTTTATTTGATATTTTTCAGTGAAGAGAAAATCTTCAAAACTAAGAATAGTAAAAATACACCATTGAAAAATCTCTTTTCCACTTACTCTTTCCGAGACAAGTATAGTGATCGTAAATACTTTTGCAAGCGCAATTGTTTGCAGTCCGATCACAGGCATTTTGCAATTGAAATTAACTCTCTCTACCTGGCAGCAAAGGTATTTACGTCACATGTATATATACGTGCATGCACATATTTCCGGCCGCGCGAAATTTGTCGCATAAAGTTCATCATGTTTGATTGAGGTTTTGGGATGTAGAAGGGTACGACATTACGTTTTAACAGCAAAAACCTAATTTTTAATCCTTTGTCAGTGAAAATATCAAATAGAAATTTTCGTTTTATAGGCACTTTAATATCAGAATACTTTATAAAATAATGTTTACTCTACGCACGCTGTGATTGGTCAGCTTGCCGGTTTCGATCAGGCTACGGAGACCGGAATGACGTCAGTAACTAATGAGAATTTGCATTAAATCAAAATCAAAAGCGTTAATTATATATCGTAATTATCCAAAGTATAAGAAATTGTTTCTAAATTATTTTATAAAAATAATAGAATACGTTTGCTTGGGTCTCTATAACGTGATCGAAACCCTCAACGAAGCGAGTGCTTCTCCCTACACTTCTCTCGTGTTTTTATTACGTCACTCGGGTTTCGATAACGTTATAGAGACCCGGGCAAACGTATTCTATTATGTAAGTGGAGTTTTGAATGGAGGGGCCAATTTATTTAGTCAATTTATTTGTATATGCTCTCGCAGTAAGATTATTTAATATTTTTGGTGTAGAATGGGATTCTCCAGTGCCAACAGCAAGAGAGAACAGACACCCATTTTTCAAGGAATTGTCTATTCTGTAACATGCACTTTAAAGGAAATAGGTGAGCTTTAAAATATAGGGGCATTATCAGAAAAGGGCAATGTCACTGGGGTAGTCAGACTCCCCGCTTTTTGACCAGTTCCTATTGACCTCTTTTATAATGGCGGCCAATTGAAATATTACTTTATGTGCATCTAAATTAGCCTTTATGGCCTCGTTTGTGTGTCAGCAATTCAAAATAATCATTGCTTCCTAACGAGGTTATAAAGACTATATTTGTAATCTATGGATTCTCCTGAGATAAATTGTAATATATCTTGTTAGCTGAAAATTTCATCTTCATAGACTTTTTTGCTGTTAAAGTTGACGGAAATGATGTCATTGCGGGCATCTGTCTATATGAAAACCTCTTTACAGATTCCCGCTATGACGTCATTTCCGTCAACTTTAACAGCAAAAAAGTCTATGAAGATGACATTTTCAGCTGACAAGATATATTACAATTTTTCTCAGGAGAATCGATAGATTACATATATGTTAAATTCCCACAGACGTTATATGCACTTTAAAATGGTAGCCATTAATATTATGAAAGAGGTCTATTTGTCAACTTTTGACAAACTTGTCATGTGGTCGGAAACCCGAAACCATCTAATAGCGGAGCGCGTTAATGCTATTTATAGAACCAAAACTCAGACAAACAAACCAAAATTGAATCTCAAGGGATTCCTAAATAGTCATTTTCTATTGTTTGGAATGCAAGAATAAACAAGAATAAATTATAGACTCAGACAAACATACATACTGACGTCATTACTGCGCTTCGCTATTGGCAGAAAATAGTGCTTCCAATATTGCTTTCAATCTAGCCTAATCAAGTCTACATTGCTGGCTTAAACCCTACCCCTTGAGAGCCACTAATACGGGCTACTTTCAAATCCAAAACGTGATCACACTGTAATTTTCCATGCGGTGGTTTTCCCAGATGCCGGTGACAAATTGTCATCGTCAGTGATTTTTAATAATTTATTTATTTATTATGCAACTTCGCCGGTAAATTATGTAATAATATATAATGCAATTAATGAAAAAACAGCACGGACACTGCAACATCGTACACCAATTACTGCGGGAGCTTTCCTTTGTGTGATTTTGCAAAATACATCTGTACATCAATGTTTTTTATGTCTTTGTATTTTTATGTTGTAAGATAGAGCAGTTGGAGTATTACAGCCACAGTTTCTTCTGTGAACTGATGTGTAACATTACATATACATGTAATTGGTAACACATCAGATGTACATATACATCACAGTATATTCAATGATAAATTATAATGATTTAAAGCCCCTTTATTATATAGTACGAGCCTTGGTTACGATTTTGCGATAAAGACAAAAGGCCTATTTCTCATTTCATGCTTTCTTACTGTTCTGTCCTTTGAAAAGCGTTCATACAGTATACCTGTGGAAATTAGAGTTTACTTTGGCTCAATTAAAGCTGATAAAAATTATATAATTGTCGCACTGTGTCCACTTAGACTACACTAACTGATTCACTCATGGCCGAAAAGCCCTATTTTGAATCCCCCGCTAAATATTTCCGCAAATTGCAAAGGGTCTGGTACTTACCTGAAAATTTTGAAAATGAAACAGAATGACTTTCTCGGTTTCTCAATACCTCATCTCGTGCCAGAGATATTCAGGTTTTTGAAACATGCAAATTAGATGCAGACTATGAAGTCATTTTCTCACATAGACAAAATTGCATTCACGTCATTTTCTCTGGCGAAATAAAATTCATAAAATGAGAAATATCTCTACAAATGACAAGCAGAATGTTTTAAAACTTTGCACATGTACTGTATGTCAATGATAAAAGTACACACCATTGTGGTATGTTGTTGCCATGTTGATCGCTTGGTGTCAGATCTCTTCCATTTATAAAACAAAATTTGTATATTTCTCCTCTATCAAACAACGCTGTGCATAGATTCGAAGATTCCTATACAGATACGTAGATATTGTATTCCGGAGGTCTAAATCATCTTATTCTTTAAGAAAGAGACAGAATTAATATTTTAGTTTTTTTACAGTGGTTGGAAGACTCCTGCTTTCTAGTGGTCTCCTTGGCAACAACATACTTCATACAGTGGTGTGCACTATCGTCATTGGCGTATGCCAAATGTGTAAAGTTTCAAAACATTCCACTTGTTATTTGCAGAGATATTCCTCATTTTGTGAATTTTATTTTGTCTGTCAGAAAATGATGTCATACGGCATCTAATTTGCATTTTAGAACTTTAAATGACGTCATTTCAGGGACGCAAACATTGGGGCGCCGCGCGTACTCCAACATCTCCGCCCCACAGTCGCATAACTGCGTTTTACACACTTTTACAGCTTTTTACACGTTTGTTGTCAAAATTAATTGTTTTCCTTGTTGTGTGAAATATACTCGTTCCTGAGATGACATCACAGGTGACTCGTCCAAGGGCTCTTTAATTTGCGGCTTTTCCAACTGGTCATGTTTAAAGCGAGATATATCGAAAATGAATGGACCAAATCAAATTCTATGAAAGAACTTATCAATTATTTTGGCGTCCTCTATACAGAAAGCTAAAGACTGAAAGCGCTACATATTTACTTTAAATTAAAGGGATACTCCAACCAAAATACAAATGTAGTTCATATGAAAGATCTTACTGACTTCAGTTTATTTCTAAAGTTTCAGCATTCCTATCAATTTAGTTAAGACGATATGGTTATAGTTGAAGTTGGAGAGTTTGTCCAATTTCGACGCCATATTTGTTTCTCAAATATGACTTCACTGAGTGATTCTATCTTGTATTATGCCTAAGAAGCTCCTCTACTTTCCTACATGAGAAACTAAATAGTTTATTTCGACTAATTTTCGTCGAAAGAGCATTCTGAACAGCTATCACTATGTGATCGCCATCAAAACAACTCCACTGCCGATAAAGAATCAGTCAATGACGTCATATTTTCAAAACAAATATGGCGTCAAAATCCTCAAATTTTCAACTTCAACTAGCCATATCTTCTTAACTAAATTGATAGGAATGCTGAAACTTTGGAAATAAACTAAAGTCAGTAAGATCTTTCATATAACGTCATTTGTATTTTGGCTGGAGTATCCCTTTAACATTTCACTCTTCGCTTTTTTCATTCATTGACAAATTGACAAAAGAGTTTGTTCATAACGCTTATAGTTTAATTTGTATTTTGTTACCTGTAGGTCTGCTTTATTTCAACACATGCTTAACAACCATGCTTTTAATGTTGGGCTACCTGATAACCTTGGTAAGATTTATAATTGTAGTTGCAATTGCCAACTAAAATATGAACTTGTTTCTCGTTTGTGCTTTGGTACTCAGCATGACATTTGTAACAAGTGTTAGTACTCGTTTTTAACTCAATGTTTTTAGGTGATATTACCAGAAATTAACGACAAAATGGCCGCCGCTTGAAGGTTAATCCACATATGGTCCTTAGTGAGTTACAGTACATAGAGTGAAAATATTAAAATGAAGATTGTACTTATCTGGTAGATCGTCCACTGTTTGCCCACCTATTAATATATGCAACAACGATTTTCAAATTATTCAGTTACTGGTTTGATTAGATAATAATAATAATAACATAATTTATATAGCGCTTAAATTATAACATATTCCAAAGCGCTTTACAATATATTAAAAACTCTAATTAAATAGTAAATGATGAAGGCTAAAATTATGTATTTTTACATTGTATTTATATAGATTACTATATTGTATATCGTTAATGTACTTATATAATATAAGAAGAAAACTATTACTTATATGCTGAAATGAATAAAAAAGTTTTAAGTCTAGTTTTAAAAGAGTCAACAGTATCGCTGTTCCGAACAGAAAGCGGTAGACTGTTCCAGGTCTTAGGTCCTGCTAGTGAGAGTGCACGATCACCGAAGGTTTTATAGCGTGACCGAGGAACCATAAAAAGCATCTGATTTGAAGAACGTAATGCGTAACGGCCCGAGCCCTTAATCTCAAAAAGTTCAGTTATATAGTCAGGTGCCATGCCTCTCGAGACTTTAAACATTAGGAGAGCTACTTTAAACTGGATGCGAAGACGGACAGGAAGCCAATGAAGTTGTTCTAGTACTGGAGTAATGTGGGAGTAGCGAGGGATAAAGCAGGTGACACGAGCAGCAGCATTGAGAATTCTTTGCAGACGATCCATCTGGTATTGCGGGACGCCATAGAGTAGTGAGTTACAATAATCCAGATGTGAAGTCACGAAAGCGTGTATCAAGGTCTTTGTAGCATCTTCTGTGAGAAACTTGCGGATTTGCCTGATTTTGTACAATCCGCGAAAGGCTTTACTACATACTTTGCCGATGTGAGCATCCATAGTCATGGAGGTGTCAAACCATGAACCCAAGTTCCGCACAGAGCTGACAGGCTTGATCGTTGAAGAGCTAACACTAATGCCATCAATGTTGATCTTGGTAAGTTGTTGGCGAGATCCGAGTGTGAGAAATTCGATCTTACTGTCGTTCAGCATAAGCTGGTGAGTGATCATCCAGCGCCGAATATCCTCAATACAGTCTTCCATCGCTTTAACAGCCTCTTCTTGAGACGCGGATGATCCCGGACGGAATGATAAATATAGTTGTGTATCATGCGCATAGCTGTGTGCAGTCGGTAGGTGTTTCTTCACAACGTGAAATAGACGAGATGCATACATGACAAACAATACAGGACCAAGGCAGCTTCCTTGAGGAACTCCATTGGCGAGATCAAAGTGCTTAGACAGATGCTGATCGATACAAACCCGTAGTTTCCTCCCAGACAAGAACGACTTTAGCCAGCCGAGAGCATCGCCGGTGACTCCAAAGGACCAAAGTCCTTATCCAACACATCAGCCATAGTGTTGTGATCAATAGTATCAAAAGCCGCACTTAAATCCAACAACACCAACAGAGTCACATCTTGTTTATCCATGTTCATAAGAATGTCATTATGAACTCGGAGCAGAGAAGTTTCCGTAGAATGATATTGTCTGTAAGATGACTGGTTGGTTGGGAGGGGAGCATGCTCACTGCAATGACCAAGTAGCTGAGGAATGACCGCCTTCTCCGCAATCTTAGAAACAAGAGGCAAGTTGCTGACAGGCCGGAAGTTGTTAAAAATCAGCTCAAGCCCTAACTTCTTCAAGAGAGGTCGAATTAGAGCAATCTTCCACTCGTCAGGGACACACCCACTGGATAATGACCAATTTATCATGTTCGTAATAACCGGTACAAGCTCATCTACGCACTTATTTACCAACCAAGTAGGGATAGGATCCAGTTGACAACTAGCGTTAGATCCAGAGGTGATAATATCTCGCACATCAATCTCAGAAACAGCATCAAAGTTCATGAGTTTCCCTGTAGGGAAAGGTATCTGCGGAGAAGGAGGTTGAGTGTCACAGCAGTTGATGTTCTCCGTTATGAGGGTGATCTTGCGGCAAAAGAACTCTCCAAAATCGTCTGCAAGCTGTCACAGGTTGACGTGGGGTGGCAAAGAGTTCTCCGAACGCTCTTTACAGAGGGAAGACACGACTTGAAATAGCTTCTTGGAGTCCCCTGCACAATCTTGAATGAGGTCACAATAATGCCTCTTCTTCGCATCCTTTAGAAGCGCGCAGTAAGCATTGCACACCTTGCGATATGCTGAAACATCGGAGGCCAGATTACTCTTCCTCGTTCTCTTCTCCAACTTCCGACGCTCCGCTTTCAGTCGCTTCAGTTCGTCATCGAACCAAGGGACTCTAGGACGGACAACTAAAAATTTGTGCTGTAGTGGGGCGTGGCTCTCAAGGATGGTGCGCAGGACAGTGTCGTAACTTGCTGGAAGCTTATTCGCAGGGAGCCCATAGAGTTTCGAGGCGACAATGTCCTCTTTGAAAACTTCTAAATCTATCTGCTTCCATCTGCGATAGCTCAACTCTTTTACCGTAACTGCTGGAGATGGTATGGCAAGAATACACTCAGCAAAACAGTGATCCGATAGAAATAATGAAGGACGAGGCGACATAACCATCACATCGTTCGAGGACCGAGTGATTATGAGGTCGAGCCAGTGACCTGAGATGTGCGTAGGAAAATTCACATGTTGAGTAAGCCCAAATGTTTGAAGAAGGGTAGCGAACTGTCTTGCATCCGCATCTGATAGGTCATCCATGTGGAAATTGAAATCACCTGCGATTACTAGTACTTCAGGACAGAGGACAATGCCTTCAAGATAGGCAGCAAATTCCTCGAAAAACACGGTCGGCGATACGGGATGAGTCTCCGAGTAGGGACGACGGTAAATGATGATAATTTTGGTGGTACGCGCATGCGCAGTCAGGTTCCACTCAGATGTTTCAAATGATTTTCTTTGCTTTTTTCCGGCGAGGGAAACTTTGAAGTTTTCACGATACCAAATCCCCGTTCCACCACCAGATCGTTGCGTTACACTTCCCACTCTTGGGATATTTCTAAACAAATAACCTTGAGGAGCAAGAGCAGCAAGAGTCACGCTATCATCATCTCTTAGCCAAGTTTCAGTCACCACGCAAACATCGATCTTCTTGTCGACAACATGGTCGATAAAAACCTCAATCTTGTTTCTAAGGGATCTTGCGTTGACATTGCTGAACGTAAGGCGCTTCTTCGGGCCCAAACGCTGTAAATTGCGCCTAATATAAACAAGGTTTGGCCTGTTCCCGCTGACGCCATTGTCTCGCGGGATATTTCGAAGAATCTTCCTTTCTTCCGTGATACTTATGGGACGCACGAGATTACTCAAAGATGAATTTGTAGAGCTATTCAAAGGAGTCTCCCTAGAGACATTAAGACGGCGAGAACAAGGCATTGAGGTTAATGCACATTATGATGTTAATGATATTCAGTCTAGTAGTGACTTCGGAATATATTTATATAGGTGGCTGGAGTCCAATAGCCTTTTTCAAGTTATAAATGAACCAACCCGTATTACGGTACATGGAGCTTCTATACTTGATTTAATTATAACAAACTCTCCGGGATATTTTGTCAATTCTGGTACTCTAAGTCCCCCAAGTAACTGCGACCATTCTTTTATTTATGCCCGGATAAATATCTCTTTTGTTAAACAAAAATGTTATAAACGACACATTTGGGACCTAGCCAAAGTAGATTCAAACACGTTATGTCATGCCTTGTCGATGGTGAATTGGGATAATATATTCAGGGACATTGAAGATGTTGATGATTTATATAATCAGTGGTTCGATTGCTTTGAGCAAGTTCTTAAAATCCCTTGTACCGAATAGAACAGTTGTAATTCGTCCAAGAGATAAACCCTGGATGAATTCGGAAATTAGGCGTGCGATTCGTAAAAGAAATAGGTTATTAAAAATATTCGGTCGGCGGAATAGTTTAGTTGCATGGGAAAACTACAGAGTGCAAAGAAATTTTACCACATCATTGATACGTTTGAGTAAGGAAAGATACATTGCAAATCTTAATGTAGAACTACAGAATCCAAATATTGGACCGAAAAAGTGGTGGGGGTTAGTCAAATCACTGTATGGTAATAAAATTCAATCCGGAATCCCTACTTTAATCGAAAATGATCTTTTAATAATTGATGCAAAAGAGAAAGCTGTAATTTTTAATGAATATTTCAGCACACAGTGTAGATTGGATAAAAATGAATCTCCGCTACCAAATTTAATTGCTTTCCAAAATATGAGAAATCTGTCAGATATTTCCACATGTGAACAGGAGGTTAAAATATTACTCAGTAGTGTTGATGTTTCTAAAGCTTGTGGTGTCGATGGTGTGGGTAATTTCTTAATTAAAGCTAGTGCAAATGGTATTGCCAACTCCTTTTTTAGGTTCATGAATATATCTCTTTCTAGAGGAATATTTCCGTCGAAATGGAAGTTGGCAAATGTAATACCCATTTTTAAAAAGGATAATCGCCAGTTAAAATTGAATTATCGCCCAATTTCACTATTGATATCATTGTCAAAAATTATGGAAAAAATAGTCTTTATCAGGCTCTATAATTTTTTTGCTAGAAATTCGGTTTTTGAATCGTTTTCAAAGCGGGTTCCGCCCTGGCGATTCTACAGTAAATCAATTAATTTTAATTGTTCATAAAATATATGAAGCATTGGAATTAGGTAAAGAAGTTCGCATGATCTTCTTAGATATCAGTAAAGCCTTCGACAAGGTTTGGCATAAAGGACTTATTTATAAGCTTGAGTTACTTGGTGTAAGGGACCCTCTCTTAAAATGGTTCAAGAGCTACCTAAGTGGTAGAAAACAAAGGGTTATAATTGATGGCCAGTCATCCGACTGGACTGACATTGAGTCAGGTGTTCCACAAGGTTCTGTATTAGGTCCATTACTTTTCTTAATTTATATAAATGATATTACTCAGGATCTCCAATGTGATTATTTCCTTTATGCTGATGATACTTCTCTTCTTGAAGTAGTTGAAGATCCAGACATTTCTGCGGACAGACTTAACAATGATTTGAAATGTATTTATGAATGGACACGTGATTGGCTTGTTACTATAAATCCAGATAAAACTAAATCTGTTACATTTTCAGTAAAAAAGCTTAAGCCAGTACATCCTACGCTATATTTCGCAAACGAGCCGATTGAAATTGTTAGTAACCATAAGCATCTAGGGGTTACCCTATCTTCAAATCTTTCCTGGAGAGCACATATATTTAATATCTATGAGAAAGCTTCAAAAAAACTTAATCTCCTAAAGGGTTTGAAGTTTAAGGTAAATAGAGAAACCTTATCAAAATTGTATAAGTCTCTTATTAGACCAGTGATGGAATACGCTGATGTTCTTTGGGATGGTTGCTCTGAAAATGAAAGCGATCTCATTGAGCATGTTCAATATCAATCTGCAATAGTGGTCGCGGGTGCTATGAGGGGTACTAGTAGAGTACGATTGTTGGAGGAATTAGCCTGGGAAGATATGAAAACAAGGCGATCTATTCATAAACTTATTTTATATTTTAAAATTATAAATAATTTTACACCAAATTATTTGTCGGATTTATTGCCTCAAACAGTGCAACAGAGGTCGGGTCTATCTTTAAGAAATGCTTTTGACTTTTCTTTTTTCTGTGTGAGAACTGAACGATATAAAAAATCGTTTTTTTCCCTCAACCACTATATTGTGGAATAGTATTGATCTTATTGATCGCAATTCAATGTCGATTGGTTTATTTAAGAAATCATTATTTTTCTTCTTCGACATTCAAACTTATACTAGTTATTATGATTTTTCTATTGATAGATACTCTTCTATTTTACATACTCGTCTGCGCCTAAATTGTAATGCTTTGAATTATTATCTGTTTAAAATTAATTGTAGTTTATCTCCAGCATGTTTATGCGGAGCTTGTTGTGAATCAGTAATTCATTACTTTTTATATTGTTCCCGATATGCTGCTCTTAGATTATCCTTACTCTCGGCTGCTGCTCAAGTTTATGGTGAAGGCTGGTATCTTTTGTCGGATTTTCAAAAATTGAAAATTTTCTTATTTGGTTCAATTGTTTTGAGTATAGATAGTAATAGATGTATATTTATGCATGTTCAAAAATACATCAAGCAAACTAATCGTTTTTCTAAAGATTAACCTATTCTATCTTTGAACTTTCAATGGAACCAGCTTTGACCAATTTTTGCTGTTGATCTAAATTTATTTACTTATTGTTCATATACTTAGTGTTTGTTTTTCTCCTGTAGTGTACGTTATTTAATTATTTGTATTGTTAAATGTAGTGTGAGCCCCTCGATGAGCGTTTACGCTCTTGGGTAAACACTAATAATTAATTTATTAATAAAATATGTTTATACAAAAAAAAAAAAAAAAAAAGGCATTGAGGTGTTACTTTGAATATTTAATTCGCGACTCGAAGAAATATCGAAGTAATGTTCATTTTCCCGTTCCTGAAGACCAAAACAACCAGTAGGAATTACTCCAAGTCGATTAGATGCTTGCAATAAAGCTGGCTCACACGTCAGTAGCGCTTTATTTTTCCTCCGACCAGCTCTGCAGCCACGGCGTGTAGATTTCACTCGCGATCAGTCAATTCTACGATCTGCCAATTAGTGTTAAAAACAGCCAATAAATAAAATAGGCTACACGTCATTGAATTGGTGTTTGATTTTGATATTTTAGAAAGTCTATGGAAGAACCTATATCTTACATCTTAAAATTTGAACATTGGGTAATTCGGCTAAAGTTTTATACCAACATTTTAACAATCACCAAACTGGTAATGACAACAAGACATTGGGCATTATATTATTGGAATAAAATTCCCGTCATTAATAGAGGCACAAGTACATATACATGTATTTGTCATTTGGCAGATCGTAGGTTTAACTTATTTAATCAAACTGGTAACTGATTAATTTGAAAATCTATATTAAGAGGTCGGCAAACAGTGGACGATCTACTCAATAAGCACAATGTTCATTTTAATATTTTCGCTCTATGTAACTCAGTGTAAAATGGGACGCCATTTTCTAAGGACCATATGTAAATTCAAGCGGCGGCCATTTTGTCGTTAATTTCTTGTTACGTGTATCGTATGATTATCTTTATCGAAGGCTGAAAAGTAAAAGAGTTGCAACTTCTTGCTTGTCTTTCAATTGAACTGTTTTAGTAAAATTCAAAGTGAACAGGCATTCGTAGATTGTCATGCAAAAGTGCTTTACATTAACAAAGGCATTAGAGAGTTTGGCAAGCACTGCTGTGTATATAATAACTTACGTTTTAATATTTGAGCAAAACAATACATTATTTTTGGGGGTGTAAACTCCGATTTTTTAGCTCCGGCTGGTTCCGGCTCCGTTGGTTTACAGCTCAACTTTGAACCCTGTCGAGCAAACGTAGCACGACAATGCCAGGAATGAAAACTTTATAGAACAACCGAATAAGCTATGCTACCACAAAATAATACCAAGGGTTTATAAGACATTTTATAATTAAATTTAATGAACGATAGGCGACCAATGTTGCCTGGAAGGAGTACGAAACGTTTCTTTAAGACCATGTTCCCGTGAACGAAATTTGTGAACGAAAGCTAACATGATAATCGGAGTTATCATATTTTTGTCATTCTGATGCCATGCTCGTGATTTCACTAACTACAAATCAGAATAGCTGGAGCCTACAGCCGCAGCGTGAAGAAAACCCAACTCATGCCGCTGGCTTGTCTTAATGAAAAATGTCGGAGCTCCGGCGCACATCCTTACATTACTTAGAATTTCATGGACTGCAAATTCTATTCTTTCTTTTAAACACTTTAAAGCACTTTCAGTTAGCGGGTTCACGTTAAAGTACATATCTCACGTTCGGGGGTTTTACATATCCTTAATATTTGGGTCTTCCTGAGCAAAATCATAATATATGTTGTCATCCAAAAATGTCATATTCATGGCGTTTTTTTGCTGTCTAAGTTACCGGATGTGATGTTACAAGAGGCATTCCAAACCAGTTTTCTTTTGTTACTTGCCACAAAATTGCCTCTTGTGACATCACATCCGATAACTTTAACAGCAAAAAGTCTATGAAGATGAACGTTTCGGCTGACAAGATATTCTCTGATTTTGCTCAGGAAGACCCAAATATTACGAATATGTAAAATCCCCAAACGTGAGATAGGTACTTTAAGCACAACCAACATTGCCACGTTTTAACTCGGTCTGAAACATGGAAATTATAATTTGTATATTGAACAAGAACGACGTAGCAGTATTACTTCAGAGACTAAAGTCACGTCCTCCTTGCCGTCACGTGTTCGCTAAACTCTCTATTTGCTGGAGCGGAGCTAGAGCGGAGCTGGCGTGCGATTAAATATTTTAAGGACATTTTAAAGGTGCGATGGCTGGAGCGGAACAAACATTTCGTTGGAGCCATCTTAAACCAAGGTCCTATAGGAATTCTGAACATTATTCATTTATGCGAGACGCAGTGCGCGATTTTTACATATGGGAAGAGCAAATACATTGCCCCCAACGAGCAAATGTAACATGGTATATACTTTATGTAAACAACCATATAGTCTCCCACCTATATTTGCATACTTATATATATATTTACTGCCTAGAATTTACAATAATTATAAATTAGTTATAAATTGTAGGATCCTAGATCCCAACACCAATCCTAACCCTAACCCCCCCCGGCTTGGGAGACTATATGGTTGTTTGTTAACATGAAGTATATACCAAATACATAGCCCTAATGTTTATGTGTTCTGTGCATCCCACAAGGTTTATGTCCTACATTACCCTATATTAGTCTATCTTCATTAGTCTATAAATCTGGTCGAGTAAGTTTGTTGGGATGATCCCTATAAATCTGGTCAGTAGTATAGAGAGTGGGGGTACGAGCTCAATTTTTACACATTCAATGTTGAGTGCGAATATAATCACCAAAACATCACCAAATTTACACCAAATCCCAAACCCCCAAAAGTTCGATGTCATTTCGGTAATTCTAAATTTACAATATACATCAAATAAGACCACAAACTCGATTTATATGCTAATAATGTGACATTTCAATATTTTTGCATGTTTTTTAAAAAATAGAATGTGTCGTTTCACATTTTTCACATATTTAAAAAAGAAAGTGTCGTTTCAACATTTTCACATTTCAACGTTTTCACATTTTTTTCAACAAACTACTGCTGTCTCGACTCACGCGCGAAAAAAAACCACTAGATTTTCAAGTCTAGTGGTGATGTTTATCCAAATGGATAGCAAAATGGTGCTCTTTTGATTGGCTAACAACATTGACTAACAAATAGCCAACTACTCTACGAATTAGTCTGTTTGTTCACTACTCTCAGTGTCTACCACCTCGCTCCTAAAATGATGATCGTACACGTGTTTCGATGTTATAATTCCTCCCGACAACAAGCCCAAGAAAGGTACGTACGGTGTCACAATCGCGACAATACTCTCAACGTCTTTCTTTAGTAGCGGATCTTTTTGTAGTTCGTCGTTTAGTTCCTCAGGGTTCTCGATAGCGTTCAACCCATCTAGTAAGCTGGCGAATTTGCTGATTAGCAAGTCGGTGAGAAAAGCGTTTGCGATCTCCATTCTCTTCAACTCGTGTTGGTGCCATATCTTATCAATAACTTTCGCGGACGCTTTTTTAATGTACGCTTCGGACTGACTTACCACACCGTCACCGGACAGTCTAATAAGTTCGGATCTCCTAACGTCAACGTTGTCTTCCACAGTTGAGTCAGTCTCCTCAACTAATTCCTCAATCGTGG
The DNA here is from genome assembly GCA_035772405.1 of Chrysogorgia sp. JL179-B06. Classification (NCBI taxonomy): domain Eukaryota; kingdom Metazoa; phylum Cnidaria; class Anthozoa; order Scleralcyonacea; family Chrysogorgiidae; genus Chrysogorgia; species Chrysogorgia sp. JL179-B06. The sequence goes on from JAYKKM010000147.1 coordinate 3,890,789, forward strand.
GATTTTCCTCACTTTTGCGTTTTACCATCACGCTATTACTTATACCCATATTTTATTGCGGAATAACAACTTCATGACTGTATGGATAGCGCAGTGAGATTTCAAGTCTAGCGTACTTATTATTTTTTAGTGCGGTCACAATCGTCGATGCTTCTTCTTTGCTAATGTCTCCAAGGTAGTCGTCAATGACAACCTTCATATCACTCTTACTCGGACAGTAAAAGCAAACGAGCTTACTAATGTTTTCTCTATACGGTTTTGCGATCGACGTCAGTTGTTGTGTGATGACAATAACACTCAACATAAAATGTCGCGCACTAAAAGCTAAGTTGACTAATTGACTAGTCCTATTCTTAACATCTTGAGAGCTCGCACAGTCGTCCAACACAATCAGAGTGTTAGTACCTTTAAAAACATTAGTTACACACTTGAGAACAGCGTCGACATTGTCCTGTGTGCAGTCTATCGCTAACACATCAGGGTCGCGCACATATTTCCAATCTTGATACGCTTTGTTCCACTCGAAAGTTGGACAAATCAACACAATGTAGTCAAATTTACTAAAGTACTCAGATTCCAATGTTTCCAGCAAATAATGTGTCTTTCCACAAGCTGTCATCCCAACGATTAACATATTAAACGGAGTCTCCATTAACTCACGTTTGATTTAATACTGGATTGATTGCAACCCATTGTTCATGAAGTTGACCAACCCATCACTCATCACAAACACCCTGCACATAACATTTGCAGTCGTCGCTTTCTTAGTGATTTCAAGAAGCACGCCGGATTGTGTGTTCACAATTTTTTTACCAGTGGCGACGTTGTAATTATCTTGGACGCTCCTCAAGTCAATGACCAACGCAAAGCCATCTTTGTAGAATTTCTGTATGGTCATAAACTGAGCGTGTTCTTCACCCAACCCAAACAATCGTTTCGCTTCCGCATAGAACTTCGACTTCGGAATGCCTTGTGAGTGAACACTATTTGGCACGCCTTCAATCGTGACTCTAACACTCTCAATATTTGGGTAAAGAAACTCCTCGCTGTCTGCTCGCACCTTATTCGTGAATAGCAGCACAATTGCCTTCATGCTTTTTCTAGGTAGATTGACATTTTCATTCACAATGGTCGTGCCTTTGTCCCATTCAGTGGTTTTCATCAACGTGACGTGCTCATACGACAAACTACGACCACTTGCATAGCCCGACGCTATTTCGTCAGCGAGCTCCTGGTTATCAATCGTCTCATACTCAAGCTCGAGATTCTCCAGAGTGTACCCACCCACAGCGCTACCGGATTGCGCCACCATAATGTCTACGGCCTTCGGGAGTGTGATCACATACTGCAAGTTGTTGTTCATGCTAAAAGGAGCGTACAACCCGTGGTCGTTCATGATCTTGCCGAGCTTAATCCGCTGCTTCGTCCCGATCACACCAAACATTAACGCGTCACTAACTTTAGCAGCGTTCCCACTCGTCGCACCACTGTCATCCTTAGAAACTAGCTTTCTCAAGTTCTCACCACCAATACCATAATCAATCATTTGGTCTCGCACAGTGACACTCTCCCAAAGGTCACGATAGACACCAGTGTAATTTTCCCCATTGTTGTCATACACAGTTTCCCCAGCTAGTCTCACAACAAGTTTCTCAACCAACAACTTGCTAACATTATTCAAGAACCAGCTTTTGACGTTTGCATTCTTAAAGTCGAACACTAGACCCAACGATCCAGGCACCAAACAGCTGCTAACCTTAAGCTTCGGTATGTCAATGTAAAGTTCCTCACCAGGACTGACTTTATTAGGGTTCAACGTGATTACGTGTTGCGTTCTCACCCCTTTTATGACACCCATGGTTGCTCGTCTAAAACCAGGACTCAACTCTGCTGACGTGACGTTCATATACTTTACATATGTTTTATCGCTACCGTTTTAGCTTGTAATAATCATAAGCAAACCACGCAAGTACCACCGCGAGTACCCACAGATTTTGAGCCAACCAAGCAAGACCCTTTGCACCCAACGTCAACATATTGTAAACTAAATTAGCCAACCCAACAGCCCATGGACCCATCTTCATTATCGCGTTCTTAACAGCCTGTGCGAATGACTTTATGGCCGCAGCGCCTTTCATAACAGCAGACCTCCCAGCGATAATAATTGTTGTTATAATTCCAGCCACTGAAATCGCCACAGCGCTCAACCCAACCATATTCTCTTTAGCCCATTCCTTAAATTTCTGAAATCTGTCAATGTCGACTTCTTGTTGTTCTCTAACCTCCTCTATTTCTCGCTGTGCTGAGGTTCTGTCTCTGGCTTGCTCAAGCCCTGACTCTCTTTCAACCAAACCAGCGTACTCCCGCTCTTCGTCAGGTGTGAGACCACTTTGGTCAGCTTTTCTATTAAGCTCTGCCAGTCTCCCATTCGTTTCACCCATCGTTTCTTGAAAGTGGTCTACCTGCGCTTGCAACGCACCAGTGTCACCTATTCTTGACTCACGCAACACATCATCACTTGGATTAACCACACCACTCATCTCACGGTTCTCGTTTGGTGTTAGCCCAGGTATGTCGTCGTGACCCACTCTTGTCTCAATTACTGGGAAGTCATCTGGGATCACTTCTGTTGTGATAGCTGTTGTTTCTGTGCTATTGGGGATTTGTTTAACTAACTCTTTGAACTGCTCAATAGCCCTTTTACTATTGCTATCTTTGCTGTAGATCAAAATGTCTCCTTTAGGTTTTAGAATTAGCCTAGGTCTTCCATACTTACCATGTGTGCCTATTGGTTTGAAAAGAATAGCCCCCGAGTCCGTGACCCGCGACCTGTTGGTTATCTCCCTTGACACGTCGTCATGGCCAAGTGCTTTTCCGCTCGATTTATTTATTTTCTTATTTAGTAGCTTGATTCTTTTCACTTCATTTTTTACCACCTCTTTGTCGTGCGCTTTTAGTTCACCAAATCTTCTCTTAAGTTCATCCCCCTCTTCAAAAGCTAAACTGTAACTTGTGTCATTGACGTCACCATACGGTTCGTCCTGTTCAACGAACTCTACCGCGGGGACTTCTGTGTTAGTTCCCCTTATTGTCACCGTCTTACCATCGTCAGTGTCGGTAAATGACGTCTCTTTTTGCCCACTTCGCCTCGCGTCTTGCTCACTCATTATCTCTTTCGCGTGGTCTTGATAGTCGTTGTAATTAACACGAACGTCTTCCGGCATGTTGTCTTCAGTGTACTCACCGTACATGCCTTCAATAGAATCTTCGATATCGGCGAGCGTCTTTTCTAATTGCTCATCACTCATACCTTCATACTTGTCAAAGTTCTCCATCTCGTCAAAACCTTCCCCACCTTCAGCCATATTACATTAGCTCACATTTTGAATATCGCTCTCTGACTCCCACGAATCACATTTTCTTTCTAGTTCAAATAATTGTACGCAAGCCATGCGAATGCCACCGCAAACACCCACAGATTTTGAGCTAGCCAAGCGAGACCCTTTGCGCCTGTCACCAGCGCGTCGTGAACTAAATTAGCCAACCCAACAGCCCATGGACCCATCTTCGTTATCGCGTTTTTAACGGCCTGCGCAAATGACCTCGTGGTCATAGCGCCTTTCATAACATTAGTCCTCCCAGCGATAATAACAGTTGTCACAATTGCGGCTACTGAAATCGCTAAAGCACTCATCCCAACCATATTTTCTCTAGCCCATTTCTTGAACTTCTGCAATCTGTTAATGTCGAGTTCCTGTTGTTCTCTAACCTCTTCTATTTCCCGCTGTTCAATAAGCATGTCTCTAGCTTTTTTAAGTCCAATCACTCTTTCAGCTAGATCGACGAACTCTTCGTTCTCTGCAGCCGTGAGGTCTTTTACTGCGAGCTCCGCTATTCTTTTGTTCACTTCATTTATCAAGTTTTGAAAACGGTCCGCTCGTATTTGCAATGCGCCAGCGTCACCTATTCTTGACTCAGACATCTCACTTGGATTGAGTAGCGCGCTCAACTCACGGTTCTCGGTTGGTGTTAGTTCAGGTATGTTGACGTACTCTGCGTGTGTGGTGTCTAACAATGGCGCACTCCTCACGATGTCTTCACGATCTCTCACGTTGTCAATAGTCTGCGTTGCGAGATCACTAAAAACCCTCTCCACATGTTGATACACTCCTCCACCACTCCTCGCAGCGTCTTCACGATCTTTTGCGTAGTCTTTAGTCTGTGTTACGAGATCGATAGTAGTCTCCCCCATGTGTTGACGAAGTCTTATGTCGCGTTCGCGCCTCAGTCCACTCTCCACTCTAGTTAGTCTAATTTCCTCATCAGTTGTGACGCCTAGATCGCCCCGAGCTAGCTCGAGATCTTGAGTGGCTCTTTCGAGACTGTACTTTAGCTCGCCGTCACTCATATCTTTGTACTCATCAGAGCTCTTCGTCTCAAAGTCGTAGAAGCCGCCTTCAGCCATATTACATTAGCTCACATTTTGAATATCGCTTTCTGGTATCCACGAATTATGTTTGCTCTCATAACCCAACCATTTGACCAACGCCATCTTCTTTCCTCTGACTTTCTTTCTTTTCAACACCTTTTCAACTCTGTACACATCGTCAAGTTTTTTGTTGACTAGCGATAATTCCTGTTCGTAAAATTTCCCAATAATCTGTTCACCACTTATGTCCTCAATTTCGTACACATTTGGATCACCGCGAATAACTTTCACCACTTTAAACAGCTCTTCAGTGAAGTTGGCTTCATAACCCTTTGTGAACATGCTCTTGTATTTACTAATTCTCACTGACTCACCAACTCTAAACTTTGGCAATGGGTTGTCTGCAAATTGGTGACCAAACAAAGTGGTCCAAACTTCACCCTCATTTGACTTATCGACATCCTTCGGCTTCATCATAATGCTTCGATTCACATTGCTATTATAATTGCTCACAAACTGGTCGAGAACGTCAATCCATTTGTACGTTCCACGGGTATAAAAATACTTCCACATAACACTCTTGAGACTTCTATTAAAACGCTCGACAACAGCGGCCTTTTTATCACTCTTAGTGCTGAAATATTCAACACCATGTTTTCTCAGCAAACTTTTCACACCAACGTTGTAGAATTCAAGCCCATCATCAAATTGCGCTAACTTAGGTGTGGTCCCAAACCGATCTTTAAAGTCATTCAACAATTTTCCAACAGCCTTAGTCATGTTCTTAGCGTCTTTTCTATAAACTGCAATTCCAAAAGCGTATCTACTCAATATCTCAATGCCTGTCAGTATCCAATAATACCCCTTGTTCTGTTTTGAGTACTTACTCATGTCCACTAAGTCCATTTGGAGCTCCTCACCAAGAAATCCAACAAAAGTCGCGCGGAACTTATGTCTTCTCACAATGGGTTTGTACCTAGTGTAGGTGTCCTGCGCTGTCAACCATTCTTTCACTGTTTTTCTAGTTACTTTCAATCCGTCTCCCAATGCGCTTTGATACAACCTCTCTACACCACTGAACCCTGTCTTAGGATTATAGTAAATGTCTCTCAACCCCTGCTCTGTTTCCACACCAAGCTCCATATAATTCACACAATATACAGTTCCAATAACACCGCGCCAATTTTGAGACCACTGTTATTTGGTTTGACGCGAAACGTCATACTTGAGTAAACACCCTTTTTAATACTCACCTTTGACTCAATGTCCACATGACGTTGTACTGACCCCTTCAAAGACTGTTCGGTGGGTATTGGCAACGTTGTGATCACATCGCTACGCTTCCCATCAATACCCACGTCGCTCTCCGTCTCAACAATGTCACACGAGACTTCTATGTACTTCAGGCCTCTATACATGTCGACCTCGTTTGGGCTAGTGTGCCACTGTGAGTCATTCTGAATCACCTCACCTCTCGCGAAACCTAGTAGAGGCCCAAGAGTGTCTAACACGGCTGAGCTACTAACCTTGACCCTACATTTGCCTGTTGGTGTTAGTTTCTCTATCTCAAGATCCACCTTACGCTCGTTAGACTCATGTTTCAAGACTTTGACCAATGCGTCGAAGCTAAAGTACCCCTCACCCACTTTAATCTTTTTAAAAGAGCCAACCCTAGAGTTATCCAGCGTGAAGACCTGAATGCTGTCGTCGTTTGTTGTGTTATGGTAGTCCCAAAACACAGTAGCTGTCTTGACCACAATGCATGGGTTATCGTGTATAACCATCATCGCGTTGTCAAAGGACACAACTTTTTCCGCACCTTCAATGAGTACTGTCAACTTTCGCGTCATGTATAACATACAGTATATTATATGCAGAAAGCCCTTCATAACTACTATGGGAAGTACTACAAACGTGCGATGGTTAACACATCGAAGGCTACACACGATGCAAAGGCAGACCTCATCAAAAAGTACCCCCACGCTACTTTAAGCAAATTCGAGTTCTATCCAAATATTTCGCAAGATGGTAAAATCATGAGTGTCGACGTATATTTCAGAAACAACGACATCCTCAGCACGGACATAACCAGCACAACCTTCAAAAATGATAAAAACATGTGGAAGTGGCTACACAATAGCAAGTTCCCAATAATATGGCAAGGTGGTGGAGCTATCCAACCACTACCAAAAGGTCATAAAAACCATTGGGGACTTTGGGACGGCTACCCAACGGAAAATGTGTTGAATTATCCAGTGAATAACTTTAAAGTTTTTGTTAACCAAAATAGCTACTTCATGTCAAAGCTACCAACCTTGCGAGTCACTACGTCAAAGACAAAATCAGAGTGGGATGACAGCGAATCTTACTATCGTGTTGTGTTTGCGACGTATTGTGCGAGTTTCTGTTGTGGAGTGTCGTTGCAACATTTATCAGTGTCACAAGAAGTCCACCCCGTGGTCACAAGCGTAATGAGATTTCATTTGTACTTCACCATTAGAAGACTCCTCAGAAGAATGGAAGGTGGTGAGACCATGAAATCAATAAGTAGAGAATTCAACGCCTCTGAATTGTATGGTAAGATTTCCAAGATTCCTAGAAGACACTACTACCAGAATAAAGTCCTGAGCGATGGCACAACAGGTGAATCTAGAGTCTACACACTCAACGACGTTCAGAACGATTATAAACGATACGTTGCGCGATTGTCAGACGGCTTTACCAACATTGGACTGCAATATCTAAATCAGAGCATAGAAGCCTTTGTGTACTCCACACTTGGTGCGCAAGCGAGAACACGTGTGTCAGTCGTTGGTGGTTCTGCAGGAAGTCTAGAGACCCAACAAGAGTTCCGCAAGTTGTTTTCTGACAGTGTTATCAACTACGACGTATCGACATGGATTCTCAACATGAATAAATCGATTAGAGACACCAACGTTGTCCAAAATCTCGCGGTGTCACCAAGTACATGGTTGATGCCAAGTAATGTGGTGATTCTCAAGAATAAAATCGCTGGGTACAACAACTTATTAAAGATCGCCACAGAGTCCATGAGATTTGGAGTGAACACTCGCTTGAATGCAACAACACCAACAATTGCAGCTAAAAAAGTCCACCAAGAAAATGTGGTGACTAACTTAGTAACGCCAGCGAGTCTCGCGGCTAAAAAAGTTCACCAAGAAAACGTGGTGGCTAAAAAAGTTTACCAAGAAAGTGTGACACCACTTCCTGTGAAAAAAACAGTGGCCACCACCACAAGCGATCAGTCAGACACGACAACGCTAGCGATAATCTTAGGGTTCTCAGCAGTCTCTGGCTATCTACTAACCAAATACACCTTGAAGTAGTAATGAGTCTAAACTATGGGTATGAGTCTGACGACCCTCACGATAAAATACTAAAGAGAACGAAAAGGCATCTAGACGAAGATCCCAAATTAAGCGCGACTGGTGGAAGGATGTCTGGGATAATAGACATGCAAGGCTCAGCGATAAAAAACGTAGCAGACCCAGTCGATGACTCAGATGCTGCGAATAAAAGAACTCTAGAGCAATTGTTAGCAGGTTTCCTCAAGAGTCAGTCCTACAACATTGTGCTCGACTTCAACGTTAGCACACACGCCTTGAAAAATGTGGAATTTCACACCAATGGTTCAAACAAAGTGAAAGCCATTGGTGGAACAAGTAAATTAGTGCAAAACAACCTAGCTTATGGCCCTATTGTCGGCATTAACAGTGCGGGCCAAAGTTTTCTGTCACCTGTGTTAACACCAATCCCACTTGAGTCAGGTCTCCATTTTAACTGCCCCAGTATGCAGTGGTGTGACCTCTCCATTTTTGTCGTAGTGCGGTTACCTACTCGCACCGCTGGATCAAATTGGGAGACAATTATATCAAACGATGACGGTCAGTGGGATAAGTTCATAGGGTACAAGACTGGTATGACCAATGGACTCGCGTATGGTGGTAGCATCCCAGCGATGGAGAGCATATGCACTATTCCGAGTGGTGTTGACATAAGTAAAATGCATATGATATCGATACACTGGCAAATGGACAATTCACACGTCAGAGTCAACAACGTTAAGTCAACCGATTCAGACTTCATAGCGAATATGGGAAAGATAGGCACACCCTATGGAACAATTTTTGGAATACATCGACCAAGAGTACCACTCGCACCTTATGCGTACCCATCGTTGATAGAATTCTACGGTGTGAAAATCGTGAGTGGTTACATGACAAACCGAGACATCATAATCATGGGTGGAGAAATGATGAAGGAATATGGTGTAAAGTAAATGGGAGCATGTGTTTCGAGACCTCGTGAAATATATAAAATAAATAAGACGACTGATCACATGTTCAAAGCTGGTGGATCGTTTGGCCGCGGTGACGTTACTCTCGAGCTCCACGCTGAGATTGGTATGAGGTCTAAAAAGACTTACGGCAAACCTATTATGTTACCAGAGTCAGACAAAGTAGGAGTGGTAGGAGACGTGACCTAAGTTATGTAATGGGTTGGCTTAGAAAACTGGCTCGTAACATTAGAAACTTTTTTAGACGACGTAGAAAACTGAGGACTAATAAAACGTATTTGCTGCATTGGTACACAACAAACCAGATCTATAAAAAACCTGACACCTATGTCGAGTAGTCTTTTTTGCGGGGCTATAGTAATGGCAACCAACTCAGTGCAATTATTCGATGGTCACCAAATCACGACGGTTAATCACAACGGTGAAATATGGTTCAAAGCGAAAGAAGTCGCGAGCGCTCTAGGTTATGCTAGACCAAAAGATGCAGTCAACGACCACGTCGAACCTGATTGTAAAATGAAGGTAGAGCAGGCCTCGTTTATCAACGAACTCGGGGTCTACTCGTTGGTGTTCTCGAGTAAAATGGAGCGTGCGAAACACTTCGGAAGGTGGGTGCACTCAGAAGTCTTACCAAGCGTTAGAAAAAGTTTAGCTAGCGTTGGTCTCAAACACAATCAATTCGTAATGATCACCGAGTTCGACCTTCACACGAAAGTTGTTGGTTTTCTTAGGAAATATTATCCAGAAGCTATTTTGATAGCTGCTTGTGGTGAGAATCAAGACACTTCGAGTAAAAGAATAAACTCATGGAAAAAAGGTTACCAACGTGGAACACCTGACTTGATTATTGCCAATGCAAACCGACAGCATAGCGGACTCGTGATTGAGTTCAAGAATCCAGGTGGCACAGGCAAGACATCCAAAGAGCAGGAGTCTCTGTTGCTCAGATACAAATCCGCTGGTTATCTAACACTCTTGTGCGACTCGTACGACGACGCTATTACCACAGTAATAAAATATCTCTTTGACGTTGGGTTTCAGTGCTCCCAGTGTTTTCGTAAATTTAAAAATAAATCAGCGTTGAGTAACCATGAGAGACGCTATTGTAAAGAGACTTTTTAGACAGCGAGTAATAAGTCGAATTAGCACTCGCTCTCGTTGTTGAGACGACGTTTGAAGCGACAACTGCTCTAGCATTTTTTAAAGACGTTTTTAACTTGGTGAAAGGTGTCTGCGAAACTTTCTCTCTTTATCTCACAAACCTTCTGACCACTGTGTGAAAAAATGTTTCTACGGGAGACATTGGACGCTCCATGTGACCAATGTCTAAATTTAAACTAGGTCCCAAGGACAGTGCAAAGTTGTATAGTGTTATAATAGAATTATTTAAATGGAATGATAAAACATTAACAGTATAGTGCCCAAGTGACAAGGCCAATGACATGCAGGATTTTATATTAATTGCGCAGTACACATTCTACACAGGTCTACACTGGGTAAAAATCAGTCTTGAGTCAATTGAGAATCACACCTTCTGTGGCCCTCGTATAATAATTGATGGTCAATAATGACAATACACTGCTTGATCTTTATAATTTTAATCACAAGGTCAAGGTAGATAAAAGTGATCATTTTTAGAAAATTCGGGTTGCGACACAGGCTAGTATGAATACGATTTCACAGTGGCTAAAGTTTGTGGCGTAAACAACTGCAAATATGGGGTACCACAAGTATACTACGAGGATAGCACGTGAAGTATCACAAGTACTCGAAAGATTTCTTTAGTAAACACAGTTGTCAGTAGCTTTATTCTGTAACATCTGGCGTCCCTTTCACACCAGGGAATAGACACTGAGTTTCATACGCACGAAATGTCAACACGGAAGGTAAAATTTCTCAATTTCAGTGACATTTTGTTGTTGTGGTTGTACAGGTAAACACTGGTTTATAGGGATTGTAGAAACATAATGCATTTCATCTAAATGCCCAACATTAATATGTCTTGTATTCAATGAAGAACATATAGGATGTACAATTGTAGACTCTGAAAAATTTAGGGCAGTCTTGGTTATATGAATTGCTAAATTTTGACAATTTGCAAGTGCTTGTATAATCATACAGTACTGCTCAGAATTAACCTAACGAAAAACACGTTCTGAACGCGTTCGGAACGCGACCGGAACGCGTTCTATTCTCGTTCCGAACGCGTTCGGAACGCGTTCCGAACGATATACTTTCTCTTTTAATCTCGTCTAGTGAACATATACCATAACCAGTCCAGCAATCAAATGATCAAGTTAAATCCGTTTAGAAGTTTACTAAAGTCAGAAATTAATGAACTCTTCCCATTAAATTTTTAAGCGAAGTCACAATGATGTTCCGAACGCGTTCGGAACTCGTTCAGACCGCGTTCCGAACGCGTTTGGAACGCGTTCGGAACGCGAACGCAGTGTTAGGTTATTTCTGAGCAGTACTGTATGATCAGCCCATGTTCCTCCCGAGACATACTTTGTAAATAATGTAACCATGACTGTTCAGTATTGCTTTCAATAAAATGTTCTGGATGCATTATTAAATGCTGGATTGCATGGGCTCGTATTTGCGAATGCCTGGCTTCCATACCATAAAGTTGGTGGCTTACACTACGGAAAAAGCAGTTACCATCACCAATCACATCAACTGGTCTTAAACCTATTTGGGATAGTCTAGTTCTTAACAAAGAGTTGGAACTTAATGTATTCGATACCTTTGGTGTTGGGTAAATAGGGCCTGGATTTAATTCAATGTCACCGCACATTATAAGAAAAAACCTGCTGGATGTTTTGATTCTTTGACAATCACATTTACTAGAAAAACTTATTATGGTTCTGTCTCGGTTGAGTAATTTGTGTTTTCTTGCTCTTATATACTTTTCCACATGTCATGTAATCGTCCTACTATATATTTTTTAAATGGTGCTTGGCTATCTTCCACAATGGAAATGCATTATTTAAACGGTGATAAATATCTTTTCTGTATGTTGTAATGAGCAAGTTATGTAAGGTTGAAGATTTGGGGATAAAATGTTTTATTAATGATTTTATTTTATGTCTGTGTTGTTTATTCTTCATCATCATATTAACTATTTTTTTCATTGGTATTCTTGATGGTTCTCTTTCACGTCTTCTGATATGTGATAGGTTTGCTTTTAATTGGTCTCGTCTGTAGCTAACATTACTAATTTGTTTGCTGATGATATCAGTAGAAGTATTGTTAATATTTGTGCACTTCTAGTAAGATCTAGTTTGATTTCATTTGGGTTTCATTGATAGTTTCATAAGTAGTTTCATCAATAGCAAAGACTCATTTAATATAATAAATATAATAAATCAACGTACGCTATAATTTATATTTTAGTTTAATAAGCCTTCACGTTTTAGACAGCTGTAAAAGACCCATTATATTGTATTCATAAATTTTAATAATAAATCAACGTACGGGTATTGTTATTGTACGCTTACCTTCACGGCTTGATTCAAATATATCCGGCCAGAAAATGTCCTGAAATTCAGCGCTTATTTTCCACATCGTATAATAACATCCGACGAATCATATCGCCAACACCGTGTCCATGAAGTCATCGTTTCAGACGATTTACCCATAGTTTTAAGGCTCATCGTACTTGTATTATTGAACGCCATATTGTTGCTAATATATTTCTCTTCCCCGTGTCTTCCCGCGCATGCTCAGTAGTGGGGGATCATATAAATCCGGGGGGAATTCCTTTTATTTGAGATAAATAAAACTTTCACGATATAGAGATTAAAATGCACTAGGATTCGACACGTAATAAAATACGCATCACAAATCCACTAAACCGTGTGCCACTAACTGCCTGGAACCTTATACGAACCTTTCCAATGATACTAGCCTCTTAAGTATTGAAGAACTACGAAATCGTTACATTGACAGAGACCCCCCGGAAATTACCAAATGTTAACACTAAACTCGGTCACTGACTACTGACTGACTGACTGACTGACTGACTGACTGACTGACGCAAATTTTACCCCAATCACAATAGTTGCAAAGAAAACTTTGCACTAAAAAGTGGGGTATCCGAGAACACCCTTAATTTTGTGTGGAAGGATGATGACGTCTGCACACTGCGCGATATTGCTCAGCACCACCAACGAATGATGGTCCTGGGTTGTATCTCCAACTGAATGGTGCGTCAACAGTTGTTCCGTAAGTGTCGCGACAAACGGCGCAATACGCTTTTAGAAATGTGATGTCGTCTGCTACTGGGAACAGTGTGTCGAGCTCACCAAGTCTTTTTAAATGCTCTGTTGTTATGAGACCACAAATAATGACGTGGACGCCAGCTTTAATGTATTCGCGAATAACTGACAGATCGGAGTACCAATGGCCTTCGTCAATTCCGATGACGTCGTAGTCAGTTACTTCGGAAGAACTCGGAAGGTTGGTGATTAACTTCGTAGGTAAACTGTCTGATCCGACAACAATGGTCTGACGATGTGTGGAGAACGCGTGGTCAGTTCGCCTGGTGTCGCCTGTGTTGTTCATGTAGAGGACTTTGAGCCCTGATTTACTTAACGTGATTAACCTACGAAGAGTCTCTGTTGTTTTTCCTGCAAACATGGGACCAATCACGATTTCTAGTTTACCGAGTTTCTTCATGATTACTATACCTCCAGAGAAATGTTCTCTCCTGTTGCGGCAACTGTTGTTCGTTGTTAAATATCCGCTGAAGCTCTAAGTTTTTAAGATGAGACCTCGAGCTCTCGTGTCTCAAGCGATGCAGTGGGTCGTTGGTGACCACACCGCATGGGTGACAGGTGTACACGTTTTCGTCTCTCGCAAAGTGTCTGTGGGCGGGCGAGAGTACGTGGTCCCTGATATCGTCCACACCTAGTATTTCCTTACACCCCACCTTGCAAACGTGAACGTCGCGGCTCGCGGCAAGATCTAGCCACGCTTTGGCTTTGGTCGGGCATGGCTTCCATATAAGGGTCACTAAGAACACTTGGAGGAAGTTACCGAGTAGCGTACCGTTGGACCCACTAGGGTTGTTCAAGTAGACATCACTTGCTAACATAAGGTACTTGAATGATGAGTAACACCACACAGGGATTATGCTAGCTAATCTATCAGCAATCTCCTTGGCTCTATCTGCTCGAAGATCGATCCAAGTGTCGTGAAGATGCCTCGCACAGTCGACCTGGGGGATAGGCTGTTTTATTAACACCTCTTCACGTCTGAGGTCGAGCAGATTGTATATTGAAAAGTACTCGTTTAAGACGTTGGGTCCATTGTCGACTCGTGGGGTAGACACACTGACAAAGGCCGTTCTCAGCAAGCGGTCAATAACTTCTTCGCTAATTTCTCGGGCTTGAGTCATTATGTTATACTCCCAGAAAAAATCCTAATTTTCTAGTGCGTTTGGTCTGGAACTGTGAGATATCTGTGAGGTCAACTGTGAGATACCTGTGAGGTCAACTGTGAGTAAGATAACACGTGATAGTGTATTAGATGGCTGAAGACCTACAGACGGCTGTCGACGCTAAGATCACAGCTGACGTGAAAAGTGTTAAGGTGAAGGACCCAAAGCGTGTCGCTGCTGGTAAAAAGTTGGCCGAGATATCGAAAGCTGCGAAAGAAAAGAAAATGCGTGAAATGATAGTCAACGAAGAACAGGGTAGTGAGTGGAGCTATGGTTACATTGTTGGAACACTTGGTGTTGTCATTGCTGGTGCTTCACTATGGTACACAATTAGCAGTGAAAAAGAGACACAATTAAAACCTGTGAGTACTGCACCAGCTAGTGTGCCAGAAAATCGTAAAACTTGTCGTCCAGCGTTAGACACATTTGATTCTTAAACAAAACACGCGACAATGTATATATGTCCGCGATCGATCGAAAAGAACTTATGAATGAACTGTACGACGCGCTACTTGTCACGACTGGTGCTGTGGCAGTGAGTATGATTTCTAAAAAGGCTTTGGGGGAACCATTGGGAACACCAGAGACCGTGAAAGGCATAGTGAAACTTGCTGCAGCTGTTGGTGCAGGAACGCTGCTAGTAAAATGGGCGCAATCGAAAAAGTGGGTACCGACAGATCCATTCAAATCAACGTAAGTTAATGGCGAGTGTCGTGGCTGGAGGGATATTTAATGCAGTGGCTTTTGCAGGCGCTGGCTTTATGTTTTCAAAGTTCAATCACACAGGTTATAAAGCTGAGATGAAAAGGCATAACCATGCGTTGGAGCAGTTAGCCAGCGCGAAAGAAGCGTGGTATGAGAATGAGGTCGCCAAGAAAGATAAGATCCAGCGTTTACGGCAAATGCTCTCAGATGCTAACGCTGACATCAATGACACAAACCATGCGTTGGAAGAACTTAGAAGCGTAATGACCATACAGTACAGCGGACGAGTGTTCACTGACTCCCCGAGGGTTGCGGATTACTACCAACCGAGTGCGGAAATGAAGGAGTACCAATTGTTGTTTGTTAGCGCGCTAGGTTTGGGTAGTGGAATAGCGGTGTGGGTGCTAACTCGGTAAAAAAAATGTTGGAGTAGTATAAGAGTGATGGACAAACTTATGAGGCAGATGAGTTACGGCTACACAATTGACGAAATCGCGAGTGAGACACAAGTCGAGTGCGGAGGCACCCCTAGGCTCTACTACTGCTCGGATTGTGACATTGTGAAAAATGTGACTGGATGTGGTGGGTACGCGTGCCCAAAGTGTGGTGATATCGAATGGGGTTACGTTCAGAGTTATAGTGACATGAGACTCACGCGACCAAAAAGCGTTCACAAGCGGTCTTGGTGGATGGGGAGGAGACTACGGAACGTTGTGAAGGGTGAGCACCTTGAGTCGATAAAAGAGGACTTCTTGAAAGTTGTCAACGCATTGTACTCATGCAATTTGGTAAAGGGTAGAAATGTCAGCAGATACGGGTACTACATTATTAGGTTGTGTCACAGAAGACGAGTTGAGACACTCAAGAAGGTGTCAGACCTCAAAGACGGGAAGGTGAAAGACTTATTTGACAACAATCTGTTTGGGGTGGTGTACCCAAAGCTGGGATGGTGCGAAAGTGGTGATAATTATTACGACGAGTGGTTTAGGAAAAAAACAAGTGTAGTATATAGAAGCCATGGATGACGTCACAGAAAACTCACTTGTTAGAAATGGTGCAGCCGTTGTAAATCCACTAACAGGTAGAGCAATCAACGTCCACGGGCGAGTCTACAATCAACTTGTTAGAGATGGTGTTTTTAGTGACACGACAAATGTCAATATTGTTAATCCGCTGACAAACAGACGAGTTAACGCTGGCAGTCGGACGCATGACCGTCTTGTCAGAAACCAGGAGGCACAACCCACAGTTGAAGACCATAGCCCACGGCTGTTGAGTCAAGCGTTGAGAGGGTTCACAAGGTCCTATGGAGTCGAGGTGGTTAACGACAGAGACATCAATCAGGTAAACGGTAGTAGAAGCGCTGTCATTAGTCTTTTGAGACGTGAACTAGGTGAGACCAACGGAATGAAAGTGGTAGAGACAGTTAAGGTCACTTTTGAGAAGGCTTTAGAACTCAATAAGACCACATACAAAACTGTCTACTTTAACAGCGAAACGTTTGTCGTCATTAATGACCACGACATCGAAGGTGTTGCCAACCGTGGGTCGGAACAGATCTTGACGCGGATAGCCGGGTGGTTATCTGAGGGGTCTGGGTGGACTATCGACAAAATAGATGCACACTACGTTAATATCGCTATTTATAGACCTTTGAATGGGAGTAGCTACATTACGTTACCAAAGGAGTTGCGCAATAGTAAGAAGGGTTTGGTAAACGTGAATAACGATGATGACAACAAGTGTTTTAGATGGTGTCACCTAGCGCATAAGTTCCCTGTTGGAAAAAACTCTGATAGAACATCAAAGTACGCCAGACATGTTAGTGAGTTGAATTATGATGGAATTAACTTCCCAGTCACACTCAAAGATTACAACAAGATTGAAAAGGCTAACGAAATTAGCATCAACGTTTTTGGGTATGAAAATAAGCAACCATTCCCTGTGTATGTTTCTAAGGAAGCGTACCCTGACCACATGGACCTATTGTTAATAACTAATGATGTGGGCAACAAGCACTACGTGTACATTCGCGATTTCAACAAGTTTATGTACCGTCAGACAGAGCATAAGGCTAGAAAACATTTTTGTAGACATTGCCTGCAGTGTTTCACCCGAGAGGACGTGCTTGAAAGTCATGTTGAAGTATGTTTGGTCATCAATGGGAAGCAAGCTATTAAAATGCCGCAAAAAGGTGCGAAAGTGAAATACGAGAATTTTAGTAGACAGCTAAACGTACCATTTGTGGTGTACGCAGACTTTGAGGCTATCACACAGAAGGTGCACACAAAAAAGCTGTCAAGCGAGTGTAGCTACACAAATGCTTATCAGAGACATGTTGACTGTGGCTATGGGTATAAACTAGTTTGTTGCTATGACAATGAGTATAGTAAGCCAGTGAAAGTGTATCGTGGTGAAAATGCAGTCAACAAGTTCATCGGGGAGATGTTAGAAATTGTCAAATATTGTAAAGAGACATCCGAGAGTCACTTTAACAAAGAGATGACGCTGACTGATGTCGATAAGAAGAATTTCGACGAGGCTAAGAGTTGTCATATTTGTAGCGTTGAGTACACCAGCGCTGACGTTAGAGTGAGAGACCACTGTCACGTGTCAGGTAAGTACAGAGGGTCCGCACATCGTCAGTGTAACGTGAACTTTAGATTGACTGATAAAATTCCTGTGATCTTTCATAACTTACGTGGCTACGATAGCCATTTCATTATGCAGGAGATTGGTAAGTTTGGTCAAGACATAAATGTGATACCGAACAACATGGAGAAGTACATGGCGTTCATGCTTGGAAAAAACTTGGTGTTCTTGGACAGCTTTCAGTTCATGGGTAGTGGTCTAGACAACTTGGTAAGGAACCTACCAAGGGACGCTTTCAAATACACGTCAGAAGTGTTTCACGACGAGGGGTTGACACTTATGACAAGAAAGGGGGTCTATCCCTATGATTACATGGACTCCTTTAATAAATTCTATGAGCGTGAGCTACCCTCCAAAAAAGATTTCTACAGCATTCTGAATGATGAGCACATCACGGAAGAAATGTACGAGCGTGCCATCGACGTGTGGGACTACTTCGACGTTGAGAGTATGGGTGGGTATCACGACCTGTATTTGAAAAGTGATGTGCTCTTGCTTACCGACGTTTTTGAGAACTTTAGAAAGACATGTCATCGCGAGTATAAATTAGACCCTTGCCATTATTTCACATCGCCTGGATTGGCTTGGGACGCTATGTTAAAGATGACTGGAGTAGAACTTGAACTATTGTCTGACATTGACATGTTCCAGTTTGTAGAATTAGGTATGCGTGGTGGTGTGAGCTACATATGCAACAGACACGGCGTGGCGAATAATAAATACATGGAAGGGTATGACAAAGAGCAAGAGTCGAAGTATTTGATGTACCTTGACGCCAACAATTTGTATGGATGGGCAATGAGTCGAAGTCTACCTACGGGCGGCTTCAAGTGGTTGACTGAGATAGAAATAGAAAAAGTTAATCTGCGTGAGTATCACGACGGTAGTAAAAAGGGCTTACTGCTTGAAGTCGACTTGGAATACCCAGACCATTTGCATGACCTACACAACGATTACCCAGTGGCTCCCGAGAAGATGGAGATAACTGTCGACATGTTGTCAGAGTACTGCACGAAAATCAAAAATAAGTTTAACGTGAGTGTTGGTGGTGTGAAGAAGTTGGTGACTAATTTGAAGGATAAAAAAAAGTATGTGTGTCACTACGGAAATCTGCAGTTGTATGTGGATCTTGGATTAAAAATCAATAAGATTCATAGGGTCCTACAGTTTGACCAATCCAAGTGGTTGGGCAAGTACATCGACTTTAACACAGTCAAAAGAACTGCGGCTAAGAACGCTTTTGAGAAGGACTTCTTCAAGTTGATGAATAATAGTGTGTTCGGAAAAACGATGGAAAATTTGAGGAAGCGTGTGGACGTAAGATTAGTGACCACTGCGAAGAAATTAGAAAAGCTTGTCTCGATGGAAGCCGACGTTTGTGTCTTGCAAAATATTTAGCGAGAACTTAGTTGCTGTCCACAAAGTTAAAGAAACGCTGACACTAAATAGACCTGCATATGTGGGTATGTGCATACTAGACTTGAGTAAAACGCTGATGTACAATTTTCACTACAATTATATTATGAAAAAGTACTCTAGCGATACCTGTAGATTGCACTTCACTGACACTGACAGTCTGTTGTACTCAATCAAAACTGACGACGTTTATTCCGACTTTATGATGGAGTGCGAAAAGTTTGATAATAGCGACTACCCTGCAGACAGCCCATTCTTCTTTAGAGAGAATAAGAAAGTTATTGGGAAGATGAAGGATGAGTGCGCTGGAACGCCAATTGTCGAGTTCGTCGGGTTGCGCAGTAAAATGTACAGCTATTTGAAAGAGGGTGGAGGTGGTGGGAAAACCGCTAAAGGTATTAGAAAAAATATAATTAAAAAGGTAATCAGACACGAAGATTACAAAAGCGTGTTACTCGAGCAGAAACAGTTGCGACACACAATGAAGACCATTAGAAGTGTCAAACATCAGATTGGTAGCTACGAAATTAATAAAGTATCGCTGTCCTGCTTTGACGACAAACGATACCTTTTAGAGAATGGTATTGACTCCTACGCGTATGGCCACAAAAACATTGTAGTGAGAGATACCACTGAGAGTAGTGAACAAACAGACTAATTCGTAGAGTAGTTGGCTATTTGTTAGTCAATGTTGTTAGCCAATCAAAAGAGCACCATTTTGCTATCCATTTGGATAAACATCACCACTAGACTTGAAAATCTAGTGGTTTTTTTTCGCGCGTGAGTCGAGACAGCAGTAGTTTGTTGAAAAAAATGTGAAAACGTTGAAATGTGAAAATGTTGAAACGACACTTTCTTTTTTAAATATGTGAAAAATGTGAAACGACACATTCTATTTTTTAAAAAACATGCAAAAATATTGAAATGTCACATTATTA
The DNA here is from genome assembly GCA_035772405.1 of Chrysogorgia sp. JL179-B06. Classification (NCBI taxonomy): domain Eukaryota; kingdom Metazoa; phylum Cnidaria; class Anthozoa; order Scleralcyonacea; family Chrysogorgiidae; genus Chrysogorgia; species Chrysogorgia sp. JL179-B06. The sequence continues at coordinate 3,910,690 of JAYKKM010000147.1, forward strand.
GCATATAAATCGAGTTTGTGGTCTTATTTGATGTATATTGTAAATTTAGAATTACCGAAATGACATCGAACTTTTGGGGGTTTGGGATTTGGTGTAAATTTGGTGATGTTTTGGTGATTATATTCGCACTCAACATTGAATGTGTAAAAATTGAGCTCGTACCCCCACTCTCTATACTACTCTGGTCGAGTAAGTTTATTGGGATGGTCCCTTCGGGTTTCGAGGTTTAGGGGTTTAGGGGTTTACGGCCTATGATTTATGGTTAAGATTAAGGTGATTTGGGGTTTAGGTTTAGTTATTTGCTGTTTATAAGTACCTTTATTTTTTATTTGTCTGAAGCCGTTTTTCCACTAAGCGAATTTGTTCGCGTGAAGTGACTTTCTCTATTGCCTTGCGCTCGGCTGGAACTAATTACTGATCTATTTAATTTTCACAATAGAAATAATTAGCCTTACTGCGCATGACTTATGATTTTACCAGCCTTATGTGTAGTAAACAATAATTCTAAATATTGTTATAAATTCTCTTACTGCAGTTTATGTAAACAATTTTCTGGATAAGTTGGAGGAAAAATTAAACAAGTAAGTAAATTGAGCAATCTGGTGAGTAAATTGAACACTTCATTAGTTTTTAACGTTATAATTTTTACACTAAAGTGAAAGCCCCACGCAGTTTTGACTCGTAACCAATCTCAAGGTAGTAAGGTGGTCACATGAAGTTTGATTATGCTATACGTGCAAACCGCACAGGCATGTTTTCAGTCATATACCCGTGTAAAGATATGTAGTTGTAAAATAAATACTCGAAAAATAACCGCAAAATCTTTAATTGCATGTATGGAAGTACAGCATATAAAATGCAAAACATTAACTTCTATAAATTGAATTTGGTTCGCTAATTCTATACATGATTTCAGTCTGCAGTGTTTATATTGTGAGAAGATATTTAAAGACAGACAAACCCTCAAGGATCATATGAGGAAAAAACAACACAAGAAAATCAATCCAAACAATAAAGAGTTTGACAAATATTATATGATAAATTATTTGGTAAGTTCATGGTTTTTTCTCATTTAAATATATATTATTTCGGACATTTATTTATTTATTTTAACACTACCTACGCAGCACAACACTTTTATATAAAAGAGCTAGTTTTTAGGTCCATAGGCGAAATATCGCCCGCTGATTGATTGACGAGTGGTCTGGAATCCTACGATATGGCCGTGCCAGCATATATGCTGCGAGGGGGCCACCGTATCGATAAGTCTTGGAGGGCGATTTACTGAGTTGATTTCAATGAAAATAAAAGAGAGCATATAGGTATATTTTCATTCAGAAATACCGAACAATAAGATGTGGTGGAACATTAGTATTGCTTTTCTTTAATGTTATTTATCTAAAAGCACGGTAAATAAATGCCTATAACTGACTGGAGTAAGGTAAATGGCAGCATCAGAAGACGTAAACAGCGTTGAAAGCAGAGAAGAAAATGAACAAAACGCCGTATAATAAATACAGTCGAACCTCTATTGAGCAGTCCTGTATTAAACGGCCAGCTCTATTATGCGACTACGGCCACCTACGAGCGGTCTCAAATGTCAATTGGTGTTTCGTATTGTTTTTACATGTATTAAACGGCCAGCCTAATTTATTAGGCACAATTTTTCCCGCAAGAGAACCGAAACTAAAACTTGAGTTAAATTAGAGACTATATAGGACACTACTTGGTTGTTGTCAGTATATGTATTTCATTCAACATATGTCACTTGAAACCTCACTCAAGTTTACAGTAATCTAATTCAAAAACATTGTCGGTAACAAAAATATCAGCGTGTCCGGTGCAGAGAACTTCGCATCAAATCCCTCCTTTTGTAGCTTTGTCTTCAGCCAACTGATTGAGAATGCATCCCCTGTGATTCGATATTCACAAGGAACTTCCAAGCCATTGCCGTTACCTCTATTCACGCGCTTGCCCTTGATCACTGTTTTACCGGAGTTCGTCGCTTGTTTTAGAAACTTTGTGAGCTAGATTGCCATTAGTTTGGGAACATGTCCAATTACTTGAAAATCCTCGTTTATTTCATTCGGATGCGAGTTGCTTTTTTCAAAGTCTACTTGTCGCCTCGCAAGCGAGGTAGGGATCAATTTCTTACGAAAAGTTTGTATATATATATATATATATATTTATTTCAGCGGAGCATGGTAGGACCAGCTCCTTATATTAGGAAGTAAAAAGTCGTTTTGGGTGATCCGTTTGAATAGAACAATATTTGGGCAATATTTTCCCTAAGCGGCCATTGCCGATGTGTGATCTGACGAACTAGATAAAGAGGTTTTTACGAAGGGTATACACGTTTGCAAAAATATAATAAGTACGTATATGTTATGTATCTAGACTCGGTAATTCCAAATCTGTTTTCAGAATTGAAACGACCTTTTGCAATTTGTTATCAAATACACGGCGTGCGCGGTCTAAAGAAAATAAACTCTGGGGGGGTTATTAGAAAATGCGGGCGACGAGTTATTGCGGAACGTATTTCTAGTTACTGTGATCAATGATTTAGAATTGAATAAAAGGACATCTGACCACGCCCAAGACCCATTGTTGGCGTTCCTCCATTAAGCGGCCACCTATATTAAGCGGCCACAAAGCCATTCCCCAAGGGTGGTCGTTTAATAGAGGTTCGCCTTATTACCTCGTTTGCTCGGACTGTATATGGTTAATAAGTCTTTAATATCAACAAAATTCATGATAGTAAATACAAGTGCATATTTTTTATATTATATAAATGTTGGAAAATGAGCCGAGAACGTTGTTCATTAATTTTTAAACCATTGAATTATTTGTTTGCTCGGTCAATTGGACAAGGCAGAAAACTAAAGCCCGTTTTCCACCTCACCATTTCGCTCGCCGCCCCCGATAACATTTCATTGTGGAAATATTTCGCTAGCGGCGAGCGAAATGTTGAAGTGGAATACGAGCTTTAGTGATTACTGCAAATGTGTATGTGTGTGTGTGTGTGTATGTGGGGGGGGGGGGGGGGGGCGGCAACAACGATTCAGCACTCACAAAAAGCACTTGCTTTCTATAGGAATCTGGTAAAACTTGGCATGATATCATAAAAGAAGATGACTCAGAATTAACACAAAAAGCACATGATGAGTATGTTGTTCTTAATATCCTAGTATATAAATATCCTGGGTTAGTATATTCTAATCGGATTTTACATGGAAAACCTGGTTCTGTCATCGAAGCTCTCCCATGCCTTATGTATGAATATTAGCCAACTCATAAGCTCTATATTTTCTTTTGTTAAATAGAGATTGGGAAGACTGGAAGGAAGAGTTGCCTCCTGTTCATTGTCTTTTCTGTGAAATCGTCTTACCAGTCACCCAGGATCTTCTCATGCATATGAAGGTTAGCCACGCAAGCAAAATGAGTGTAGGAGTATAGGATTATTTTTTCATCTTTTTGTGCTTACCAATGACGTTTTGGGAGCCACAGAGTATTTTGACAAAAAAAAACAATAGTTACGGAAAACACCAAACATTGCACACAGTTTTAATTCCACGTTTCGCTTAAAGTGCCTATCCGGGGTTTGGGGATTTTACATATTTGTTTAATTTTTACATGTTTGTTTTATTTTTTTACATATTTTACATCTTTGGGTTCTACCAAAAAGAAATGTAATATATCTTGTCGTTCGAAAATTTCATCTTCATGCCTTTTCCCTGTTAAAGTTTACTATTCACAGGAAATGACGTCAAAGCAGGGACACGCATTGCGTAACACGTCATTGCGTAACTAAATACTAATTCAACAGTGAAATACAAAAGAAAGTTTGGCTCTGAACTTTAAACACACCTGTTTTGACAAAATTCACTCAATTCCCAAACTTTCATTGTATTTCACTGCTGAATCAATGTGCAATGTTTTTGCGTGTCCCTGCTTTGACGTCATTTCCTGTGAATAGTACATCACTTTGGTATGAAGATGAAATTTTCGCACGACAAGATATTTACAATTCTTCTCAAGAGATTCCAAAGATCACAAATATGTAGAATCCCCAAACCCCGGATAAGCACTTTAACTTACAGTTATGATATGAAGCATGCAAGCTTTGTGCTTTGTACAGTCAACTCCATCTAAGGCTGTCCACTTTAGTGATGTGTCCGTTTTAGAGAGGGTTTTGTTCGAGTATAAAATAGCAGGGAAACTGGCTGTATGTCTAACTTAGTTAAGGCCCGTTTCAAACGATGTCGAACTTTTCACTTCTTAGGGAGGTATGCGTCTTAGGGAGGTATGCGTCTTAGGGAGGTATGCGTCTTAGGGAGGTATGCGTCTTAGGGAGGTATGCGTCTTAGGGAGGTATGCATCTTAGGGAGGTATGCGTCTTAGGGAGGTATGCGTCTTAGGGAGGTATGCGTCTTAGAAATGTGTCCGTTTTAGAGAGGTTCCATCGTAGAGAATTGTCCGTCTTAGTAAGTTGTCCGTCTTAGTGAGGTGTCCGTCTTAGAGAGGTATACGTCTTAGAGAGGTGTCCGTCAGGTCAGTGTGACAAGTAAAATTATTTTTATTTTTTTATCTATTACGTTTGCCATGGTATACATATTACAGTCAATTACATGATTTACTGTCATTAAGACACCAGGCTGGGTGACCGCAACAGCTAATGCCAATTACTGCGGCCCCGCAAAACAAATGCAAACGATTTTCACATTAATATCAATCTAAAAAGTACACGATGGATGTTAGGATACACATGGTTAGTATACATAGTAGCAACAAAATTGCAGTAGGTTCGTAAGGTTCCAAGTTATATTATACATTTGACACACACACTGTGCGTGGATCGTCCACGTTATAAGTATTTTGCAATGCTAAGAGATAGTAGTTAAATAATAATATATTTAATATATTCCAGGTTCTTATTGTGCGAATTATATATGATTTTTGGTATGTCAATGTCATGATGTTGCGGAGTTGATAAAATGTTCTGATATATATTCTGATCTTAACATCATACCATGAGCTCGAGTCGTATATGAGCTCATAGCGCCGAGTTCGCTATTAGTTCATATACGATGAGAGCGAATGGTATAATTGTTTTATTATATAGCCAAACACTTAGTCAGTTCGGGGTTTCTTTATAAAATCTCATCGATTTCAGCTTTTTTGGGCTTATAAAAACATACCGCCATCTTGTTTTTTCTCTACTGCTAGGATATGATATAATAGCCTTGTAGTAGAGGAGCCAATCAAATTGCGAGATAGCTCATATCCTACTAGTAGCTATATAATAAATCCAGATATTCGTGCCAGTAACTTAGAGGAAGCAGTTGACCGCTGAGAAGTCGTTGTTTGTAGGAAAGGGAGATCCAGAATGAAGCTCATCCCATATCCCAGCTGCGAGCGAACGAGAGCAAGGTGGAGTGTTCGGCGGATTAAGAAGTTCGTTATATTTTTTGTAGATCTTCTTTCTAGTAGACTTCTATAAGCGATCTAATTTTCTTTTAACATATAAACGTTGTTTGCATAAAAGTTATGTTGCTTACTTTTAAACAAAATCCCTGGGATCGAAGTTGCCGTTGGGTTTTCCGATGCAAGTCAAAATTACGGCGGCAGAAATGACAATCGAACGTTTATGGTCTTGCGTACTGTTATAAAGTCAAGCAAAGGAGATTTTTTATTTTAATGCAAAATTAAAGAAAAAATAGTTGACCTCCCAAACTTTAGATCTCTAACCTCACGTCTAACCAGTCATGCTGACCGCCGACCTTTTTCGAGCGCTGCTTTTGGTACGATACAGTAGTTCTAATAAATATCTCTTGTTTTAGGGATGTCATGGTTTTGATTTGCTGAATATTCAAACGACCCGAGGTAGGATGCGTCGTTGTCAATACAATGAGAACAAAAACAGTTCTAAACCTTTTCACCAATATATTTACTTCTCAAACCCTTTTTGGACGTTTTGAAAACTTAACTTTAACCCTGTCCAGACCGGACTTTTCAAAATCTGACGTAATATGACGTCATTAGTATATTTAGGATTTTAAAGAAATAGTACAGTTACTAAAAATTGCCTTACATTTTATTTGTCAAAATAACGAGGTTTTGTAGCATTGTTATACAAATCTGAATAAGGAAACACTTATTATAATTAAAAGTACTAAACCTTTACTAAAACATTTTGCGGAAATTTAGTTTGAGTAGGTGTAGAAATATTCTGTATCTTTTTTGTATTATATAGTAATAAAGCCAATATCATTTCAGGAAAAGTCCTTTCATTTCAGAGTCGTAGCCTATAATGGTTAACAAGCTGTTGTGCAGGTCTAGTGGTTACATGTCTATATGAGCTGGGAGACCCAGCTTCAAATCCTAGGTCGGACCATCAATTGGGCTTGTGAGCCTGTTGTACCCATTCCGTTTCTCCTAAAAGAGTGATAAACATAATAAAATAAGATATAAATATTTAAAGTCGACACGAGCACTTTCCGCCCTTGTCTGGATAGGACATGTATAAAAAACACAAGCCTCCCATTAAGTAAAGCGTTTCTCTGTGTCAGGATTAATTTACAGTATTTACTTTTATAGGTTTAAGCTTCTACGACCTTGTTAAAATTGTTAATTACATCCGAAGACAGGTGAGTTCTCTCGAACTAGCAAAAATATTATTTAAAGGACATTGGCAACAAAAAATAAGCACCTTTTAGATCAAAGTACGGGACTTAAAGGGACACTCCGGCCCAAATACAAATGCAGTTCATATGAAAGATCTTACTGACTTTAGTTTATTGCCAAAGTTTCAGCATTCCTATCAATTTAGTTGAGAAGATATTGCTAGTTGAAGTTGAACATTTGTGGATTTTGACGCCATATTGGTTTTGAAAATATGACGTCATTGAGTGATTCTTTATCGTCAGTGGAATTGTTTTGATGGCGATCACATAGTGATAGTTATTGTGAATGGTCTTTGGACGAAAATTAGTCGAAATAAACTATTTAGTTCATCATGCAGGGAAGTAGAGGAGCTTCTTAGGCATAATACGAGATCACGTCACTCAGTGACGTCATATTTGAGAAACAAAATGGCGTCGAAATTGGACAAACTCTCCAACTTCAACTAGCCACATCTTCTTAACTAAATTGATAGGAATGCTGAAACTTTGGAAATAATCTAAAGTCAGTAAGATCTTTCATATGAACTACATTTGTATTTGGGCCGGAGTGTCCCTTTAAATAGCAGGAATATAGTAGTTTGATGTTGTAAATATGCTGCTAAAGCTTAATTGCACTGTAAAAGTTGTTAACCTGAATCATTGTCCGCCATCTTGGATGTATTTTCGATATGCGTGTGACGTCACAACCGGGGTAAAGTGAAATTGTATCTAGCCATCCTCATGTCTGTATTAGTCTAAACCCACAACATTTTAAAAAGCATTCCGCGGAAAAAGGTCACCCATAGAGTAGCTTCATCCGGTTTACCCGGGTGTGACGTCACCAACTTCCCAGTTAATTAGGCAAAGTATTACAACAAGATGGGGGATGACAGGATTGTCTTTGGTTAAAATTAGTGCTGTACTAGTTTTAGTGTTGTAGTATTAGTAGTTTTGTTTACTTGCATGATTACCTTTGTAAGCCTGTTTGTTAATCAGAAAGTCAAAAATTGGAAATTATGATTTTTGTTGCCAATATCCTTTAAAGTATCGTTGGACCTTGAGGTATAATAATGAGCTAATAACCTTAATGAGGTAAACTATTCTATTGAAGTGTACGCCATTTTCTTGTTCTCGCGTTGCCGTCGTGAAGTTAAATATAGGGAACTTAAGATGTAGGACAGGCGACGGCGGCAAGAGAAATTTTAGCATTTAAAAGAAGTCAATGTTGACTACGTAAGCTTGATTTATGATTTCCAAAACGCTTCAGTATTGTTAAAACGATTATAGTGTCTAGTTAAAGTCAATCTTAAAGTGCCTATGACACGAAAATTAAGTTTGCCTTATTTGAAAGAACACTTAAAATGACAGAGTAACATATTTCAGTTTGTATTATATGACAATGGTGTGACGTACACGTGCATAATGACTTATCGGAGAAGGTCATTTATCTTTTCTAATATAAAACCAAATTTAATTTGAATGAAGCATGTGCGCGAGTATTTCCAAAAACATGGAATTTCAAGTGATTTTGTGTGATAAGAACACAGATATATAACCTTCTCCGATAAGTCATTATGCATGTGTACATTTGTCCATTTGCACCATTGTCATTTGGATAACGACCTGAAATCGTAGGCCCTCGGAACCCCTATCAATTGGGCTTCTATCCTGTTGGGGTATTCCGTTCACCAAAGAGTGATAAATCTAACAAACATTTGCATATAATACAAACTGAAATATCTCAAGAACGAAGCAAGGAAACGAAAAACTACAAAAGATGTTACTCTGTCATTTTACGTATTCTTTCAAATAAGGTAAACTTAATTTTCGTCTCATAGGCACTTTAAGCAACAGCTCTCAACTCTCCGTGAGTTAACGTCGTCCTAAAGACGTGAAAATACTCTCATAACTGGCGTTGAAGGATTACTCTTGGGACTAAGAATTTTTCCAATGAAGTAATATTCGGTTTCTCATGAAGAATTATTTTGTTTTGAATGACGTGGTTCGTTGAGAACCCTGCATAATTTCTCTTAATAAAGACGCAAACAAGAGAGGTAACATCCCTGTTACTTGCATATAGTATCGCAATGCTAATCTCAACGCCGCGTCTTAAAGTCTGCAGTGTTACTCAGAGTAATTTCCACGATTCCATCTAGACAAAGTCAACTCTTGTAGAATTGTTCAAAAACTGTTCAGAGTTTGGCTTTAATTTATTTAACCGAAACCTTGATGCTACAATTGAAAAACATGCGACATAATGGTCCCTATTGTTTTACTCCAAGAATCAATGTCCAAAACCATACGAGGACGACACTAAGAATTTTTGCTTCAGATGAATGACTCAATGGTGTTGCTGTTGTGTTCGTGTATATAAGTTTCCTATTACTTTTTTAAAGAAACGTCCAATTTCTCATTTTATCATTTTCTTGCAAGGTTTACAACTGTAAATGTATATTCTGCAAAGAAAAGTTTGAGTCCAGCACATCTTTGCTTCATCACCAAGGTGAAATGAGTCATTGCAGACTTCCTGACGAGAAATCTTGTTGGGATCAACCAGAGTAAGTGACATAAATGTGAGAGTTTGATAATCGTGCGCGTTTTTTTGCGCGTTTGTTGATAAGTAATGGAGGCGGTATGTAACGGAGGGAGTGGGTGATAAATTTTGAGCAAATATTATTTTCTCTCTGAAAAATGGATACCATGCAAATTTTGATATATAGCCATATAATAATAATAATAATAATAAAGACGTATTAGGAGCATTATACAATAGTCTCAATGCTCTTACAACAATATATTCTTAATGTTACTTATAAAACTAATTACAGTTTCATTATAAGATAAAGCCTACTACATATATTACCACTATTACAAAAAATATTAATTTTAAAAAAGAAAAGTCTTAAGTGCTGACTTAAAACTACTTAAAATATCAATGCTTCTAATTTCCTGTGGTAATGAATTCCACAGTTCCATATTTTGATAATCTTTAAGATCCTATGACATTAATGCTTTTGGCCTATTTCCCATGCTCCCGTTAGCGTCCATGGGCCGATAACAAAACCGAATAAATTTGCGACACATTGGGAATAAACCTCTGTCTAAGGTTCCGTTAAAGAGTTTTATTTTTAAATTTGTGTTTCATATAGTAGACTAAATGACATGGGTGGTTTTTAGGCGAAATTTAATTCACAATATGAAACATTATAAGCAACTCACTTCCTCAGAAAATGTTTCTGATTAGCATTGAGCTCCCGAGACTCCCGAGATGGAGAGCGAAGGTTACAATGCTGTATGTTCTGAGGATTTGAGCTTGACGATCGTCCATGTATCGTCGTACCCTACTAGTAATGAAAAACAAAATGGCTGGATGTTTTGAGCAAGAAATCAGGTATTTGCTTGATAAAACAATAATGAGTGTCTATATTATAAAACAATTTTACCTGCATTCGCTCTCGTCTTGTATGTCTGTCTATAGGCTCATATACGACTCGAGTCCATGCCGTAATTGCTAAATATATAATAGCTCGTAATTTTATTGCTAAATAATCAATATACCATTCTATCGTACAGGATTCATGAATAACTCGTTGAAGAGTTAATAACCGTAATAAGTCTCTGGTATCACCATTTCTATTTGTTATCTTGCCAGGCATTTCTTCCCTACTTTTGAAAACGATGGTTTGTTGTATGGCTTGGCGGATGATGATTATGATGGTGATGATGGTATTACTGTTGCTGCTGCTGATACTGATGATACTGATGATGGTACTGCTGCTGCTGCTGCTGCTGCTGATGGTGGTGGTATTACTATTGCTACTGCTGCTGATGATGGTGATGGTACTTCTGCTGCTGCTGCTGCTGCTGCTAGTGATAATGGTACTACTGCTGCTGCTGATAATGATGATGGTACTACTGCTGCTGCTGCTACTGATAATGGTACTACTACTACTGCTGTTGCTGATAATGATGATGGTGGTGGTGGTGCTGCTGCTGCTACTACTGATAATGGTACTACTACTACTGCTGCTGCTGATAATGATGATGGTAATACTGCTGCTGCTGCTGATAAGTATGATGGTACTGCTGCTGATAAGTATGATGGTACTGCTGCTGCTGCTGCTGCTGCTGCTGCTGATGATGATGATGATGATAGTACTACTGCTGCTGATGATGATAATGATGATGGTACTAAATGATGATGGTACTAAATGATGATGGTACTACTACTGCTGCTGATAATGCTGATGGTACTACTACTGCTGCTGATAATGCTGATGATGATACTACTACTGCTGGATGATGATACTACTACTGCTGGATGATGATACTACTACTGCTGGATGATGATACTACAACTGCTGGATGATGATACTACTACTGCTGGATGATGATACTACTACTGCTGGATGATGATACTACTACTGCTGGATGATGATACTACTACTGCTGGATGATGATACTACTACTGCTGGATGATGATACTACTGCTGCTGTTGCTGCTGCTGATGATGATGGTACTACTGCTGCTGTTGCTGCTGCTGATGATGATGGTACTACTGCTGCTGCTGATAATGATGATGGTACTACTGCTTCTGATGATGATGGTACTACTACTGCTGCTGCTGCTGATGATGATGGTACTACTGCTGCTGATGATAATAATGATGATGATACTACTACTGCTGCTGATGATGATGATAACGATGGCACTACTACTGCTGCTGCTGATGGTACTACTGCTGCTGATTATGATAATGATGATGATACTACTACTGCTGCTGATAATAATAATGATGGTGCTGCTGCTGCTGCTGATGATGATTATGATGGTACTACTACTGCTGCTGCTGCTGATGATGATGGTACTACTGCTGCTGATGATAATAATGATGATGATACTACTACTGCTGCTGATGATGATGATAATAAACTACTACTGCTGCTGCTGCTGCTGCTGCTGATGATGATGATGATGGTACTACTGCTGCTGCTGATGATGATGGTACTACTGCTGCTGATGATAATAATGATGGTGCTGCTGCTGCTGCTGCTGATGATGATGATGGTACTACTGCTGCTGCTGATAATAATGATGATGATGATACTACTACTGCTGCTGCTGCTGATAATAATGATGGTACTACTACTACTGCTGCTGCTGATGATGATGATGGTACTACTACTGCTTCTGCTGATGATGATGGTACTGCTGCTGTTGCTGTTGCTGCTGCTGCTGATGATGATGGTACTATTGCTGCTGCTGATAATGATGATGGTAATGCTGCTGATGATGATGGTGATGATGATGGTGATGATGAAGATGGCCACCAGTGTGGCAACAAAGTATATTTTGATGAAATAGGTGACTCAAACAGTGATAGTAAAGACAAATGTTCAGTTGAAAATGAAATAGCCGAACCTGATTGTAATCATGTAAATGATTTAAATACCGGTGATTGTACGTGATTCTGATGCAGTTTGATTTATTAAATTTATTGATTTTATACGCCTAGGAAATAAGAGACAGTACCTCGTAGTCACTACGGTAATACTGGCTGCAATATAAGAGTCCAGCATAGGCAACAACTACGTTTAGCATTCCGGATGCTAATCACTACGCTATATGACTATTTTCAACGCAACGTATACTGGTGTAAACACCCAGGTCTGTTTAATATAATCATATATATGAGGACAGATAGCACCAGAATGTTATAAAGCTGTTTTGGTGCAATTTATCGTGCTCCCCCAGAGTAACATATTTATTATTTTTATTATGTATATTACAGAAAAATGTTGTGATTTAGTACAAAATTATCTTTATTTGAATAAATATTAATTAAGATAAAATATCACTTTGGTAATCTTCTTCGCGATCTATTTTCTTTGCGAATTCTTCTTTTATTCGTTCCTTTTTATCGATTCATTCGCCATATATGAGCTACTCTGTAATCTGATTGGTTCTTATACTAGCAAGCTATCAGCTCATATATCACTAGTAATGGAAAAAATGGCGGCGTGCGTTTTCCTAATCTACTGCAGACGAAACTGGCTGTTTCTTTAACGCACAGGAGCGAAAAACCTCAACTGAGAGTAATAAGGCTAAAATTCAACAGAAAATACATTAAACAAATACAAAATTTACGAAGTTATGTTGCAAAATCCACTTTAATAATCGTCTTTGCAAAACCCGACTGAATTGTCAGCGGTTGATAATGTTTTGTCAGACAAAATAAATAGGATAAATAGTTAGCTAGAAACACTAAGCGGTCGTGGGTTGTTGCGTACACGTATTTCCATAGGCGTACCTGACCAGTTATGTTGGGGGGGGGGGGACATTTTTACCCGAAAAATTAAGAGTCGACTGTCGATCATCGGATGCAGTGTGGCAGGTGCAACTTCATATGTGACTAGATTTCTCATCGGTTTCCTCAAGCCCTTAGTATAATTTTAAACCGTGCAAATGATAATGTTGAAACATATTACTTTAATATTAAAACAGTTCCAAATATAAATTTTCATGAATATTTAAAAGCAATATTATCCGAAATTTCATTTTTAAAACGTTGGGGGGGGGGGGGTACAAATATGAGTAGAAATGTGCGTATTGCTTGTTCGTCCGAAAATAAACATTGTGGTGGCGCGCAAAACAATGAAAACGTAATTTAAAAAGAAACTATTTGACGTGACGGACTTTAGAAGTAGTTATTACTTATTGGATTCCTCTGAGCCCAATATTACCAAATATTTAAGTCGAGAATTCAACATTGGGCGAGACCGAAGGTCGAGCCTAATATTGCAAATCGAGACTTGAATATTTTGTAATATTGGGCGAAGATGAATCCAATAGGTGTTTTATTATATCGAATACGAGATGTTTCTTCGCACGTAAACTGTCAAAAGGTTGCTGGTCAGCAAAAGGAATAAAATACTTGAAAACACATTCTTCAACCAATGAAATTTCGATTTAGACAAAAGGCACGCGAGTGACGTTGCTTTGCACGTAAACAGTCCAAAGGTTGCTGCCCAAAGTTGATTGGTGGATTATATGTGAGTGTATAATAATGTAAAACGTTATTTTTTGCGTTTTTTTTACTATCGTTTAGTCAATTTCGAATGTCGTCCTGTTCCTGCATATATAATAACGTTATTACTCTGTATTTTCTGTACACTCGCAAGTACATTATTTATTTCTAATGGCTCTTCGTCTCCAAAGATCGTGCGAGCCATCGACATGCATATTCCTAGAACTGTATGTCAGTGTTAGCTATGTGTCTTCCATATTTACTTTTACAGTCCAACAAAAGGGGCTTCATGAACCCGGAAATTGTTGCGGTAAGCACTAAGCGTCCATGTTGTATATCTGAGATCTGCAACACGTTATAGTCAAATAATCTCATAAGTCTGTCGCACTAGTTTTTGAAGTGAAAACGATATATTTGAATATATAAGCCAGGTTGCTACATATGTTGTATTACAAAGTAGCAGCTATAAGTAGTCCGTGGGTATTTTTCATTAACTATAGCTATATGTTTTTATATTAATCAAATTATATATGTACCTGCAGTCAGCGTACAATTCAAGCAAAAATTTTACAGGAGACCAATCGGTAATATTACCAGAATGACGTCCCAACAACAACTTGGGAAGTGATGTAGATTTCTAAGAAAATCAGATTGTTGGCGAATAATAATAATCAACTAAAGGACTTTGCTACTGTAATAACAAGACAATGTTTTGCCAAATAGGACGAATTTCTCCAATAACTGAGGCGATGCCGCACGACGTAATATTATAGTGATTGTAATAATATTCAAACTGAAAGTTACTGCAACGGCACATTGGAAATATATCAGTATTATCACCAGACAAAATACACTAAACATTTTTTAGAGTTTTTTTATAGGCTCAACCGAGTCAACCGACGTATACAATGTTAAAATTTGTGTTTCGTTAGCGAGTAACAAAAGACACCTGTTTGCACAAAATTATAGTTGAAGGTGCCATAATTATGGTTATAATATTACATCATACTGAGAGTTAATTGTTTATTTGCAGAATATATTCAGCTGTAATTATAGGGTAACTAGCTCGTTTGGTCCCTATATATCTACAGTACACTTAGGTTTTAGAGCCGTTTTGTTTTTGGTATTTCACATAATAAAACCTGATGTTCAAAGTTTCAAACAATTAATAAGACGACAAGACTCATAGTGTGCATCAAGATATATCTTTATTAAGCATTGAAAAGAGGTTGAATTTTTAGCTATCGTGAGTATTGTTCAAAAAAGTTTATAAAAATTAATAATGAGTTTAATTAAATTTAAGATTGAATTGAAATCAACACTAGTTCTATAAATTAAAGTTCAAAAGTGATAAGAATATAGTCTGGATTATAATACATCCTAACATCCAGTGGGTATGCAATCAAAATCATACGGTGCTTTTTTAAACTCGTCGCAATCTATTCCTCCATCTTCATTTATGTCCCCTTGTTTGAAAGTGTCTTGAAGCCCCGGTGCGTCCGTCTTCATTTCCAAGGTCTCTGCGAATTCTTCATGACTGATTTTGCCATTATTGTCCTTGTCATACTTGGCAAAGTCACACGGAAAGCCACCGTCGTCATTTTCGATTTCAGGCGCGACCGATCGTTTTCGCCCGCAAACTTGAGTTGTGTAACAATAACGCACTGTGAAATATTGATAACGTCCACAACAGGGAACGTAAACGAGATGAAGAGAGAACCTGCAGATGCGGTAAGTGTACGCCGCCTCCGAACTGCTGATTATCGCACCCAGTACCAGTAATGTGAATAGTGCTAGCTTCATATTTCTTCTTTCCTGTATTGAAAAAGCAGGAAATAGATCATATAAATTCATAGTTTCATTAGCAGGTCAAACTGTTTAGTAAATTCATGTTCTTATATGTAAACCTGAACAGCATAGGCAGTGTGCTACCAAAGTATGAAAACAAGAAAGGTATATATAGTAAACTCCCAATGAGACACTAACGTTTAGAGCGAAGGCCCTTCATCTTCGTCAGAGCATGGTTATTGTGCTCCTTCATTTTCAGACATATTTGTAAAGATCATATCCTTATTTCACCTGCTGAATTTACGAGCATGCATGGAAAGTTACCCTTTTCGACTGTCTTTATACAAGGTTATACGGCCACCATTATATACAAGCATGTTCTCAACGGCTATATACGGCCACCATTAATCAAGATTAGAATGTTCTATACGTTTACAATACGTACCTAAAATGAACAGGTTTTGTGATTGGCTAATTAGAATAAAAGTGGTTAGGGTTAGGACATTGGTTTCCTTTTTTTGAAATTTCTTCATTGATTCTATTGTTTTATTGTTTTAATCAACCAATCACAAAACTTCTTCATATATAGAAAGGTACGTCGCGGGTGTTTATATGGAGGAGGGCCAGTCCTCTTGGTAGGGCTAGCCCTCTTTGCCGAGATGAATTTCATCCCTTGTTTACATGAGAATTTTTAGCCCTCCTAACCGTGCTGGCTCGCTGCTCATGCTGGCTCGCTCGAATGCAGCTACGGCTGCATTTATTTTCACACGAAACCCAGAATCCCACTTTTGCGGACAAGTGTTCAATTTGTAACTTAAACACAAGCAAACAAACAGGTCGTGCGAAATATACAATTTTCCAGAAAATACTGGTAAAGATAAACTTTGTCACTTGCATGGAGCTTTTATTTCCCAGCCCTCTTCAGTGCGTTTATATGAACAATTTCCAGCCCTCCTAGGCGAGATCTCTGGTTGTCAATAGCGACAGCTCGCTTAGAAGGGCTGATCGAAGGAGCGGAGATAAGACCCTGGCCCTCTTGTCATGTGCATGAACGCAAACAAATTTTTACAAGGAATTACGCTGAGACGTGGGATCTCGGCAAAGAGGGCCACCCTACCAAGAGGGATGGACCTCCTCCATATAAACACCCCCTAAGAGGGCCTTAGAGGATGGAGAAACCCTAGACCGAGGGGGTTAGGGTTTTAGGATGAAACTCTTTGCAGGGGTTATGGTATAGGATTAAATCTAGGCAAAGCTACGTTAGGATTAGGTTTACGACTATAGGTTTACGATTAGGGTTAGGAATTAGTATATATTCTAAGATTGTATATATTCTAACACTCGAAATTTTCCTTCACCCTAAATCCTTAGAACATGCAGTTTAATCGAGTGAAATGCCAAATATTACTTGTATAGTTTGACATCGAAACGTTAGTGTATGTTTTTTCTATCGTTTAGTTATTTCCGATATTCGTCCGAAGATGAACATGTAGTAGGAAAACAATGAAAAACAAATTTGAAGAAGTCTTTAGAAGTAAGGTTTATTGACGATTGTATTGAATCACCGTAAAGCATTTTGCTTTACGTTGTTCACTATCATTTCGTCGTTTTTGGATCAATTTTGTCGTTTGTGTGGCAGGCGAAAATGTTTAGTTATTTTTTGTTCAGTGATGTAGAGTAGACATTCAATACATGATCAATAATTATTGTACACCGTTTTCACATCAGATAGCGAGAATTATCAAGGCCTCTTTTTATGTTATCCCACATTCACAATCTCGATCTTGCAATAATTCGCATAGCCTCATGTGAAAACCAAGTCCTGCATGTGTGCAGTATGACAACTATATATAACCATGCATGTAAAACTCTGAGATAATTTGAGGAATGTTAACTGATAAGTTTAAAACATTTGAAAAAAACTTACGTTCAACTGAAATAAGAATACTGTGAGTAACTTTCAATTGCCTTGAGATGATAAACGTTGAGATGATAAACGTTGACAGGACTTGACAGTTTGATTCCAGGTACGCAAGGGACTTGCTTTTATACTTTACAGTCCGTTCCTGGAAAACAATTAATTTACTTGTATTTTCAAATTAAAACTATGGGTGTGTTATGTTTCTCACATAAAAAAAAATATTCGAAATTATTTTGTTGAGACGGAACTATTAAGCTGAGGCCATGCATTTATTTCTTTATCAAAGTTTGGCATTTTTATTTCGACTTCCTGTGCTTTGCCAGCTAGGGGTGTAACACGTTTCGCCCCTCACAACTATTTTTTCTACATTGAGCAATATAGAAAATTTAATTTATTACTGTCGGAACATTTAGTGTGATGGATGTTTTAAGTCGACATGTTTCAGGTAAAAAACCGCGCTGAAACTATTTTATATGACAAAATGTTCGCAAACCTATAGAGCAAGTTGACAAAATAAGTGTCAACAGAACTTAAAGGGACACTCCGGCCCAAATACAAATGTAGTTCATGTGAAAGATCTTACTGACTTTAGATTATTTCCAAAGTTTCAGCATTCCTATCAATTTAGTTAAGAAGATGTGGCTAGTTGAAGTTGGAGAGTTTGTCCAATTTCGACGCCATTTTGTTTCTCAAATATGACGTCACTGAGTGACGTGTCTCGTATTATGCCTAAGAAGCTCCTCTACTTTCCTGCATGATGAACTAAATAGTTTATTTCGACTAATTTTCGTCCAAAGACCATTCACAATAACTATCACTATGTGCGGATCGCCATCAAAACAACTCCACTGACGATAAAGAATCACTCAATGACGTCATATTTTCAAAACCAATATGGCGTCAAAATCCACAAATTTTCAACTTCAACTAGCAATATCTTCTCAACTAAATTGATAGGAATGCTGAAACTTTGGAAATAAACTAAAGTCAGTAATATCTTTCATATGAACTGCATTTGTATTTGGGCAGGAGTGTCCCTTTAAATTATTTCGGATATTTTGAGAAGTAAAGATCAGATAGATATGCTATAGCACAAGATGCTTTCGTTTGACATTTTTTCAAATGTTGGTATTATGATGAATATAAAGCAAAAGGAAATTGTGTTTTTAACCATAAACTACGTCAATTTCATCAAAGAACAATATCAATAATGTTGCTTGAACTATATATATATGAGGCATAAAGAACATTTGATTATCTATAATTATTAAGTAGATATCTAAATTTCAATACAAATAGTTATCCCATACAGATCTTTGAGATGGTATTTTGAGTAACGGCAGATAACAAGATCGAATATAGACTAATAGTAAATAGTTATAGCTGAAGCTATTGTGCAAATAAACAAAACACGATTCATTAACAAAACACGATTCTCCTGTAACAGCACTCGCGTTTTTGTTTCTACTCATGACATCATAATGATGTCAAAGAACCTTGAACAAACAACTTCGAGAACATTGTTTGAAAACAATTACATGCGATGTAGCCTCTATTTATAATAAATTGTAAGTAATTTTATTTAAGAATTTTCAAATAACACATGATGGCATCAGACATGAACTATATATAGCTATAACTATTTTAACCCACATTTTATCTTGTATTTTAGTATAGTATAGTATATAGAATTTTATCTGTTTATATTACTTATTTTATTTTATCAGTTTAATTTAAATTTGTTTTTAAAATTATTTGTAATAGCTAAATACATTGACCCTTTTCAATAAAGTTTTTTCTTAAAACAATCATGTTTTTTTCCGAACATTGTTATTTGTTATGCTTATTTTGTTATGAACATTGTTATATGCATATTTCAATATGCATATTGTCGTACCGGCGAAATTTTACAAGAGGCTTATCACTGATTCCCAGAATGATGTTCAAACATGATGTTAGGGACCTCAAGATCGTTAAGATGATGGCGGTTAAAAAATAATAGAAATTTTGGCATCTAAAAGAAATCATGGTTGGTTGACTACCGTATTTTATTCTTGAAGCTTGTTTTATGACTTCCAAAACACTTCAATACTGTTAGTAAAACAATTGCAGTGTCTTTTTCTAAAGCAATCTTAATTAAGGAACAGCTCTCAACTCTCTGTGAGTTCATGACGTCCTGAAGATGTGACAATGCTCAGAGTTGCGTTGTAAACAGAACAACGACGGTGTCGAGAATACTCTTAGGACTAAAAGAATTATTCATTCTCTTTGTTTTGCAATGAATAATTATTTTGTTTTGAATGACGTCATCGTTGAGGTTATCGCGTGGAAGTGATGTAGGTTATTGAGAAAATCAGATGATTGGAGAATAATTATTTATGACACGACCATTTTTGCAAAAAAGTGCGCACACAATTAGGACAATTATATGCATATAATCGTCTCGGTCATCTGCGATGCACTGTTTAAAAGGACTGGGACGATGTGGACGACTATATGAGAACCATCTATAACTAAAGACACCTTTATAGCTGAAGGTATTGTGTCGGCTATCACAATTATCATATTTATCGTAACATTATGTGTCTTTAATTGGGATTGAATCATGTTGAGAATATCATGGGAGTAATGGTATCAATTATATATTTTAAATGTTTTAGAATAATGACCACTAACAACATATAGTTATTATTGGCATGTAGCTATAACTTGAAATTATAGAGATTCTTATTCATGCAAACTGGAAATTTCTGCAATGGCCGCTCTTTCATGTCAACCTATATTGTCTTATATAAGCAGACAAAACAAACTGTGAATTTGTAAAATGTTTTCATAGGTTTAACCAATTAAGATCCGGTGTTAAAATTGGTGTTAAGCTTCAGTTAATAGAACCTGACCAAATTGTTGATCAATGTAAGCACAATGGCTCTGATAAACAAAACAAGCAGTTTTACAACTATTAGTAGTTGTAAAAAAGTAGAGTGCTACGTTGACAGTGTTTTGGATATATAGCAAAGTGAAAAGGTGGTAAACTGCCAAGTGAAAAGGTGTTATCCTGCGATAACACGCGTTATTGTGTATCTGTAGGTCTTTGAATCTTCAACTGCATATAAGCGAAACCACAGTTGCCCAAGCTCGTTGTGTGGTAATCTGTGTTTATATTGGAATTTATTCGATTTGTCAAAATTATAGGATATTTTCATCTATTATTTGCAGTTAATGAAATAATGTGTTGTTATATCTACCATAAGGTGTATGTGTGATCAATGTCTGTTCGGTAATATTTAGGACATTTACAGCGAAAATATAATGGCCATATATAACCATATATTAAATTTGTTAATATCGAAAAATTATACTAAGACTATTCAACAAAATAAACATTTATAAATCTTGTTGTTCTACCTATACATGTTTATTGTATCGGTATGTTCGTCCTTGTAAAACTTGGCACCATTCTGTTCATTATACTTCAAACCCGTTTGTGATATGTAGGTTTGAAGTATAATGAACAGAATATAGCTATAAAGGATATCTATATATATGAATTGAAAGGACTTCATGTGTGGCATGCTATGCACGAAGATGTTTAGCTAAAGCTTCGTGTATCACGGCATTCTATTTACAATCTGCCTGGAAATTCTTAAATAAAATTATTTACAACTTATTTTAAACAGGCTACATTGCATGCAATTGTTAGGGTTTAGGAAGTTGTTTCCTCAAGGTTCTTTGACGTGATATGACGTCATATGACGTCAGTAGAAACAAAACGCGAGTGCACAATAGCTTCAGCTGTAACACTATTTAGTATTAGTCTTTATTATACAGATGCAGAGTGTTTAAGAAATATGCAGTGACATATGTTCCATATCCTCACTAATGAAGATATCGATCACATGATTAAACATTTTCCCACCTTTTGCATTGAATCTATATTATAATAAAAAGAAAATTACAAGGTGGCTTGAAGATATGAATTTTATGTTCTCGTAGTAAAAACAATATTTTACTCATTTGCTACGCTCATTCGTAAAATATTGTTTTCACCACTCGAAGATAAAATTCATATCTTCGCACCACCGTGTAATATCGGGCTTCTAGTGATCAGGGCCACTGCCTCCCACCTCTGCGGCCAAGAGTTCGAATGCTGAGCTCGGACATTTGATCGCACGTGGAAAGAGTTGGTCAACACTCTGCCGAAAGTCGTGGGTTTTCTCCGGGTTCTCCCGTTTCCTCCCACAGGGAAGTTGTCAGGGCGGGTTACGATAAATAGTTAGGAAAACTAATGATGATAAAAACTGTAAACATAAATAGCTAGGGTTGATTGATTGGGGTATTGGGTACTAGGTACTGAATGTCATAGAATAAATTGTCGATGTTGTAAAGCGCATTTGATCATATACACAATTGTTAATTTGCGCTATATTATAAATAGTAAACATTATTATTATTATATTTGATCTTGTTATCGGCCGTTATTCAGAATACCATCTCATAGACCTGTATGGATAAATTTGTATGATTCAATATCACCTCATTGAAAAGGCATTAATGTTCTTTAAAGTGCCCCTGTGATCAAATTTTTGGTATCCCTAATTTTTACATATTTGTAAAGTGCATGGTGTTCTTACTTAACTTGCCAAATTTCAAGCAATTGCGAGCATGGGAAGTTGCCTTTTCATACTGTTTTTATACGAGATTATACGGCCGCCATTGCTCGAACATGTTCCGGACGCTTAGATTGCGATTAGAGGAAGTGACGTCAAAGACGCAACACGTGGCTAGTTGTGTATGAATATAAAGATATACTTGGGGAAAACTTTCTATTGTAACTTGTCGTATAATTGCCATTAAGCTTTGTCACGTGTTGAGTCTCTGATGTCACAATTACAATCGCGGGCTCGTCTGGAACAAGTTTTGAGCAATTAATGGCGGACAAAATTTGGGCTTCTTTGGAAGTTAAATTTCTTGTGATAGAATGTTTGTTGTTCATTTTTTTGGCAAATGCGAACATTTATTAACCTAAAATGATATGTTCTTTAACAAAAAATGCCAGGAAACATGTGATATTTTGTCGCAGTGGCACTTTAACGAAATTGACGTAGCTTATGGTTGAAAACACACTTTCTTTTTGCTCATTTATCATAATAACAAAATGTGAACAAAACGTCAAAAGGAAGCATCTAATATGGTAGCATATCTATCTGATATTTTCTTTTCAAAATATCCGAACCTGTATATAATTTAAGTTTCGCTCAGTCGACCACTTTAGCACTTATTTTGCTTATCAACCTGCTCTATAGGTGTGCGAACATTCTGTAGAGCAGTTTTACTACAAACTTATCGGCTTAAAACATCCTGATTACCTTAAACGAATGTTGCGCAGTAAATTAAATTTTCTATATATTTAAATTGATATGTTACTCAATGTAGAACAATAGTTGTGAAAGGCGAAATGTTTTACGCCCCTGGAAGATAATTAGTCCCCCCGCGAAACGCCAAACTTTGGTAAAGGGAATGCATGGCCTCAGTCTTAATAGTTCCGTCTCAGCAAAATAATTTCGAAATTTTTACCTCAAACATGTCGAGTTAAAACATTAATTACACTAAACGTATGTTCCGGCAGTAATAAATTAAATTTTCTATATTGCTCAATGTAGAAAAATAGTTGTGAATGGCGAAATGTGCAGTTACACACCTGGCAAAGCACACGAAGCGAGAAGTTCCCCCGCGTTTAATCAAAACGTCAAATTTTAATAAAAAGAATGCATGGCCTCAGCCTTAACAGTTCCGTCTCAACAAAATAATTTCGAATATTCAGCTGTAATTATAGGGTAACTAGATCGCTTGGTCCCTATATTTCTACAGTACACTTAGGTTTTAGAGGTTTTGTTTTTGGTATTTCACATAATAAAACCTGATGTTCAAAGTTTCAAACAATTAATAAGACGAGAAGACTCATAGTGTGCATCAAGATATATCTTTATTAAGCATTGAAAAGAGGTTGAATTTTTAACTATCGTGAGTATTGTTCAAAAAAGTTTATAAAAATTAATAATAAGTTTAATTAAATTATAAGATTGAATTGAAATCAACACTAGTTCTATAAATTAAAGTTCAAAAGTGATAAGAATATAGTCTGGATTATAATACATCCTAACATCCAGTGGGTATGCAATCAAAATCATACGGTGCTTTTTTAAATTCGTCGCAATCTATTCCTCCATCTTCATTTATGTCCCCTTGTTTGAAAGTGTTTTGAAGCCCCGGTGCGTCCGTCTTCATTTCCAAGGTCTCTGCGAATTCTTCATGACTGATTTTGCCATTATTGTCCTTGTCATACTTGGCAAAGTCACACGGAAAGCCACCGTCGTCATTTTCGATTCCCGGCGCGACCGATCGTTTTCGCCCGCAAACTTGAGTTGTGTAACAATAACGCACTGTGAAATATTGATAACGTCCACAACAGGGAACGTAAACGAAATGAAGAGAGAACCTGCAGACGCGGTAAGTGTGCGCCGCCTCCGAACTGCTGATTATCGCACCCAGTACCAGTAATGTGAATAGTGCTAGCTTCATACTTCTTCTTTCCTGTATTGAAAAAGCAGGAAATAGATCATATAAATTCATAGTTTCATTAGCAGGTCAAACTGTTTAGTAAATTCATGTTCTTATATGTAAACCTGATTATACACACTGTAATCAAAGTATGAAAACAAGAAAGGTATATATAGTAAACTGGCAAAACGAAGCCTCAACAAGACACTAACGTTTAGAGCGAAGGCCCTTCAGCTTCGTTAGAGCATGGTTATTGTGCCCCTGTATTTTCAGACTTTAAACTTTGTCACTTCCATGGAGCTTTTATTTCCCAGCCCTCTTCAGTGCGTTTATATGAAAAATTTCCAACCCTCCTAGGCGAGATCTCGGGTTGACAATAGCGACATCTCGCTTAGGAGGGCTGATCGAGGGAGCGGAGATAAGACCCTGGCCCTCTTGTCATGTGCATGAACGCAAACAAATGTTTACTAGGAATTACGCTGAGACGTGGGATCTCGGTAAAGAGGGCTAGCCCGCGGGGATGGACCTCCTCCATATAAACAACCCCTACGAGGGCCTTAGAGGATGGAGAAACCCTTGATCGGGGGGGGGGGGTCTAGGGGGTTATGTTATAGGATTAAATCTAGGCGAAGGACGTTAGGATTAGGTTTACGACTATAGGTTTATGATTAGGGTTACAATTAGGGTTAGGTTAGTATATATTCTAAGATTGTATATATTCTAACACTCGAAATTTTCCTTCACCATAAATCCTTAGAACATGCAGTTTAATCGAGTGAAATACCAAATATTACTTGTATAGTTTGACATCTAAACGTTAGTGTATGTTTTTTCTATCGTTTAGTTATTTCCGATATTCGTACGAAGATGAACATGTAGTAGGAAAACAATGAAAAACAAATTTGAAGAAGTCTTTAGAAGTAAGGTTTATTGACGATTGTATCGAATCACAATTTTGTCGTTTGTGTGGCAGGCGAAAATGTTTAGTTATTTTTTGTTCAGTGATGTAGAGTAGACATTGAATACATAATCAATAAGTATTGTACGCCGTTTTCACATCAGATAGCGAGAATTATCAAGGCCTCTTTTTATGTTATCCCACATTCACAATCTCGATCTTGCAATAATTCGCATAGCCTCATGTGAAAACCAAGTCCTGCATGTGTGCAGTATGACAACTATATATAACCATGCATGTAAAACTCTGAGATAATTTGAGGAATGTTAACTGATAAGTTTAAAACATTTGAAAAAAACTTACGTTCAACTGAAATAAGAATACTGTGAGTAACTTTCAATTGTCTTGAGATGATAAACGTTGAGATGATAAACGTTGACAGGACTTGGCAGTTTGATTCCAGGTTCGCAAGGGACTTGCTTTTATACTTTACAGTCCGTTCCTGGAAAACAATTAATTTCTTTGTATATTCAAATTAAAACTATGGGTGTGTTATGTTTCTCACATGAACAAAAATATTCGAAATTATTTTGTTGAGACGGAACTATTAAGCTGAGGCCATGCATTTATTTCTTTATCAAAGTTTGGCATTTTTATCAAACGCGGGGGAACTTCTCGACTTCCTGTGCTTTGCCAGGGTTTCGCCATTTACAACTATTTTTTCTACATTGAGCAATATAGAAAATTTAATTTATTACTGTCGGAACATTTAGTGTGATGCATGTTTTAAGTCGACATGTTTCAGGTAAAAACCGCCCTGAAACTATAGAGCAAGTTGATCAACAAAATAAGTGTCAAAGTGGTCGAGTGAACAGAACTTAAATTATTTCGGATATTTTGAGCAGTAAAGATCAGATAGATATGCTATAGCACAAGATGCTTTCATTTGACATTTTTTCAAATGTTGGTATTATGATGAATATAAAGCAAAAGGAAATTGTGTTTTTAACCATAAACTACGTCAATTTCATCGAAGTACAATATCAATAATGTAGCTTGAACTATATATATATATGAGGCATTGATTATCTATAATTATTAAGTAGATATCTAAATTTCAATGCAAATAGTTATCCCATACAGATCTTTGAGATGGTATTTTGAGTAACGGCAGATAATAAGATCGAATATAGACTAATAGTAAATAGTTATAGCCGATGCTTATTGTGCAAATAAACAAAACACGATTCATTAACAAAACACGATTGTCCTGTAACAGCACTCGCGTTTTTGGTTCTACTCATGACATCATAATGACGTCAAAGAACCTTGAGCAGACAACTTCGAGAACCTTATTGAAAACAATTACATGCGATGTATAGCCTCTGTTTATAATAAATTGTAAGTAATTTTATTTAAGAATTTTCAAATAACACATGATAGCATCAGACATGAACTATATATATAGCTATAACTATTTTAACCCACATTTTCTCTTGTATTTTAGTATAATATAGTATAGTATAGTATATAGAATTTTATCTGTTTATATTACTTATTTTATTTTATTTAACTTAAATTGTGTTTTTAAAATTATTTGTAATAGCTAAATACATTGACCCTTTTCAATAAAGTTTTTTCTTAAAACAATAAAGTTTTTTTTCGAACATTGTTATTTGTTATGTATATTTTGTTATGAACATTGTTATTTTGTTATGAACATTTCAATATGCATATTGTCGTACTGGCGAAATTTTACAAGAGGCTGAACAGTGCTTGCCAGAATGACGTTCAAACATGATGTTATAGGGACCTCAAGATCGTTAAGATGATGGCGGTTAAAAAATAATAGAAATTTTGGCATCTAAAAGAAGTCATGGTTAGTTGACTACGGTATTTTATTCTTGAAGCTTGTTTTATGACTTCCAAAACACTTCAATACTGTTAAAACAATTGCAGTGTCTTTTTCTAAAGCAATCTTAAGGAACAGCTCTCAACTCTCTGTGAGTTCACGTCGTCCTGAAGATGTGACAATGCTCAGAGTTGCTACTGTAAACAGAACGACGACGGTGTCGAGAATACTCTTAGGACTAAAATAATTATTCATTCTCTTTGTTTTGCATGAATAATTATTTTGTTTTGAATGACGTCATCGTTAAGGTTATCGCGCTGGAACAACTTGGAAGTGATGTAGGTTTTTGAGAAAATCAGATGATTGGAAAATAATTATTTATGACACGACTATTTTTGCAAATAAGTGCGCACACAATTAGGACAATTATATGCATATAATCGTTTCGGTCATCTGCGATGCACAGTTTAAAAGGACTGGGACGATGTGGACGACTATATGAGAACCATCCTTAATTAGCGAGTAACTAAAGACAGCTTTATAGCTGAATGTATTGCGTCGGCTATCACAATTATCATTTATCGTAACATTATGTGTCTTTAATTGGGATTGAATCATGTTGAGAATATCATGGGAGTAATGGTATCAATTATATTTTAAAAATGTTTTAGAATAATGACCACTAACAACCTATAGTTATTATTGGCATGTATAACTTGAAATTATAGAGATTCTTATTCATGCAAACTGTTTCTGCAATGGCCGCTCTTTCATGTCAACCTATATTGTCTTATATAAGCAGACAAAACAAACTGTGAATTTGTAAAATGTTTTCATAGGTTTAACCAATTGAGATGCGGTGTTAAAATTGGTGTTATTCAGTAAATAGAACCTGACCAAATTGTTGATCAATGTAAGCACACAAAACAAGCAGTCTAATAGTAGTAAAAAAGTAGAGTGCTACTTGGACAGTGTTTTGGATATATAGCAAAGTGAAAAGGTGGTAAACTGCCAAGTGAAAAGGTGTTATCCTGCGATAACACGCGTTATTGTGTATCTGTAGGTCTCTGAATCTTCAACTGCATAAGCGAAACCACAGTTGCCCAAGCTCGTTGTGTGGTAATCTGTGTTTATATTGGAATTTATTTGATTTGTCAAAATTAGAGGATATTTTCATCTATTATTTGCAGTTAATGAAATAATGCGTAGTTATATCTACCATAAAGTGTATGTGTGATCAGTGTCTGTTCTGTAATATTTAGGACATTTACAGCGAAAATATAATGGCAATATATAACCATATATTAAATTTGTTAATATCGAAAAATTATACTAAGACTATTCAACAAAATAAACATTTATAAATCTTGTTGTTTTTCCTTGTAAAACTTGGCACCATTCTGTTCATTATACTTCAAACCCGTTTGTGATATGTAGGTTTGAAGTATAATGAACAGAATATAGCTATAGCATGCAATATAGCTTCATGTGTGCTATGCTATATTGCTATGCACGAAGATGTTTAGCTAAAGCTTCGTGTATCACGGCATGCTATTTACAATCTGCATGGAAATTCCTAAATAAAATTATTTACAACTTATTTTAAACAGGCTACATTGCATGCAATTGTTAGGGTTTAGGAAGTTGTTTCCTCAAGGTTCTTTGACGTCATATATGACGTCATATGACGTCAGTAGAAACAAAACGCGAGTGCACAATAGCTTCAGCTGTAACATTATTTAGTATTAGTCTTTATTATATAGATGGGAGTGTTTTACTAAGAAATATGCAGTGACATATGTTCCATATCCTCACTAATGAAGATATCGATCACATGATTAAACATTTTCCCACCTTTTGCATTGAATCTATATAATAAAAAGAAAATTACAAGGTGCATGGCTTGAAGATATGAATTTTATGTTCTCGTAGTAAAAACAATATTTTACACATTCGCTACGCTCATTCGTAAAATATTATTTTCACCACTCGAAGATAAAATTCATATCTTCGCACCACCGTGTAATATCGGGCTTCTAGTCCCACCTCTGCGGCCAAGAGTTCGAATGCTGAGCTCGGACATTTGATCGCACGTGGAAAGAGTTGGTCAACACTCTTTCGAAAATCGTGGGTTTTCTCCGGGTTCTCCGGTTTCCTCCCACAGGGAAGTTGTCAGGGCGGGTTACGATAAATAGTTAGGAAAACTAATGATGATAAAAACTGTAAACATAAACAGCTAGGGTTGATTGATTCGGGGTATTGGGTACTAGGTACCGAATATCATAGAATAAATTATCGTGTTGTATAAAGCGCATTTGATCATATACACAATTGTTAATTTGCGCTATATAAATAGTAAACATTATTATTATTATATTTGATCTTGTTATCGGCCGTTATTCAGAATACCATCTCAAAGACCCGTATGGATAAATTTGTATGATTAAATATCACCTCATTGAAAAGGCATTTGAAATTTAATGTTCTTTAAAGTGCCCCTGTGATCAAATTTTTGGTATCCCTAATTTTTACATATTTGTAAAGTGCATGGTGTTCTTACTTAACTTGCCAAATTTCAAGCAATTGCGAGCATGGGAAGTTGCCTTTTCATACTGTTTTTATACGAGATTATACGGCCGCCATTACTCGAACATGTTCCGGACGCTTAGATTGCGATTAGAGGAAGTGACGTCAAAGACGCAACACGTGGCTAGTTGTGTATGAATATAAAGATATACTTGGGGAAAACTTTCTATTGTAACTTGTCGTATAATTGCCATTAAGCTTTGTCACATGTTGAGTCTCTGACGTCACAATTACATACTGTGGAATCGCGGGCTCGTCTGGAACAAGTTTTGAGCAATGGCGGACAACATTTGGGCTTCTTTGGAAGTTAAATTTCTTGTGATAGAATGTTTGTTGTTCATTTTTTTGGCAAATGAGAACATTTATTAACCTAAAATGATGTTCTTTAAGAAAAAGGCCAGGAAACATGTGATATTTTGTCGCAGGGGCACTTTAACGAAATTGACGTAGCTTATGGTTGAAAACACACTTTCTTTTTGCTCATTTATAATAACAACAAAATGTGAACAAAACGTCAAAAGGAAGCATCTTATATGGTAGCATATCTATCTGATATTTTCTTTTCAAAATATCCGAACCTGTAATTTAAGTTTCGCTCAGTCGACCACTTTAGCACTTATTTTGCTTATCAACCTGCTGTATAGGTGTGCGAACATTCTGTAGAGCAGTTTTACTACAAACTTATCGGCTTAAAACATCCTGATTACCTTAAACGAATGTTGCGCAGCAAATTAAATTTTCTATATATTTAAATTGATATATTACTCAATGTAGAACAATAGTTGTGAAAGGGGAAATGTTTTACGCCCCTGGAAGATAATTAGTCCCCCCGCGAAACGCCAAACTTTGGTAAAGGGAATGCATGGCCTCAGTCTTAATAGTTCCGTCTCAGCAAAATAATTTCGAAATTTTTACCTCAAACATGTCGAGTTAAAACATTCATTACACTATAAACGTATGTTCCGGCAGTAACAAATTAAATTTTCTATATTGCTCAATGTAGAAAAATAGTTGTGAATGGCGAAATGTGCAGTTACACCCCTGGCAAAGCACAGGAAGCGAGAAGTTCCCCGCGTTTAATCAAAACATCAAAACGTTTAATAAAAAGAATGCATGGCCTCAGCCTTAACAGTTCCGTCTCAACAAAATAATTTCGAATATTCAGCTGTAATTATAGGGTAACTAGATCGCTTGGTCACTATATTTCTACAGTACACTTAGGTTTTAGAGGTTTTGTTTTTGGTAATTCACATAATAAAAACTGATGTTCAAGGTTTCAAACAATTAATAAGACGAGAGAGAAGACTCATAGTGTGCATCAAGATATATCTTTATTAAGCATTGAAAAGAGGTTGAATTTTTAGCTATCGTGAGTATTGTTGATAAAAGTTTATAAAAATTAATAATGAGTTTAATTAAATTTAAGATTGAATTGAAATCAACACTAGTTCTATAAATTAAAGTTCAAAAGTGATAAGAATATACTCTGGATTATAATACATCCTAACATCCAGTGGGTATGCAGTCAAAATCATACGGTGCTTTTTTAAACTCGTCGCAATCTATTCCTCCATCTTCATTTATGTCCCCTTGTTTGAAAGTGTCTTGAAGCCCCGGTGCGTCCGTCTTCATTTCCAAGGTCTCTGCGAATTCTTCATGACTGATTTTGCCATTATTGTCCTTGTCATACTTGGCAAAGTCACACGGAAAGCCACCGTCGTCATTTTCGATTTCAGGCGCGACCGATCGTTTTCGCCCGCAAACTTGAGTTGTGTAACAATAACGCACTGTGAAATATTGATAACGTCCACAACAGGGAACATAAACGAGATGAAGAGAGAACCTGCAGACGCGGTAAGTGTACGCCGCCTCCGAACTGCTGATTATCGCACCCAGTACCAGTAATGTGAATAGTGCTAGCTTCATATTTCTTCTTTCCTGTATTGAAAAAGCAGGAAATAGATCATATAAATTCATAGTTTCATTAGCAGGTCAAACTGTTTAGTAAATTCATGTTCTTATATGTAAACCTGAACAGCATAGGCAGTGTGCTACCAAAGTATGAAAACAAGAAAGGTATATATAGTAAACTCCCAATGAGACACTAACGTTTAGAGCGAAGGCCCTTCATCTTCGTCAGAGCATGGTTATTGTGCTCCTTCATTTTCAGACATATTTGTAAAGATCATATCCTTATTTCACCTGCTGAATTTACGAGCATGCATGGAAAGTTACCCTTTTCGACTGTCTTTATACAAGGTTATACGGCCACCATTATATACAAGCATGTTCTCAACGGCTATATACGGCCACCATTAATCAAGATTAGAATGTTCTATACGTTTACAATACGTACCTAAAATGAACAGGTTTTGTGATTGGCTAATTAGAATAAAAGTGGTTAGGGTTAGGACATTGGTTTCCTTTTTTTGAAATTTCTTCATTGATTCTATTGTTTTATTGTTTTAATCAACCAATCACAAAACTTCTTCATATATAGAAAGGTACGTCGCGGGTGTTTATATGGAGGAGGGCCAGTCCTCTTGGTAGGGCTAGCCCTCTTTGCCGAGATGAATTTCATCCCTTGTTTACATGAGAATTTTTAGCCCTCCTAACCGTGCTGGCTCGCTGCTCATGCTGGCTCGCTCGAATGCAGCTACGGCTGCATTTATTTTCACACGAAACCCAGAATCCCACTTTTGCGGACAAGTGTTCAATTTGTAACTTAAACACAAGCAAACAAACAGGTCGTGCGAAATATACAATTTTCCAGAAAATACTGGTAAAGATAAACTTTGTCACTTGCATGGAGCTTTTATTTCCCAGCCCTCTTCAGTGCGTTTATATGAACAATTTCCAGCCCTCCTAGGCGAGATCTCTGGTTGTCAATAGCGACAGCAGTAGTATAGTAAGTGGGGCTGCGGGCCCAGCAACGTCAAACGTGAATATAAACGCCAAAACATCACCAAATTTGTGTCGAGCCACAACTCGACAATGTTTTGGTACTCACGTTTTATAATCGACGTTGGTGAGCTCACAGCGTCAGTCTCTATGCTATTATGATGATCGTTAGTCAATCTAAACACCCCTCCCACGTTTTCTACTCAATTGATGCCAAATATTAAAAAAATCACAACTTTCGCTAAACTTTACGCTACTTTAGCCATTTTTTAGGTGCGTTTCAACATTTTCACAAATTTGTCGAATCGCATTTAAAAAATAGTCGTCTCAACATTTTCACAAATTTGTCAAACCATATTTTAAAAATATAAAGCACCGTTTCAACATTTTCACAAATTTGTTAAATCACATTTTCACAAATTTGTCAAATCACATTTTAAAAAATAGAGAGTGTCGTTTCAATATTTTCACAAATTTGTCAAATCACATTTTTACGAATTTATGTATCGTAAAAGTGTCTCACGCGTGATAAAATTGCCACCTGTTATGCAAATTAGGTTATTGCCACCTGTTAATAATAGATTAGTCCGTTTGTTCACTACTACTTTCAGTGTTTGTCACCTCACTTCTGAAATGGTGGTCGTACACATATTTAGACGTTGTGATTCCTCCCGACAACAAGCCCAAGAAAGGCACGTACGGTGTCACAATCGCGACAATGCTCTCGACGGATCTTTTTGCAACTCGTCATTTAGTTCGTCAGGATTTTCAATAGCGTTCAACCCATCCAGTAAGCTAGCGAATTTGCTGATTAACAAGTCGGTGAGAAAAGCGTTTGCAATTTCGCACGCGTGGAGAGAGTGACCTTATGGGAATCACGTCGCAGTGTTTAAGGTATGTCTCTCACTACAATGTTTTTGTGACCATATGCGTAGGAGTCAATACCATTTTCTAAAAGGTATCGTTTATCATCAAAACAGGATAGCGACACTTTATTAATTTCGTAACTACCTAGCTGATGTTTAACACTTCTAATGGTCTTCATTGTGTGTCGCAATTGTTTCTGCTCAAGTAACACACTTCTATAATCTTCGTGCTTGATCACTTTTTTAATTATATTCTTTCTAATGCCTTTAGCGGTTTTCCCACCACCCCCATCCTCTTTCAAATAGCTGTACATTTTACTGCGCAACCCAACGAACTCAATAATTGGTGTTCCAGCGCACTCGTCTTTCATCTTGCCAATAACTTTCTTATTCTCTTTGAAAGCGAACGGGTTGTCTGCAGGGTAATCGCTATTGTCAAACTTTTCGCGCTCCTCCATGAAGTCGGAATAAACGTCGCCAGTTTTGATTGAGTACAACAGACTGTCAGTGTCAGTGAAGTGCAATCTACAGGTGTCGCTAGAGTACTTTTTCATAATATAATTATAGTGAAAATTGTACATCAGCGTTTTACTCAAGTCTAGTATGCACATACCCACATATGCAGGTCTATTTAGTGTCAGCGTTTCTTTAACCTTATGGACAGCGACTAAGTTCTCGCTAAATATTTTGCAAGACACAAACGTTGGCTTCGAGACAAGCTTTTCTAATTTCTTCGCAGTGGTCACTAATCTTACGTCCACACGCTTCCTCAAGTTTTCCATCGTTTTTCCGAACACACTGTTGTTCATCAACTTGAAGAAGTCCTTCTCAAAAGCGTTCTTAGCCGCAGTTCTCTTGACTGTGTTAAAGTCGATGTACTTACCCAACCACTTGGACTGGTCGAACTGTAGGACCCTATACACCTTTTTGATTTTTAGTCCAAGACCCGTGTACAACTGCAGATTTCTATAGTGACACACGTACTTTTTTTTGTCCATCAAATTAGTCACCAGCTTCTTTACACCACCAACACTCACGTTAAACTTATTTTTGATTTTCGTGCAGTACTCTGACAACATGTCGACAGTTATCTCCATCTTTTCAGGAGCCAGCGGGTAATCGTTATGTAGGTCATGCAAATGGGCTGGATACTCCAAGTCGACTTCAAGCAGTAAACCTTTTTTACTATTGTTGTGATAGTCGTGTAGATTAACCTTTTTTATTTCTTTCTCAGTCAACCACTTGAAGCCACCCGTAGGTAGACTTCGACTCATTGCCCACCCATATAAATTGTTGGCGTCAAGGTACATCAAATACTTCGACTCTTGCGCTTTATCGTACCCCTTCATGTATTTATTATTCGCCACGCCATGTCTGTTGCATATGTAGCTCACACCACCACGCATACCTAATTCTACGAACTGGAACATGTCGATGTCGGACAATAACTCGAGTTCTACTCCAGTCATCTTTAACATGGCATCCCAAGCTAACCCAGGCGACGTGAAATAGTGACACGGGTCTAATTTATACTCGCGATGGCATGTCTTTCTAAAGTTCTCAAAAACGTCGGCAAGCAAGAGCACATCGCTTTTCAAATACAGGTCGTGATACCCACCCATACTTTCAACGTTGAAGTAGTCCCACACATCGATGGCGCGCTCATGCATTTCCTCCGTAATATGCTCATCATTCAGAACGCTGTAGAAGTCCTTTTTGGAGGGTAACTCGCTTTCGTCGAATTTTTCAAAGGAGTCCATGTAATCATAGGGATAGACCCCCTTTCTTGTCATAAGTGCCAACCCCTCGTCGCGAAACACTTCTGACGTGTATTTGAAAGCGTCCCTTGGTAGGTTCTTCACCAAGTTGTCTAGGCCGCTACTCATGAACTGGAAGCTGTCCAAAAATACCAAGTTTTTTCCAAGCATGAACGCCATGTACTTCTCCATGTTGTTTGGTATCACATTTATGTCTTGGCCAAACTTACCAATCTCCTGCATAATGAAATGGCTATCATAGCCACGTAAGTTATGAAAGATCACAGGGATTTTGTCAGTCAACTTAAAGTTCACATTACAATCACGATGTGCGGACCCTCTGTACTTACCTGACACGTGACAGTGGTCTCTCACTCTAACGTTAGCACCAGTGTACTCAACACTGCAAATATGACAACTTTTAGCCTCGTCAAAGTTCTTCTTATCGGCATCAGTCAGTATCATTTCTTTGTTAAAGTGACTCTCAGATGTCTCTTTACAATATTCGACAATTTCTAACATCTCCCCAATGAACTTGTTGACTGCGTTTTCACCGCGATACACTTTCACTGGCTTACTGTACTCGTTGTCGTAGCAACAAACTAATTTATACCCATAACCGCAGTCAACGTGTCTCTGATAAGCGTTTGTGTAGCTACACTCGCTTGACAGCTTTGTTGTGTGCACCTTCTGTGTGATAGCCTCAAAGTCTGCATACACCACAAATGGTACATTTAATTGTCTGCTAAAATTCTCGTATTTCACTTTCGCACCTTTTTGCGGCATTTTAATAGCTTGCTTCCCATTAATGACCAAACACACTTCCACATGACTTTCAAGCACGTCCGCACGGGTGAAACACTGCAAACAATACCTGCAAAAGTGCTTTCTCGCCTTGTGCTCTGTCTGACGGTACATGAATTTGTTAAAGTCGCGAATGTACACATAATGCTTGTTGCCCACGTCATTAGTTATCAACAATAGGTCCATATGGTCAGGATACGCCTCCTTAGAAACGTACACAGGGAATGGCTGCTTATTTTCATACCCAAAAACATTGATGCTAATTTCGTTAGCCTTTTCGATCTTGTTGTAGTCTTTGACTGATACTGGGAAGTCAATTCCGTCATAATTCAGCTCACCGACATGCCTAGCGTACTTCGACGTTCTATCGGAGTGTTTTCCAACAGGAAACTTATGCGTTAGGTGGCACCATCTAAAGCACTCGTTGTCATCATCGTTATTTACGTTTATCAAGCCCTTCATACTATTACGCAGCTCCTTTGGCAACACAATGTAGCTACTCCCGTGCAAAGGTCTGTAAATAGCGACATTAACATAGTGTGCATCTATTTTGTCGATAGTCCATCCAGACCCCTCAGATAACCACCCAGCTATCCGCGTCAAAATCTGCTCCGACCCGCGATTGGCGACACCCTCGATGTCATGCTCGTTAATGACGACGAACGTTTCGCTGTTAAAGTAGGCAGTTTTGTATGTGGTCTTATCGAGTTCTAAAACTTTCTCAAAAGTGACCTTGACTGTCTCCACCACTTTCATTCCGTTGGTCTCACCCAGCTCACGTCTCAAAAGGTTAGTGACAGCACTTCTACTACCATTTACCTGATTAATGTCTCTGTCGTCAATTACCTCGACTCCATAGGACCTTGTGAACCCTCTCAGTGCTCGATCCAACAAATGTGTTGACGGTGCGAGGTCTTCGACTACAGATTGTGTTTCTTGATCTCTAAAGAAGCCGTGAACGTTGGTCGCTTCATCTGTTAGTGAATTGACAACGGCTGCACTCGTCTTATGCGCCCGTCTTTTTCTCAGCGGGTTTCTCACAGTCCGACTCATTGGCTTATACTTACACTACACTTTTTTTCTTAGCCCACTCATTGTAATAAATATCGCCACTCTCACACCATCCCAGCTTTGGGTACACAACCCCAAACAAATTATCGTCAAACTTCTCTTTCACCTTCCCGTCTTTGAGGTCTGACACCTTCTTGAGCGTCTCTAATTGTCTTCTATGACACAACCTAATAATGTAGTATCCATATCTGCTGACATTTCTACCCTTTATCAAATTGCATGAGTACAACACATTGACAACTTTCAAGAAGTCCTCTTTTATCAACTCAAGGTGCTCACCCTTCACAACGTTCCGTAGTCTCCTCCCCATCCACCAAGACCGTTTGTGAACGCTTTTTAGTCGCGTGAGTCTCATGTCGCTGTAACTCTGAGTGTAACCCCATTCGATGTCACCACACTTTGGACACGCGTACCCACCACAGTCAGTGATGTTTTTCACAACGTCACAATCCGAGCAGTGGTGAATTCTGAAGGTGTCTCCACACTCAGTTTGCGTCTCACTCGTGATTTCGTCAATTGTGTAACCGTAGCTCATCTGCCTCATAAGTTTGTCCATCACTCTTATACTACTCCAACATATTTTTTTCAACGAACTAGCACCCATAGCGCTATTCCACTACCCAAGCCTAGCGCGCTAACAAACAATAATTGGTATTCCTTCATTTCCGCACTCGGTTGGTAGTAATCCGCAATCTTCGGGGACTCAGTGAACACTCGTCCGCCGTGCTGAATAGTCATCGCTCTTCCAAGCTCCTCCAACGCGCGGCTTGTGTCATTAATGTCAGCATTAGCATCAGAGAGCCGTTGTCGTAAACGCTGGATCTTATCTCTCTTGGCGACTTCGTTTTCAGACCACGCTTCTTTCGCACTGGCTAGCTGCTCCAACGCGTGGTTGTGTCTTTCCATCTCAGCTTCATAGCCTGTGTGATTAAACTTTGAAAACATAAAGCCAGCGCCTGCAAAAGCCACTGCATTAAAAATCCCTCCAGCCACAACGCTCACCATTAACTTACATTGATTTGAATGGATCTGTCGGTATCCACTTTTTCGATTGCATCCATTTTACTAACAGCGTTCCTGCACCAACAGCTGCAGCAAGTTTCACTGTGCCTTTAACTGTCTCTGGTGTTCCCAATGGTTCTCCCAAAGCCTTTTTAGAAATCATACTCACTACCACAGCACCAGTCGTAACAAGTAGCGCATCGTACAATTCGTTCATAAGTTCTTTTCGATCGATCGTAGCCATATACATTGTCGTGTGTTTTGTTTAAGAATCAAATGTGTCTAACGCTGGACGGTGAGTTCTATGACTTTCTGACGCAGGTGTTGGTGCAGCACTCACTTTTTCACTGCTAATTGTGTACCATAGCGAAGCACCAGCAATGATCACACCAAGTGTTCCAACAATGTAACCATAGCTCCACTCACCACCCTGTTCTTCGTTAACTATCATTTCACGCATTTTCTTTTCTTTCGCAGCTTTCGATATCTCAGCCAACTTTTTACCAGCAGCGACGCGCTTTGGGTCCTTCACCTTAACACTTTTCACATCAGCCGTGATCTTCGCTTCAACAGCCGTCTGTGAGTCCTCGACCATCTAATACACTATCACGTGTTATCTTACTCACAGTTGACCTCACAGGTGTCTCACAGTTGACCTCACAGGTATCTCACAGTTCCAGACCAAACGCACTAAAAAAATTAGGATTTTTTCTGGGGGTATAACATAATGACTCAAGCCCGAGAAATCAGCGAAGAAGATATTGCCAACATGTTGAGAACAGCCTTTATCAGTGTGCCTACCCTACAAGACGCCTCTGGACCTATCGTCTTAAACGAGTACTTCTCAACATACACAATGTTCGACCCCAACCCTGAAGGGCCACCAAAACGGCTTGGCTCTCAGATCCGCCATACGAGGTATCTTCTCGACGCTTGGATTGATCTTCGAGAGGAGAGAGCCAACGAGCTTGCTGGTACGTTAGCTGACATAATCCCTGTGTGGTGTTACTCACCATTCAAATACCTTATGTTAGCGAGTGGTGTCTACTTGAGCAACCCTAGTGAGTCCAACGCCACATTACTCGGTAATTTCCTCCAAGTGTTCTTAGCGACCCTTCTGTGGAAACCATGCCCAACCAAAGCCAAAGCGTGGCTAGAGCTCGCCGCAAACCGCGACGTTCACGTTTGCAAGGTTGGGTGTAATGAGATACTGGGTGTGGGTGATATCAGGGACCACGTACTCTCGCCTGCCCACAGACACTTTGCGAGAAATAAAAACGTGTACGCCTGTTACCCATGCGGTGTGGTCACCAACGACCCACTACATCGCTTAAGACACGAGAGCTCGAGGTCTCATCTTAAAAACTTAGAGCTCCAGCGGATATTCAACAATGAACAGCAGTTGCCGCAAGAGGGGAGAGCGTTTCTCTTGAGGTATAGTAACCATGAAGAAAGTCGGTAGACTAGAAATCGTGATTGGTCCCATGTTCGCGGGAAAAACGACAGAGACTCTTCGCAGGTTAGTCACGTTAAGTAAATCAGGGCTCAAAGTCCTCTACATGAACAACACAGGTGACACTAGGCGAACTGACCACGCGTTCTCCACACATCGTCAGACCATTGTTGTCGGATCAGACAGTTTACCTGCGAAGTTAATCACCAACCTCCCAAGTTCTTTCGAGCTAACTGGCTACGACGTCATCGGAATTGATGAAGGCCATTGGTACTCTGATCTACTCCCAATTATTCACGAATACATTAAAGCTGGCATTCACGTCATTATTTGTGGTCTCATATCAACAGAGCACTTAAAAAGACTTGGTGAACTCGACACGCTCTTCCCAATGGCAGACGACATCACCTTTCTAAAAGCGTATTGCGCCGTTTGTCGCGACACTTACGGAACAACTGTTGAAGCGTCATTCAATTGGAGATACAACCCAGGACCATCATTCGTTGGTGGTGCTGAGCAATATCGTGCAGTGTGCAGACGTCATCATCCTTCCACACAAAATTAAGGGTGTTCTCGGATACCCCACTTTTTAAATTTAGACATTGGTCACATGAAGCGTCCAATGTCTCCCGTAGAAACATTTTTTCACACAGTGGTCAGAAGGTTTGTGAAATAAAGAGAGAAAGTTTCGCAGATATTTTTCACCGAGTTAAAAACGTCTTTAAAAAATGCTAGAGCAGTTGTCTCAACAATGAGAACGAGTGCTAATTCGACTTATTACTCACTGTCTAAAAAGTCTCTTTACAATAGCGTCTCTCATGGTTACTCAACGCTGATTTATTTTTAAATTTACGAAGGCAGTGAGAGCACTGAAACCCAACGTCAAAGAGATATTTTATTACCGTGGTAATAGCGTCGTCGTACGAGTCGCACAACAACGTTAGATAACCAGCGGATTTATATCTGAGCAACAGAGACTCCTGCTCTTTGGATGTCTTGCCTGTGCCACCTGGATTCTTGAACTCAATCACGAGTCCGCTGTGCTGTCGGTTTGCATTAGCAATAACTAAGTCAGGCGTTCCACGTTGGTAACCTTTTTTCCACGAATTTATTCTTTTACTCGAAGTGTCTTGATTTTCACCACAAGCGGCTATCAAAATAGCCTCTGGATAATATTTCCTAAGAAAACCAACAACTTTCGTGTGGAGATCGAACTCAGTGATCATTACGAATTGATTGTGTTTGAGACCAACGTCAGCTAAACTTTTTTTAACGCTTGGTAAGACTTCTGAGTGCACCCACCTTCCAAAGTGTTTCGCGCGCTCCAATTTACTCGAGAACGTCAATGAGTAGACTCCAAGTTCGTTGATAAACGAGGCCTGCTCTATCTTCATTTTACAGTCAGGTTCGACGTGGTCGTTGACTGCATCTTTTGGTCGAGCATAACCTAGAGCGCTCGCGACTTCTTTCGCTTTGAACCATATTTCACCGTTGTGATTAACCGTCGTGATTTGGTGACCATCAAATAATCGCACTGAGTTGGTTGCCATTACTATAGCCCTGCAAAAAAAAACTACTCGACATAGGTGTCAGGTTTTTTATAGATCTGGTTTGTTGTGTACCAATGCAGCAAATACGTTTTATTAGCCCTCAGTTTTCTACGTCGTCTGAAAAAGTTTCTAATGTTACGAGCCAGTTTTCTAAGCCAACCCATCACATAACTTAGGTCACGTCTCCCACCACTCCTACAGTGTCTAATTCTGCGGGTAGCGTAATAGGTTTGCCGTAAGTCTTTTTAGACCTCATACCAATTTCAGCGTGGAGCTCTAGAGTGACGTCACCGCGACCAAATGATCCACCAGCTTTGAACATGTGATCAGTCGTCTTATTTATCTTATATATTTCATGGGGTCTCGAAATACATGCTCCCATTTACTTTACACCATATTCCTTCATCATTTCTCCACCCATGATTATGATGTCTCGGTTCGTCATGTAGCCACTCACAATTTTCACACCGTAGAATTCTATCAACGATGGGTGTGCATAGGGCGCTAGTGGTATTCCTGGTCGGTGTATTCCAAAAATCGTTCCATAGGGTGTGCCTATCTTTTTCATGTTCGCTATGAAGTCTGAATCGGTTGACTTAACGTTGTTGACCCTGACATGTGAATTGTCCATTTGCCAGTGTATCGATATCATGTGCGTTTTACTTATGTCAACACCACTCGGGATAGTGCATACGCTCTCCATTGCTGGGATGCTACCACCATACGCGAGTCCATTAGTCATACCAGTCTTGTACCCTATGAACTTATCCCAACTACCATCGTCGTTTGATATAATTGTCTCCCAATTTGATCCAGCGGTTCTCATGGGTAACCTCACCACAACAAAAATGGAAAGATCACACCACTGCATACTGGGGCAGTTAAAATGAAGACCTGACTCAAGTGGGATTGGTGTTAACACAGGTGATAGAAAACTTTGA
This sequence comes from Chrysogorgia sp. JL179-B06, assembly GCA_035772405.1. Classification (NCBI taxonomy): domain Eukaryota; kingdom Metazoa; phylum Cnidaria; class Anthozoa; order Scleralcyonacea; family Chrysogorgiidae; genus Chrysogorgia; species Chrysogorgia sp. JL179-B06. The sequence continues at coordinate 3,952,328 of JAYKKM010000147.1, forward strand.
CTCACACCGCTGATGCCGACAATAGGACCATAAGCCGGGTTGTTTTGCACTAATTTACTTGTTTCACCAATAGCTTTCACTTTGTTTGAACCATTGGTGTGAAATTCCACATTTTTCAAGGCGTGTGTGCTAACGTTGAAGTCGAGCACAAGATTATATGACTGACTCTTGAGGAAACCCGATAGCAATTGCTCTAGAGTTCTTTTATTCGCGACATCTGAGTCATCGACTGGATCTGCTACGTTTTTTATCGCTGAGCCTTGCATGTCTATGAGTCCAGACATCCTTCCACCGGTCGCGCTTAATTTAGGATCTTCGTCCAGATGTCTTTTCGTTCTCTTCAGTATTTTATCGTGAGGGTCGTCAGACTCATACCCATAGTTTAGGCTCATTACTACTTCAAGGTGTATTTGGTTACTAAATAGCCAGACACCGCTGAGAACCCTAAGATTATCGCTAGCGTTGTCGTGGTGTCTGACTTACTTGTGGCGGTCTGTGCTATTTGATTGGTGGTGACCACTGTTTTCTTCGCGACAGGTCCTAGCTTTGAAGGTGGTGCGACTAGAGTTTCCAAGTGGAGCCCTGCCGCTTGATGGACTTTTTTACGCTTCACTTTTGACGCTTGGTGGTAGTTCAACCCGTCATTATACCCAAATGTCATCCCAGTTTCAGACGAAGTTCTGAGCACGTTATTGTAACCGACAATGGGGTCCTTTAACAAGACCATGCTTCTGGGGATCAGCCAAGTGTTGGGTGTCACAGCTGTGTCTAGCTTAACTTTGATCTCACTAATCGCTTTGTTCATAAGGTTGATCCAAACACTTGGTGAATACTGAACCACACCGTCTTCAATGATGTCTCTAAAGATTTGTTGTGTTTCTCGAGCACTAGCTCTAGTTCCCACGATGCTTTGCTTTGACCTCGCTTGGGCTCCAAGAATGGCACGCATGTAAACTTCAATCGATTGGTTTAGTAGTTCTTGTCCTAATGGTGTGAACCCGTCAGAGTGTCTTGGGCAATACCGACGATAATCACCTTGGATATCCTTGATGTATCTATTGTCAACATCAGTCAATGGTAGGTGACCTTTCAAAAGTCGCCAGTCAGGGAGGTACAGTCTTAAGATGTTGTTAATGTCAACTTGACTCTTACTTAAACGAAACATCACACGACGAATGGTGAAGTACACATGAAACCTCATGAGACCCACGACTTGCTTCGGAACGTCGACGTGATAACTCAAGTTCTGTAGAGACACCCCTGAACGGTACGTGGCGATGTACATACCTGCGATCGCTTGATAGTAGCTCTCCGTTAGAGTCCAAACTGTGTTAACGTTACCACCAATTGCCTTGTCGTTGTGACGTCTTTTGGTGTCAATGAATATTTTCGGTAGATTTGATTTGAAGGAATTATTGTCGTCAACAAAGACGTCAAAATTGTGGGTTGGGTAATTTAGGACATATGGTGGAAACGTCTCGACTTCTCTGTAGCTCTTGTGGGTCTCTGTCAGTAGTAACTTTGGGACACGCCCATCGCTCGACCATATTCTTGGGAATCTTGGTGTATTGCTAAGGAATTTTGTGAAGCCCTTGTTCTTCGTGAACTTTGGTGACTTTATGTTTATCATGTCAGAGTACTTTGGACCTGACTTGAAGTAAATGTCAACGGTCTTGACTGTTTTATTGTCGTCTGCGAGGTTGTACCCAAACTCAAACTCGTTTAATTGCGCGTTTGGGAACTCACTAAGAAAAATTAGTTCGCCTTGTCTTCTTTTCGTCAACACTCGCATATAACACACACCACATTATATGGTCGGGATTGTGGTATTAATTAGAGACCCAACGGAAACTGTGGATCTACCAGAGGCACTTTTGACGTTTGGCTCAGATGTAGCCTTCGACGTGTTCACCATCGCACGTTTGTAGTGCTTTCCATAGTACTCATGAAGGACTTTCTGCATATATAATATACCATATGTTATACATAATGCGAAAGTTGACGGTATTCATTGAAGGTGTAGAAAAAGTTGTGTCCTTTGACAACGCGATGATGATCACGCACGATAACCCATGCATTATGGTCAAGACAGCCACTGTGTTTTGGGACTACCATAACACAACAAATGACTCCTATATTCGGACCTTAGTGACTATTAAACCAGGGTCACAAACTTATAGAACTACTATGGTGGGTGAGGGGCACTTTAGCTTCGACACGCTAGTCAAAACCTTGAAGCTAGATCTTAGCGAGCATGGGGTGAATCTCGAGATAGAGAAACTGTCACCCACAGGCAAATGCAGGGCCCGGGCTGATAGTGTAGTTTTCTTTTACACCCTCGGGCCTCTACTTGGTTTCGCGGGAGATGCGTCGATCGATGGTGACTCACAGTGGGAGATCAGCCCAAACGAGGTCGACATGTATAGAGGTCTGAAGTACATAGAGATCTCATGTGATATTGTTGACTCTGAGAGCAATGTAGGTATTGATGGGAAGCGTAGTAATGTGATCACGACGTTACCAATACCCACTGAACAGTCTTTGAAAGGGTCAGTGCAGCGTCATGTGGACATTGAGTCTAAGGTGGGTATTAAAAAAGGTGTTTACTCAAGTATGACGTTTCGCGTCAAACCAAATAACGATAGTCTCAAAATTGGCGCGGTGCTATTGGAACTGTATATTGTGTGAATTATATGGAGCTCGGTGTGGAGACAGAACAAGGGTTGCGAGACATTTATTATAATCCTAAGACAGGGTACAGTGGTGTAGAGAAATTGTATCAAAGTGCATTGGGAGACGGGTTGAAAGTGACTAGAAAAACAGTGAAAGAATGGTTGACAGCGCAGGACACTTACACTAGGTACAAACCCATTGTGAGAAGGCATAAATTCCGTGCGACTTTTGTTGGATTTCTTGGTGAAGAGCTCCAAATGGACTTAGTGGACATGAGTAAGTATTCAAAACAGAACAAAGGGTACTATTGGATACTAACAGGCATTGAAATATTGAGTAGATACGCTTTTGGCATTGCGGTTTATAGAAAAGACACTAAGAACATGACTAAGGCTGTTGGAAAATTGTTGGGTGACTTCAAAGATCGGTTTGGAACCACGCCTAAGTTAGCGCAATTTGATGATGGGCTTGAGTTCTACAACGTTGGTGTGAAAAATTTGTTGAAAAAACATGGTGTTGAATATTTCAGCACTAAGACCGACAAAAAGGCTGCTGTTGTTGAGCGTTTTAATAGAAGTCTCAAGAGTATTATGTGGAAGTACTTTTATACCCGTGGGACATACAAATGGATTGATGCTTTGGATAAATTTGTGGACAATTACAATAGCAATGTGAACCGCAGTATTATGATGAAGCCAAAGGATGTCGATAAGTCAAATGAAGCCGAAGTGTGGACCACTTTGTTTGGTCACCAATTTGCAGACAATCCATTGCCAAAGTTTAGAGTTGGTCAATCAGTGAGAATTAGTAAGTACAAGAGTGTGTTCACAAAGGGTTATGAAGCCAACTTCACTGAAGAGCTGTTTAAAGTGGTAAAGGTTATTCGTGGTGATCCAAACGTGTACGAAATTGAGGATCACACCGGTGAACAGATTATTGGTAAATTTTATGAACAGGAATTATCGCTGGTCAATAAGAAACATGGTGGTGACGATGTGTACAGAGTTGAAAAGGTGTTGAAAAGAAAGAAAGTCAGAGGGAAGAAGATGGCGTTGGTCAAATGGTTGGGTTATGAAAGCAAACATAATTCATGGATACCAGAAAGCGACATTCAAAACGTGAGCTAATGTAATATGGCTGAAGGTGGGGAAGGTTTTGACGAGATTGAGATGGAGGACTTCGATAGACTTGATAGGTACACCGATGATCAAATAAATGACGAACTCGAAAAGCTCACTCAAGATTATAATTTAATTGACAAAAAGTACGTTGGTGACAGCATGCCAGACATCGAGCGTGTCAAGTATGATAAATTGTATGAGAGAGTGAATAAATTGCAGGACGAACAGGATAAAAGAGGGGTTAAAGAAAAAGAGACGCCGTTTGTTGATGACGGTAAGACGGTGACTATAAAAGTCCCCGCAGCACCAACAGAAGGCTCCAAAATAGGTTTAGACGACATACCAAACACGGAGAGACTTGGACCAACCATAAACTCAGCAATAACGAGGGACAAAAAAGACTTCTTCAAAAACGCTCTAAGATTAGACATTAGAAAGTCAGATGGACCGAACTCAAAGGAACTCGTCGATGGGTCAACCATAACTTTCGATAAGAGGGATAAGCAAAGCGGTATTGTGTTTAGAGATGTAAAAGTTGTCATCTCAAGGAACCAAGGTAAGACGTTTCAGTATAGTAACGCAAAAGAAGCTGCTAAAGTCGTTAAAGAGTTCAAACAACTCATCAAGCGAGCTGGAAAGGAACACAAAAACACGTCAAGTGGCGTGGTTGACGCACAGTTGAGGTCTGAGGATATAACGCCAACAGAATATTTAACAGACGCTATAGTCTCTACCGCTAGTGATAGGGTTGAAGACGAAGTAGAGTCACGAGAGAGTGAGCTAAACGCGACGGTTGCTACTGAAGAGGAGATAAGAGAGCTCGCAGGTGTATTGAGTCCAAAGGGTCCAAACGATATGAAGATACAAGCTCTAGAAATCATGGTTGATAGATACCGCTTGAAAGCTCTAAACGAGACTAACCTAGTGAAAGAACGATGGTATAAAAACATTAGTGAGACAGCCGAGTTGAAAGCGGATAGCGTACGACTTCAGGAGGGTCTCAAACCAGAACATGAAGAAGCTAATAAAATTATTGTTGATGAGGTTAGAAACAATGATTTGTCTAGGTTAGAGAGATTCAAGAAATGGGCTAGAGAAAATATGGTTGGGTTGAGCGCTTTAGCGATTACGATAGCTGGAATTGTGACAACTATTATTATCGCTGGGAGGTCCGCTGTTATGAAAGGCGCTAAAGCCACAAAGTCGTTCGCACAGGCTGTTAAGAATGCAATCATGAAGATGGGTCCATGGGCTGTTGGATTGGCTAATTTAGTTTACAACGCGTTGACGTTGGGTGCAAAGGGTCTCGCATGGTTGGCTCAAAATCTGTGGGTACTTGCGGTGGTACTTGCGTGGTTTGCTTATGATTATTACAAGCTAAAACGGTAGCGATAAAACATATGTAAAGGTATATGAACGTCACGTCGGCAGAGTTGAGTCCCGGTTTTAGACGAGCGACCATGGGTGTCATAAAAGGGGTGAGAACACAGCATGTGATCACGTTGAACCCTAATAAAGTCAGTCCTGGTGAGGAACTTTACATTGATATACCGAAGCTCAAGGTTAGCAGCTGTTTGGTGCCTGGATCGTTGGGTCTAGTGTTCGACTTTAAGAACGCAAACGCCAAAAGCTGGTTCTTGAATAACGTTAGCAAGTTGTTGGTTGAGAAACTTGTTGTGAGACTAGCTGGGGAGACTGTGTACGACAACAATGGGGAAAATTACACTGGTGTTTATCGCGACCTTTGGGAAAGTGCTACTGCGCGAGACCAAATGATTGACTATGGTATTGGTGGTGAGAACTTGAGAAAGCTAATTTCTAAGGATGACAGTGGTGCGACGAGTGGGAATGTCACTAAAGTTAACGACGCGTTGATGTTTGGTGTGATTGGAACGAAACAGCGGATTAAGCTTGGCAAGATCATGAATGACCATGGGTTGTACGCTCCTTTTAGCATGAACAACAACTTGCAGTATGTGATCACACTTCCGAAGGCCACAGACATTATGGTGGCGCAATCCGGTAGCGCTGTGGGCGGATACACTCTGGAGAACCTCGAGCTTGAGTACGAAACGATCGATAACCAGGAGCTCGCTGATGAAATAGCGTCGGGCTATGCAAGTGGTCGTAGTTTGTCATATGAGCACGTCACGTTGATGAAAACCACCGAATGGGACAAAGGCACGACCATTGTGAATGAAAACATTAATCTTCCAAGAAAAAGCATGAAGGCGATTGTGTTACTATTCACGAATAAGGTGCGAACAGACAGTGAGGAGTTTCTTTACCCAAATATTGAGAATATTAGAGTCACAATCGAAGGTGTGCCAAATAGTGTGTACTCACAGGGTATTCCAAAGTCGAAGTTCTACGCAGAAGCGAAGCGATTGTTTGGGTTGGGCGAAGAGCACGCTCAGTTCATGACCATACAGAAATTCTACAAAGATGGCTTTGCGTTAGTCATCGACTTGAGGAGCGTTCAAGATAATCGCAATGTCGCCACTGGCAAGAACATTGTAAACACACAATCTGGCGTGCTTCTTGAAATCACTAAAAAAGCGACGACCGCAAATGTCATGTGTAGGGTGTTTGTGATAAGTGATGGGTTGGTCAACTTCATGAACAATGGGTTGCAGTCAATCCAGTATTAAATCAAACGTGAGTTAATGGAGACTCCGTTTAATATGCTAATTGTTGGTATGACAGCTTGTGGTAAGACGCATTATTTGTTGGAAACATTGGAATCTGAGTACTTTAGTAAATTTGACTACATTGTGTTGATTTGTCCTACTTTTGAGTGGAATAAAGCATATCAAGATTGGAGATACATACGCGACCCCGACGTGTTAGCGATAGACTGCGCGCAGGATAATGTCGACGCTGTTCTCAAGTGTGTAACAAATGTTTTTAAAGGCACTAACACTCTGATTGTGTTGGACGACTGTGCGAGTTCTCAAGATGTTAAGAATAGGACTAGTCAATTGGTCAACTTGGCTTTTAGTGCGCGACATTTTATGTTGAGCGTTATTGTCATCACACAACAACTGACGTCTATCGCAAAACCGTATAGAGAAAACATTAGTAAGCTCGTTTGCTTTTACTGTCCGAGTAAGAGTGATATGAAGGTTGTTATTGACGATTACCTTGGAGACATTAGCAGAGAAAAATCGTCGGCGATTGTGACTGCATTAAAAAATAATAAGTACGCTAGACTAGAAATCTCACTGCGCTATCCATACAGTCACGAAGTTGTTATTCCGCAATAAAATATGGGTATAAGTAATAGCGTGATGGTAAAACGCAAAAGTGAAGAAAATCCTACGATTGAGGAGTTAGTTGAGGAGACTGACGACGCCTCAACTGTGGAAGACAACGTTGACGTTAGGAGATCCGAACTTATTAGACTGTCTGGTGACGGTGTGGTGAGTCAGTCCGAAGCGTACATTAAAAAAGCGTCCGCAAAAGTTATTGATAAGATATGGCGCCAATACGAGTTGAAGAGAATGGAGATCGCAAACGCTTTTCTCACCGACTTGTTAATCAGCAAATTCGCTAGCTTACTGGATGGGTTGAACGCTATTGAAAATCCTGACGAACTAAATGACGAGTTGCAGAAAGACCCGCTATTAAAGAAAGACGTTGAGAGCATTGTCGCGATTGTGACGCCGTACGTGCCTTTCTTGGGCTTGTTGTCGGGAGGAATCACAACGTCAAAATATGTGTACGACCACCATTTCAGAAGTGAGGTGACAAACACTGAAAGTAGTAGTGAACAAACGGACTAATCTATTATTAACAGGTGGCAATAACCTAATTTGCATAACAGGTGGCAATTTTATCACGCGTGAGACACTTTTACGATACATAAATTCGTAAAAATGTGATTTGACAAATTTGTGAAAATATTGAAACGACACTCTCTATTTTTTAAAATGTGATTTGACAAATTTGTGAAAATGTGATTTAACAAATTTGTGAAAATGTTGAAACGGTGCTTTATATTTTTAAAATATGGTTTGACAAATTTGTGAAAATGTTGAGACGACTATTTTTTAAATGCGATTCGACAAATTTGTGAAAATGTTGAAACGCACCTAAAAAATGGCTAAAGTAGCGTAAAGTTTAGCGAAAGTTGTGATTTTTTTAATATTTGGCATCAATTGAGTAGAAAAACGTGGGAGGGGTGTTTAGATTGACTAACGATCATCATAATAGCATAGAGACTGACGCTGTGAGCTCACCAACGTCGATTATAAAACGTGAGTACCAAAACATTGTCGAGTTGTGGCTCGACACAAATTTGGTGATGTTTTGGCGTTTATATTCACGTTTGACGTTGCTGGGCCAGTAGTATAGTAAGTGGGGCTGCGGGCCCAGCAACGTCAAACGTGAATATAAACGCCAAAACATCACCAAATTTGTGTCGAGCCACAACTCGACAATGTTTTGGTACTCACGTTTTATAATCGACGTTGGTGAGCTCACAGCGTCAGTCTCTATGCTATTATGATGATCGTTAGTCAATCTAAACACCCCTCCCACGTTTTCTACTCAATTGATGCCAAATATTAAAAAAATCACAACTTTCGCTAAACTTTACGCTACTTTAGCCATTTTTTAGGTGCGTTTCAACATTTTCACAAATTTGTCGAATCGCATTTAAAAAATAGTCGTCTCAACATTTTCACAAATTTGTCAAACCATATTTTAAAAATATAAAGCACCGTTTCAACATTTTCACAAATTTGTTAAATCACATTTTCACAAATTTGTCAAATCACATTTTAAAAAATAGAGAGTGTCGTTTCAATATTTTCACAAATTTGTCAAATCACATTTTTACGAATTTATGTATCGTAAAAGTGTCTCACGCGTGATAAAATTGCCACCTGTTATGCAAATTAGGTTATTGCCACCTGTTAATAATAGATTAGTCCGTTTGTTCACTACTACTTTCAGTGTTTGTCACCTCTTTTCTAAAATGGTGGTCGTACACATATTTTGACGTTGTGATTCCTCCCGACAACAAGCCCAAGAAAGGCACGTACGGCGTCACAATCGCGACAATGCTCTCGACGGATCTTTTTGCAACTCGTCATTTAGTTCGTCAGGATTTTCAATAGCGTTCAACCCATCCAGTAAGCTAGCGAATTTGCTGATTAACAAGTCGGTGAGAAAAGCGTTTGCAATTTCGCACGCGTGGAGAGAGTGACCTTATGGGAATCACGTCGCAGTGTTTAAGGTATGTCTCTCACTACAATGTTTTTGTGACCATATGCGTAGGAGTCAATACCATTTTCTAAAAGGTATCGTTTATCATCAAAACAGGATAGCGACACTTTATTAATTTCGTAACTACCTAGCTGATGTTTAACACTTCTAATGGTCTTCATTGTGTGTCGCAATTGTTTCTGCTCAAGTAACACACTTCTATAATCTTCGTGCTTGATCACTTTTTTAATTATATTCTTTCTAATGCCTTTAGCGGTTTTCCCACCACCCCCATCCTCTTTCAAATAGCTGTACATTTTACTGCGCAACCCAACGAACTCAATAATTGGTGTTCCAGCGCACTCGTCTTTCATCTTGCCAATAACTTTCTTATTCTCTTTGAAAGCGAACGGGTTGTCTGCAGGGTAATCGCTATTGTCAAACTTTTCGCGCTCCTCCATGAAGTCGGAATAAACGTCGCCAGTTTTGATTGAGTACAACAGACTGTCAGTGTCAGTGAAGTGCAATCTACAGGTGTCGCTAGAGTACTTTTTCATAATATAATTATAGTGAAAATTGTACATCAGCGTTTTACTCAAGTCTAGTATGCACATACCCACATATGCAGGTCTATTTAGTGTCAGCGTTTCTTTAACCTTATGGACAGCGACTAAGTTCTCGCTAAATATTTTGCAAGACACAAACGTTGGCTTCGAGACAAGCTTTTCTAATTTCTTCGCAGTGGTCACTAATCTTACGTCCACACGCTTCCTCAAGTTTTCCATCGTTTTTTCCGAACACACTGTTGTTCATCAACTTGAAGAAGTCCTTCTCAAAAGCGTTCTTAGCCGCAGTTCTCTTGACTGTGTTAAAGTCGATGTACTTACCCAACCACTTGGACTGGTCGAACTGTAGGACCCTATACACCTTTTTGATTTTTAGTCCAAGACCCGTGTACAACTGCAGATTTCTATAGTGACACACGTACTTTTTTTTGTCCATCAAATTAGTCACCAGCTTCTTTACACCACCAACACTCACGTTAAACTTATTTTTGATTTTCGTGCAGTACTCTGACAACATGTCGACAGTTATCTCCATCTTTTCAGGAGCCAGCGGGTAATCGTTATGTAGGTCATGCAAATGGGCTGGATACTCCAAGTCGACTTCAAGCAGTAAACCTTTTTTACTATTGTTGTGATAGTCGTGTAGATTAACCTTTTTTATTTCTTTCTCAGTCAACCACTTGAAGCCACCCGTAGGTAGACTTCGACTCATTGCCCACCCATATAAATTGTTGGCGTCAAGGTACATCAAATACTTCGACTCTTGCGCTTTATCGTACCCCTTCATGTATTTATTATTCGCCACGCCATGTCTGTTGCATATGTAGCTCACACCACCACGCATACCTAATTCTACGAACTGGAACATGTCGATGTCGGACAATAACTCGAGTTCTACTCCAGTCATCTTTAACATGGCATCCCAAGCTAACCCAGGCGACGTGAAATAGTGACACGGGTCTAATTTATACTCGCGATGGCATGTCTTTCTAAAGTTCTCAAAAACGTCGGCAAGCAAGAGCACATCGCTTTTCAAATACAGGTCGTGATACCCACCCATACTTTCAACGTTGAAGTAGTCCCACACATCGATGGCGCGCTCATGCATTTCCTCCGTAATATGCTCATCATTCAGAACGCTGTAGAAGTCCTTTTTGGAGGGTAACTCGCTTTCGTCGAATTTTTCAAAGGAGTCCATGTAATCATAGGGATAGACCCCCTTTCTTGTCATAAGTGCCAACCCCTCGTCGCGAAACACTTCTGACGTGTATTTGAAAGCGTCCCTTGGTAGGTTCTTCACCAAGTTGTCTAGGCCGCTACTCATGAACTGGAAGCTGTCCAAAAATACCAAGTTTTTTCCAAGCATGAACGCCATGTACTTCTCCATGTTGTTTGGTATCACATTTATGTCTTGGCCAAACTTACCAATCTCCTGCATAATGAAATGGCTATCATAGCCACGTAAGTTATGAAAGATCACAGGGATTTTGTCAGTCAACTTAAAGTTCACATTACAATCACGATGTGCGGACCCTCTGTACTTACCTGACACGTGACAGTGGTCTCTCACTCTAACGTTAGCACCAGTGTACTCAACACTGCAAATATGACAACTTTTAGCCTCGTCAAAGTTCTTCTTATCGGCATCAGTCAGTATCATTTCTTTGTTAAAGTGACTCTCAGATGTCTCTTTACAATATTCGACAATTTCTAACATCTCCCCAATGAACTTGTTGACTGCGTTTTCACCGCGATACACTTTCACTGGCTTACTGTACTCGTTGTCGTAGCAACAAACTAATTTATACCCATAACCGCAGTCAACGTGTCTCTGATAAGCGTTTGTGTAGCTACACTCGCTTGACAGCTTTGTTGTGTGCACCTTCTGTGTGATAGCCTCAAAGTCTGCATACACCACAAATGGTACATTTAATTGTCTGCTAAAATTCTCGTATTTCACTTTCGCACCTTTTTGCGGCATTTTAATAGCTTGCTTCCCATTAATGACCAAACACACTTCCACATGACTTTCAAGCACGTCCGCACGGGTGAAACACTGCAAACAATACCTGCAAAAGTGCTTTCTCGCCTTGTGCTCTGTCTGACGGTACATGAATTTGTTAAAGTCGCGAATGTACACATAATGCTTGTTGCCCACGTCATTAGTTATCAACAATAGGTCCATATGGTCAGGATACGCCTCCTTAGAAACGTACACAGGGAATGGCTGCTTATTTTCATACCCAAAAACATTGATGCTAATTTCGTTAGCCTTTTCGATCTTGTTGTAGTCTTTGACTGATACTGGGAAGTCAATTCCGTCATAATTCAGCTCACCGACATGCCTAGCGTACTTCGACGTTCTATCGGAGTGTTTTCCAACAGGAAACTTATGCGTTAGGTGGCACCATCTAAAGCACTCGTTGTCATCATCGTTATTTACGTTTATCAAGCCCTTCATACTATTACGCAGCTCCTTTGGCAACACAATGTAGCTACTCCCGTGCAAAGGTCTGTAAATAGCGACATTAACATAGTGTGCATCTATTTTGTCGATAGTCCATCCAGACCCCTCAGATAACCACCCAGCTATCCGCGTCAAAATCTGCTCCGACCCGCGATTGGCGACACCCTCGATGTCATGCTCGTTAATGACGACGAACGTTTCGCTGTTAAAGTAGGCAGTTTTGTATGTGGTCTTATCGAGTTCTAAAACTTTCTCAAAAGTGACCTTGACTGTCTCCACCACTTTCATTCCGTTGGTCTCACCCAGCTCACGTCTCAAAAGGTTAGTGACAGCACTTCTACTACCATTTACCTGATTAATGTCTCTGTCGTCAATTACCTCGACTCCATAGGACCTTGTGAACCCTCTCAGTGCTCGATCCAACAAATGTGTTGACGGTGCGAGGTCTTCGACTACAGATTGTGTTTCTTGATCTCTAAAGAAGCCGTGAACGTTGGTCGCTTCATCTGTTAGTGAATTGACAACGGCTGCACTCGTCTTATGCGCCCGTCTTTTTCTCAGCGGGTTTCTCACAGTCCGACTCATTGGCTTATACTTACACTACACTTTTTTTCTTAGCCCACTCATTGTAATAAATATCGCCACTCTCACACCATCCCAGCTTTGGGTACACAACCCCAAACAAATTATCGTCAAACTTCTCTTTCACCTTCCCGTCTTTGAGGTCTGACACCTTCTTGAGCGTCTCTAATTGTCTTCTATGACACAACCTAATAATGTAGTATCCATATCTGCTGACATTTCTACCCTTTATCAAATTGCATGAGTACAACACATTGACAACTTTCAAGAAGTCCTCTTTTATCAACTCAAGGTGCTCACCCTTCACAACGTTCCGTAGTCTCCTCCCCATCCACCAAGACCGTTTGTGAACGCTTTTTAGTCGCGTGAGTCTCATGTCGCTGTAACTCTGAGTGTAACCCCATTCGATGTCACCACACTTTGGACACGCGTACCCACCACAGTCAGTGATGTTTTTCACAACGTCACAATCCGAGCAGTGGTGAATTCTGAAGGTGTCTCCACACTCAGTTTGCGTCTCACTCGTGATTTCGTCAATTGTGTAACCGTAGCTCATCTGCCTCATAAGTTTGTCCATCACTCTTATACTACTCCAACATATTTTTTTCAACGAACTAGCACCCATAGCGCTATTCCACTACCCAAGCCTAGCGCGCTAACAAACAATAATTGGTATTCCTTCATTTCCGCACTCGGTTGGTAGTAATCCGCAATCTTCGGGGACTCAGTGAACACTCGTCCGCCGTGCTGAATAGTCATCGCTCTTCCAAGCTCCTCCAACGCGCGGCTTGTGTCATTAATGTCAGCATTAGCATCAGAGAGCCGTTGTCGTAAACGCTGGATCTTATCTCTCTTGGCGACTTCGTTTTCAGACCACGCTTCTTTCGCACTGGCTAGCTGCTCCAACGCGTGGTTGTGTCTTTCCATCTCAGCTTCATAGCCTGTGTGATTAAACTTTGAAAACATAAAGCCAGCGCCTGCAAAAGCCACTGCATTAAAAATCCCTCCAGCCACAACGCTCACCATTAACTTACATTGATTTGAATGGATCTGTCGGTATCCACTTTTTCGATTGCATCCATTTTACTAACAGCGTTCCTGCACCAACAGCTGCAGCAAGTTTCACTGTGCCTTTAACTGTCTCTGGTGTTCCCAATGGTTCTCCCAAAGCCTTTTTAGAAATCATACTCACTACCACAGCACCAGTCGTAACAAGTAGCGCATCGTACAATTCGTTCATAAGTTCTTTTCGATCGATCGTAGCCATATACATTGTCGTGTGTTTTGTTTAAGAATCAAATGTGTCTAACGCTGGACGGTGAGTTCTATGACTTTCTGACGCAGGTGTTGGTGCAGCACTCACTTTTTCACTGCTAATTGTGTACCATAGCGAAGCACCAGCAATGATCACACCAAGTGTTCCAACAATGTAACCATAGCTCCACTCACCACCCTGTTCTTCGTTAACTATCATTTCACGCATTTTCTTTTCTTTCGCAGCTTTCGATATCTCAGCCAACTTTTTACCAGCAGCGACGCGCTTTGGGTCCTTCACCTTAACACTTTTCACATCAGCCGTGATCTTCGCTTCAACAGCCGTCTGTGAGTCCTCGACCATCTAATACACTATCACGTGTTATCTTACTCACAGTTGACCTCACAGGTGTCTCACAGTTGACCTCACAGGTATCTCACAGTTCCAGACCAAACGCACTAAAAAAAATTAGGATTTTTTCTGGGGGTATAACATAATGACTCAAGCCCGAGAAATCAGCGAAGAAGATATTGCCAACATGTTGAGAACAGCCTTTATCAGTGTGCCTACCCTACAAGACGCCTCTGGACCTATCGTCTTAAACGAGTACTTCTCAACATACACAATGTTCGACCCCAACCCTGAAGGGCCACCAAAACGGCTTGGCTCTCAGATCCGCCATACGAGGTATCTTCTCGACGCTTGGATTGATCTTCGAGAGGAGAGAGCCAACGAGCTTGCTGGTACGTTAGCTGACATAATCCCTGTGTGGTGTTACTCACCATTCAAATACCTTATGTTAGCGAGTGGTGTCTACTTGAGCAACCCTAGTGAGTCCAACGCCACATTACTCGGTAATTTCCTCCAAGTGTTCTTAGCGACCCTTCTGTGGAAACCATGCCCAACCAAAGCCAAAGCGTGGCTAGAGCTCGCCGCAAACCGCGACGTTCACGTTTGCAAGGTTGGGTGTAATGAGATACTGGGTGTGGGTGATATCAGGGACCACGTACTCTCGCCTGCCCACAGACACTTTGCGAGAAATAAAAACGTGTACGCCTGTTACCCATGCGGTGTGGTCACCAACGACCCACTACATCGCTTAAGACACGAGAGCTCGAGGTCTCATCTTAAAAACTTAGAGCTCCAGCGGATATTCAACAATGAACAGCAGTTGCCGCAAGAGGGGAGAGCGTTTCTCTTGAGGTATAGTAACCATGAAGAAAGTCGGTAGACTAGAAATCGTGATTGGTCCCATGTTCGCGGGAAAAACGACAGAGACTCTTCGCAGGTTAGTCACGTTAAGTAAATCAGGGCTCAAAGTCCTCTACATGAACAACACAGGTGACACTAGGCGAACTGACCACGCGTTCTCCACACATCGTCAGACCATTGTTGTCGGATCAGACAGTTTACCTGCGAAGTTAATCACCAACCTCCCAAGTTCTTTCGAGCTAACTGGCTACGACGTCATCGGAATTGATGAAGGCCATTGGTACTCTGATCTACTCCCAATTATTCACGAATACATTAAAGCTGGCATTCACGTCATTATTTGTGGTCTCATATCAACAGAGCACTTAAAAAGACTTGGTGAACTCGACACGCTCTTCCCAATGGCAGACGACATCACCTTTCTAAAAGCGTATTGCGCCGTTTGTCGCGACACTTACGGAACAACTGTTGAAGCGTCATTCAATTGGAGATACAACCCAGGACCATCATTCGTTGGTGGTGCTGAGCAATATCGTGCAGTGTGCAGACGTCATCATCCTTCCACACAAAATTAAGGGTGTTCTCGGATACCCCACTTTTTAAATTTAGACATTGGTCACATGAAGCGTCCAATGTCTCCCGTAGAAACATTTTTTCACACAGTGGTCAGAAGGTTTGTGAAATAAAGAGAGAAAGTTTCGCAGATATTTTTCACCGAGTTAAAAACGTCTTTAAAAAATGCTAGAGCAGTTGTCTCAACAATGAGAACGAGTGCTAATTCGACTTATTACTCACTGTCTAAAAAGTCTCTTTACAATAGCGTCTCTCATGGTTACTCAACGCTGATTTATTTTTAAATTTACGAAGGCAGTGAGAGCACTGAAACCCAACGTCAAAGAGATATTTTATTACCGTGGTAATAGCGTCGTCGTACGAGTCGCACAACAACGTTAGATAACCAGCGGATTTATATCTGAGCAACAGAGACTCCTGCTCTTTGGATGTCTTGCCTGTGCCACCTGGATTCTTGAACTCAATCACGAGTCCGCTGTGCTGTCGGTTTGCATTAGCAATAACTAAGTCAGGCGTTCCACGTTGGTAACCTTTTTTCCACGAATTTATTCTTTTACTCGAAGTGTCTTGATTTTCACCACAAGCGGCTATCAAAATAGCCTCTGGATAATATTTCCTAAGAAAACCAACAACTTTCGTGTGGAGATCGAACTCAGTGATCATTACGAATTGATTGTGTTTGAGACCAACGTCAGCTAAACTTTTTTTAACGCTTGGTAAGACTTCTGAGTGCACCCACCTTCCAAAGTGTTTCGCGCGCTCCAATTTACTCGAGAACGTCAATGAGTAGACTCCAAGTTCGTTGATAAACGAGGCCTGCTCTATCTTCATTTTACAGTCAGGTTCGACGTGGTCGTTGACTGCATCTTTTGGTCGAGCATAACCTAGAGCGCTCGCGACTTCTTTCGCTTTGAACCATATTTCACCGTTGTGATTAACCGTCGTGATTTGGTGACCATCAAATAATCGCACTGAGTTGGTTGCCATTACTATAGCCCTGCAAAAAAAAACTACTCGACATAGGTGTCAGGTTTTTTATAGATCTGGTTTGTTGTGTACCAATGCAGCAAATACGTTTTATTAGCCCTCAGTTTTCTACGTCGTCTGAAAAAGTTTCTAATGTTACGAGCCAGTTTTCTAAGCCAACCCATCACATAACTTAGGTCACGTCTCCCACCACTCCTACAGTGTCTAATTCTGCGGGTAGCGTAATAGGTTTGCCGTAAGTCTTTTTAGACCTCATACCAATTTCAGCGTGGAGCTCTAGAGTGACGTCACCGCGACCAAATGATCCACCAGCTTTGAACATGTGATCAGTCGTCTTATTTATCTTATATATTTCATGGGGTCTCGAAATACATGCTCCCATTTACTTTACACCATATTCCTTCATCATTTCTCCACCCATGATTATGATGTCTCGGTTCGTCATGTAGCCACTCACAATTTTCACACCGTAGAATTCTATCAACGATGGGTGTGCATAGGGCGCTAGTGGTATTCCTGGTCGGTGTATTCCAAAAATCGTTCCATAGGGTGTGCCTATCTTTTTCATGTTCGCTATGAAGTCTGAATCGGTTGACTTAACGTTGTTGACCCTGACATGTGAATTGTCCATTTGCCAGTGTATCGATATCATGTGCGTTTTACTTATGTCAACACCACTCGGGATAGTGCATACGCTCTCCATTGCTGGGATGCTACCACCATACGCGAGTCCATTAGTCATACCAGTCTTGTACCCTATGAACTTATCCCAACTACCATCGTCGTTTGATATAATTGTCTCCCAATTTGATCCAGCGGTTCTCATGGGTAACCTCACCACAACAAAAATGGAAAGATCACACCACTGCATACTGGGGCAGTTAAAATGAAGACCTGACTCAAGTGGGATTGGTGTTAACACAGGTGATAGAAAACTTTGACTCACACCGCTGATGCCGACAATAGGACCATAAGCCGGGTTGTTTTTGCACTAATTTACTTGTTTCACCAATAGCTTTCACTTTGTTTGAACCATTGGTGTGAAATTCCACATTTTTCAAGGCGTGTGTGCTAACGTTGAAGTCGAGCACAAGATTATATGACTGACTCTTGAGGAAACCCGATAGCAATTGCTCTAGAGTTCTTTTATTCGCGACATCTGAGTCATCGACTGGATCTGCTACGTTTTTTATCGCTGAGCCTTGCATGTCTATGAGTCCAGACATCCTTCCACCGGTCGCGCTTAATTTAGGATCTTCGTCCAGATGTCTTTTCGTTCTCTTCAGTATTTTATCGTGAGGGTCGTCAGACTCATACCCATAGTTTAGGCTCATTACTACTTCAAGGTGTATTTGGTTACTAAATAGCCAGACACCGCTGAGAACCCTAAGATTATCGCTAGCGTTGTCGTGGTGTCTGACTTACTTGTGGCGGTCTGTGCTATTTGATTGGTGGTGACCACTGTTTTCTTCGCGACAGGTCCTAGCTTTGAAGGTGGTGCGACTAGAGTTTCCAAGTGGAGCCCTGCCGCTTGATGGACTTTTTTACGCTTCACTTTTGACGCTTGGTGGTAGTTCAACCCGTCATTATACCCAAATGTCATCCCAGTTTCAGACGAAGTTCTGAGCACGTTATTGTAACCGACAATGGGGTCCTTTAACAAGACCATGCTTCTGGGGATCAGCCAAGTGTTGGGTGTCACAGCTGTGTCTAGCTTAACTTTGATCTCACTAATCGCTTTGTTCATAAGGTTGATCCAAACACTTGGTGAATACTGAACCACACCGTCTTCAATGATGTCTCTAAAGATTTGTTGTGTTTCTCGAGCACTAGCTCTAGTTCCCACGATGCTTTGCTTTGACCTCGCTTGGGCTCCAAGAATGGCACGCATGTAAACTTCAATCGATTGGTTTAGTAGTTCTTGTCCTAATGGTGTGAACCCGTCAGAGTGTCTTGGGCAATACCGACGATAATCACCTTGGATATCCTTGATGTATCTATTGTCAACATCAGTCAATGGTAGGTGACCTTTCAAAAGTCGCCAGTCAGGGAGGTACAGTCTTAAGATGTTGTTAATGTCAACTTGACTCTTACTTAAACGAAACATCACACGACGAATGGTGAAGTACACATGAAACCTCATGAGACCCACGACTTGCTTCGGAACGTCGACGTGATAACTCAAGTTCTGTAGAGACACCCCTGAACGGTACGTGGCGATGTACATACCTGCGATCGCTTGATAGTAGCTCTCCGTTAGAGTCCAAACTGTGTTAACGTTACCACCAATTGCCTTGTCGTTGTGACGTCTTTTGGTGTCAATGAATATTTTCGGTAGATTTGATTTGAAGGAATTATTGTCGTCAACAAAGACGTCAAAATTGTGGGTTGGGTAATTTAGGACATATGGTGGAAACGTCTCGACTTCTCTGTAGCTCTTGTGGGTCTCTGTCAGTAGTAACTTTGGGACACGCCCATCGCTCGACCATATTCTTGGGAATCTTGGTGTATTGCTAAGGAATTTTGTGAAGCCCTTGTTCTTCGTGAACTTTGGTGACTTTATGTTTATCATGTCAGAGTACTTTGGACCTGACTTGAAGTAAATGTCAACGGTCTTGACTGTTTTATTGTCGTCTGCGAGGTTGTACCCAAACTCAAACTCGTTTAATTGCGCGTTTGGGAACTCACTAAGAAAAATTAGTTCGCCTTGTCTTCTTTTCGTCAACACTCGCATATAACACACACCACATTATATGGTCGGGATTGTGGTATTAATTAGAGACCCAACGGAAACTGTGGATCTACCAGAGGCACTTTTGACGTTTGGCTCAGATGTAGCCTTCGACGTGTTCACCATCGCACGTTTGTAGTGCTTTCCATAGTACTCATGAAGGACTTTCTGCATATATAATATACCATATGTTATACATAATGCGAAAGTTGACGGTATTCATTGAAGGTGTAGAAAAAGTTGTGTCCTTTGACAACGCGATGATGATCACGCACGATAACCCATGCATTATGGTCAAGACAGCCACTGTGTTTTGGGACTACCATAACACAACAAATGACTCCTATATTCGGACCTTAGTGACTATTAAACCAGGGTCACAAACTTATAGAACTACTATGGTGGGTGAGGGGCACTTTAGCTTCGACACGCTAGTCAAAACCTTGAAGCTAGATCTTAGCGAGCATGGGGTGAATCTCGAGATAGAGAAACTGTCACCCACAGGCAAATGCAGGGCCCGGGCTGATAGTGTAGTTTTCTTTTACACCCTCGGGCCTCTACTTGGTTTCGCGGGAGATGCGTCGATCGATGGTGACTCACAGTGGGAGATCAGCCCAAACGAGGTCGACATGTATAGAGGTCTGAAGTACATAGAGATCTCATGTGATATTGTTGACTCTGAGAGCAATGTAGGTATTGATGGGAAGCGTAGTAATGTGATCACGACGTTACCAATACCCACTGAACAGTCTTTGAAAGGGTCAGTGCAGCGTCATGTGGACATTGAGTCTAAGGTGGGTATTAAAAAAGGTGTTTACTCAAGTATGACGTTTCGCGTCAAACCAAATAACGATAGTCTCAAAATTGGCGCGGTGCTATTGGAACTGTATATTGTGTGAATTATATGGAGCTCGGTGTGGAGACAGAACAAGGGTTGCGAGACATTTATTATAATCCTAAGACAGGGTACAGTGGTGTAGAGAAATTGTATCAAAGTGCATTGGGAGACGGGTTGAAAGTGACTAGAAAAACAGTGAAAGAATGGTTGACAGCGCAGGACACTTACACTAGGTACAAACCCATTGTGAGAAGGCATAAATTCCGTGCGACTTTTGTTGGATTTCTTGGTGAAGAGCTCCAAATGGACTTAGTGGACATGAGTAAGTATTCAAAACAGAACAAAGGGTACTATTGGATACTAACAGGCATTGAAATATTGAGTAGATACGCTTTTGGCATTGCGGTTTATAGAAAAGACACTAAGAACATGACTAAGGCTGTTGGAAAATTGTTGGGTGACTTCAAAGATCGGTTTGGAACCACGCCTAAGTTAGCGCAATTTGATGATGGGCTTGAGTTCTACAACGTTGGTGTGAAAAATTTGTTGAAAAAACATGGTGTTGAATATTTCAGCACTAAGACCGACAAAAAGGCTGCTGTTGTTGAGCGTTTTAATAGAAGTCTCAAGAGTATTATGTGGAAGTACTTTTATACCCGTGGGACATACAAATGGATTGATGCTTTGGATAAATTTGTGGACAATTACAATAGCAATGTGAACCGCAGTATTATGATGAAGCCAAAGGATGTCGATAAGTCAAATGAAGCCGAAGTGTGGACCACTTTGTTTGGTCACCAATTTGCAGACAATCCATTGCCAAAGTTTAGAGTTGGTCAATCAGTGAGAATTAGTAAGTACAAGAGTGTGTTCACAAAGGGTTATGAAGCCAACTTCACTGAAGAGCTGTTTAAAGTGGTAAAGGTTATTCGTGGTGATCCAAACGTGTACGAAATTGAGGATCACACCGGTGAACAGATTATTGGTAAATTTTATGAACAGGAATTATCGCTGGTCAATAAGAAACATGGTGGTGACGATGTGTACAGAGTTGAAAAGGTGTTGAAAAGAAAGAAAGTCAGAGGGAAGAAGATGGCGTTGGTCAAATGGTTGGGTTATGAAAGCAAACATAATTCATGGATACCAGAAAGCGACATTCAAAACGTGAGCTAATGTAATATGGCTGAAGGTGGGGAAGGTTTTGACGAGATTGAGATGGAGGACTTCGATAGACTTGATAGGTACACCGATGATCAAATAAATGACGAACTCGAAAAGCTCACTCAAGATTATAATTTAATTGACAAAAAGTACGTTGGTGACAGCATGCCAGACATCGAGCGTGTCAAGTATGATAAATTGTATGAGAGAGTGAATAAATTGCAGGACGAACAGGATAAAAGAGGGGTTAAAGAAAAAGAGACGCCGTTTGTTGATGACGGTAAGACGGTGACTATAAAAGTCCCCGCAGCACCAACAGAAGGCTCCAAAATAGGTTTAGACGACATACCAAACACGGAGAGACTTGGACCAACCATAAACTCAGCAATAACGAGGGACAAAAAAGACTTCTTCAAAAACGCTCTAAGATTAGACATTAGAAAGTCAGATGGACCGAACTCAAAGGAACTCGTCGATGGGTCAACCATAACTTTCGATAAGAGGGATAAGCAAAGCGGTATTGTGTTTAGAGATGTAAAAGTTGTCATCTCAAGGAACCAAGGTAAGACGTTTCAGTATAGTAACGCAAAAGAAGCTGCTAAAGTCGTTAAAGAGTTCAAACAACTCATCAAGCGAGCTGGAAAGGAACACAAAAACACGTCAAGTGGCGTGGTTGACGCACAGTTGAGGTCTGAGGATATAACGCCAACAGAATATTTAACAGACGCTATAGTCTCTACCGCTAGTGATAGGGTTGAAGACGAAGTAGAGTCACGAGAGAGTGAGCTAAAACGCGACGGTTGCTACTGAAGAGGAGATAAGAGAGCTCGCAGGTGTATTGAGTCCAAAGGGTCCAAACGATATGAAGATACAAGCTCTAGAAATCATGGTTGATAGATACCGCTTGAAAGCTCTAAACGAGACTAACCTAGTGAAAGAACGATGGTATAAAAACATTAGTGAGACAGCCGAGTTGAAAGCGGATAGCGTACGACTTCAGGAGGGTCTCAAACCAGAACATGAAGAAGCTAATAAAATTATTGTTGATGAGGTTAGAAACAATGATTTGTCTAGGTTAGAGAGATTCAAGAAATGGGCTAGAGAAAATATGGTTGGGTTGAGCGCTTTAGCGATTACGATAGCTGGAATTGTGACAACTATTATTATCGCTGGGAGGTCCGCTGTTATGAAAGGCGCTAAAGCCACAAAGTCGTTCGCACAGGCTGTTAAGAATGCAATCATGAAGATGGGTCCATGGGCTGTTGGATTGGCTAATTTAGTTTACAACGCGTTGACGTTGGGTGCAAAGGGTCTCGCATGGTTGGCTCAAAATCTGTGGGTACTTGCGGTGGTACTTGCGTGGTTTGCTTATGATTATTACAAGCTAAAACGGTAGCGATAAAACATATGTAAAGGTATATGAACGTCACGTCGGCAGAGTTGAGTCCCGGTTTTAGACGAGCGACCATGGGTGTCATAAAAGGGGTGAGAACACAGCATGTGATCACGTTGAACCCTAATAAAGTCAGTCCTGGTGAGGAACTTTACATTGATATACCGAAGCTCAAGGTTAGCAGCTGTTTGGTGCCTGGATCGTTGGGTCTAGTGTTCGACTTTAAGAACGCAAACGCCAAAAGCTGGTTCTTGAATAACGTTAGCAAGTTGTTGGTTGAGAAACTTGTTGTGAGACTAGCTGGGGAGACTGTGTACGACAACAATGGGGAAAATTACACTGGTGTTTATCGCGACCTTTGGGAAAGTGCTACTGCGCGAGACCAAATGATTGACTATGGTATTGGTGGTGAGAACTTGAGAAAGCTAATTTCTAAGGATGACAGTGGTGCGACGAGTGGGAATGTCACTAAAGTTAACGACGCGTTGATGTTTGGTGTGATTGGAACGAAACAGCGGATTAAGCTTGGCAAGATCATGAATGACCATGGGTTGTACGCTCCTTTTAGCATGAACAACAACTTGCAGTATGTGATCACACTTCCGAAGGCCACAGACATTATGGTGGCGCAATCCGGTAGCGCTGTGGGCGGATACACTCTGGAGAACCTCGAGCTTGAGTACGAAACGATCGATAACCAGGAGCTCGCTGATGAAATAGCGTCGGGCTATGCAAGTGGTCGTAGTTTGTCATATGAGCACGTCACGTTGATGAAAACCACCGAATGGGACAAAGGCACGACCATTGTGAATGAAAACATTAATCTTCCAAGAAAAAGCATGAAGGCGATTGTGTTACTATTCACGAATAAGGTGCGAACAGACAGTGAGGAGTTTCTTTACCCAAATATTGAGAATATTAGAGTCACAATCGAAGGTGTGCCAAATAGTGTGTACTCACAGGGTATTCCAAAGTCGAAGTTCTACGCAGAAGCGAAGCGATTGTTTGGGTTGGGCGAAGAGCACGCTCAGTTCATGACCATACAGAAATTCTACAAAGATGGCTTTGCGTTAGTCATCGACTTGAGGAGCGTTCAAGATAATCGCAATGTCGCCACTGGCAAGAACATTGTAAACACACAATCTGGCGTGCTTCTTGAAATCACTAAAAAAGCGACGACCGCAAATGTCATGTGTAGGGTGTTTGTGATAAGTGATGGGTTGGTCAACTTCATGAACAATGGGTTGCAGTCAATCCAGTATTAAATCAAACGTGAGTTAATGGAGACTCCGTTTAATATGCTAATTGTTGGTATGACAGCTTGTGGTAAGACGCATTATTTGTTGGAAACATTGGAATCTGAGTACTTTAGTAAATTTGACTACATTGTGTTGATTTGTCCTACTTTTGAGTGGAATAAAGCATATCAAGATTGGAGATACATACGCGACCCCGACGTGTTAGCGATAGACTGCGCGCAGGATAATGTCGACGCTGTTCTCAAGTGTGTAACAAATGTTTTTAAAGGCACTAACACTCTGATTGTGTTGGACGACTGTGCGAGTTCTCAAGATGTTAAGAATAGGACTAGTCAATTGGTCAACTTGGCTTTTAGTGCGCGACATTTTATGTTGAGCGTTATTGTCATCACACAACAACTGACGTCTATCGCAAAACCGTATAGAGAAAACATTAGTAAGCTCGTTTGCTTTTACTGTCCGAGTAAGAGTGATATGAAGGTTGTTATTGACGATTACCTTGGAGACATTAGCAGAGAAAAATCGTCGGCGATTGTGACTGCATTAAAAAATAATAAGTACGCTAGACTAGAAATCTCACTGCGCTATCCATACAGTCACGAAGTTGTTATTCCGCAATAAAATATGGGTATAAGTAATAGCGTGATGGTAAAACGCAAAAGTGAAGAAAATCCTACGATTGAGGAGTTAGTTGAGGAGACTGACGACGCCTCAACTGTGGAAGACAACGTTGACGTTAGGAGATCCGAACTTATTAGACTGTCTGGTGACGGTGTGGTGAGTCAGTCCGAAGCGTACATTAAAAAAGCGTCCGCAAAAGTTATTGATAAGATATGGCGCCAATACGAGTTGAAGAGAATGGAGATCGCAAACGCTTTTCTCACCGACTTGTTAATCAGCAAATTCGCTAGCTTACTGGATGGGTTGAACGCTATTGAAAATCCTGACGAACTAAATGACGAGTTGCAGAAAGACCCGCTATTAAAGAAAGACGTTGAGAGCATTGTCGCGATTGTGACGCCGTACGTGCCTTTCTTGGGCTTGTTGTCGGGAGGAATCACAACGTCTAAATATGTGTACGACCACCATTTCAGAAGTGAGGTGACAAACACTGAAAGTAGTAGTGAACAAACGGACTAATCTATTATTAACAGGTGGCAATAACCTAATTTGCATAACAGGTGGCAATTTTATCACGCGTGAGACACTTTTACGATACATAAATTCGTAAAAATGTGATTTGACAAATTTGTGAAAATATTGAAACGACACTCTCTATTTTTTAAAATGTGATTTGACAAATTTGTGAAAATGTGATTTAACAAATTTGTGAAAATGTTGAAACGGTGCTTTATATTTTTAAAATATGGTTTGACAAATTTGTGAAAATGTTGAGACGACTATTTTTTAAATGCGATTCGACAAATTTGTGAAAATGTTGAAACGCACCTAAAAAATGGCTAAAGTAGCGTAAAGTTTAGCGAAAGTTGTGATTTTTTTAATATTTGGCATCAATTGAGTAGAAAACGTGGGAGGGGTGTTTAGATTGACTAACGATCATCATAATAGCATAGAGACTGACGCTGTGAGCTCACCAACGTCGATTATAAAACGTGAGTACCAAAACATTGTCGAGTTGTGGCTCGACACAAATTTGGTGATGTTTTGGCGTTTATATTCACGTTTGACGTTGCTGGGCCCGCAGCCCCACTTACTATACTACTTGGGCCCGCAGCCCCACTTACTATACTACTGACAGCTCGCTTAGAAGGGCTGATCGAAGGAGCGGAGATAAGACCCTGGCCCTCTTGTCATGTGCATGAACGCAAACAAATTTTTACAAGGAATTACGCTGAGACGTGGGATCTCGGCAAAGAGGGCCACCCTACCAAGAGGGATGGACCTCCTCCATATAAACACCCCCTAAGAGGGCCTTAGAGGATGGAGAAACCCTAGACCGAGGGGGTTAGGGTTTTAGGATGAAACTCTTTGCAGGGGTTATGGTATAGGATTAAATCTAGGCAAAGCTACGTTAGGATTAGGTTTACGACTATAGGTTTACGATTAGGGTTAGGAATTAGTATATATTCTAAGATTGTATATATTCTAACACTCGAAATTTTCCTTCACCCTAAATCCTTAGAACATGCAGTTTAATCGAGTGAAATGCCAAATATTACTTGTATAGTTTGACATCGAAACGTTAGTGTATGTTTTTTCTATCGTTTAGTTATTTCCGATATTCGTCCGAAGATGAACATGTAGTAGGAAAACAATGAAAAACAAATTTGAAGAAGTCTTTAGAAGTAAGGTTTATTGACGATTGTATTGAATCACCGTAAAGCATTTTGCTTTACGTTGTTCACTATCATTTCGTCGTTTTTGGATCAATTTTGTCGTTTGTGTGGCAGGCGAAAATGTTTAGTTATTTTTTGTTCAGTGATGTAGAGTAGACATTCAATACATGATCAATAATTATTGTACACCGTTTTCACATCAGATAGCGAGAATTATCAAGGCCTCTTTTTATGTTATCCCACATTCACAATCTCGATCTTGCAATAATTCGCATAGCCTCATGTGAAAACCAAGTCCTGCATGTGTGCAGTATGACAACTATATATAACCATGCATGTAAAACTCTGAGATAATTTGAGGAATGTTAACTGATAAGTTTAAAACATTTGAAAAAAACTTACGTTCAACTGAAATAAGAATACTGTGAGTAACTTTCAATTGCCTTGAGATGATAAACGTTGAGATGATAAACGTTGACAGGACTTGACAGTTTGATTCCAGGTACGCAAGGGACTTGCTTTTATACTTTACAGTCCGTTCCTGGAAAACAATTAATTTACTTGTATTTTCAAATTAAAACTATGGGTGTGTTATGTTTCTCACATAAAAAAAAATATTCGAAATTATTTTGTTGAGACGGAACTATTAAGCTGAGGCCATGCATTTATTTCTTTATCAAAGTTTGGCATTTTTATTTCGACTTCCTGTGCTTTGCCAGCTAGGGGTGTAACACGTTTCGCCCCTCACAACTATTTTTTCTACATTGAGCAATATAGAAAATTTAATTTATTACTGTCGGAACATTTAGTGTGATGGATGTTTTAAGTCGACATGTTTCAGGTAAAAACCGCGCTGAAAACTATTTTATATGACAAAATGTTCGCAAACCTATAGAGCAAGTTGACAAAATAAGTGTCAACAGAACTTAAAGGGACACTCCGGCCCAAATACAAATGTAGTTCATGTGAAAGATCTTACTGACTTTAGATTATTTCCAAAGTTTCAGCATTCCTATCAATTTAGTTAAGAAGATGTGGCTAGTTGAAGTTGGAGAGTTTGTCCAATTTCGACGCCATTTTGTTTCTCAAATATGACGTCACTGAGTGACGTGTCTCGTATTATGCCTAAGAAGCTCCTCTACTTTCCTGCATGATGAACTAAATAGTTTATTTCGACTAATTTTCGTCCAAAGACCATTCACAATAACTATCACTATGTGCGGATCGCCATCAAAACAACTCCACTGACGATAAAGAATCACTCAATGACGTCATATTTTCAAAACCAATATGGCGTCAAAATCCACAAATTTTCAACTTCAACTAGCAATATCTTCTCAACTAAATTGATAGGAATGCTGAAACTTTGGAAATAAACTAAAGTCAGTAATATCTTTCATATGAACTGCATTTGTATTTGGGCAGGAGTGTCCCTTTAAATTATTTCGGATATTTTGAGAAGTAAAGATCAGATAGATATGCTATAGCACAAGATGCTTTCGTTTGACATTTTTTCAAATGTTGGTATTATGATGAATATAAAGCAAAAGGAAATTGTGTTTTTAACCATAAACTACGTCAATTTCATCAAAGAACAATATCAATAATGTTGCTTGAACTATATATATATGAGGCATAAAGAACATTTGATTATCTATAATTATTAAGTAGATATCTAAATTTCAATACAAATAGTTATCCCATACAGATCTTTGAGATGGTATTTTGAGTAACGGCAGATAACAAGATCGAATATAGACTAATAGTAAATAGTTATAGCTGAAGCTATTGTGCAAATAAACAAAACACGATTCATTAACAAAACACGATTCTCCTGTAACAGCACTCGCGTTTTTGTTTCTACTCATGACATCATAATGATGTCAAAGAACCTTGAACAAACAACTTCGAGAACATTGTTGAAAACAATTACATGCGATGTAGCCTCTATTTATAATAAATTGTAAGTAATTTTATTTAAGAATTTTCAAATAACACATGATGGCATCAGACATGAACTATATATAGCTATAACTATTTTAACCCACATTTTATCTTGTATTTTAGTATAGTATAGTATATAGAATTTTATCTGTTTATATTACTTATTTTATTTTATCAGTTTAATTTAAATTTGTTTTTAAAATTATTTGTAATAGCTAAATACATTGACCCTTTTCAATAAAGTTTTTTCTTAAAACAATCATGTTTTTTTCCGAACATTGTTATTTGTTATGCTTATTTTGTTATGAACATTGTTATATGCATATTTCAATATGCATATTGTCGTACCGGCGAAATTTTACAAGAGGCTTATCACTGATTCCCAGAATGATGTTCAAACATGATGTTAGGGACCTCAAGATCGTTAAGATGATGGCGGTTAAAAAATAATAGAAATTTTGGCATCTAAAAGAAATCATGGTTGGTTGACTACCGTATTTTATTCTTGAAGCTTGTTTTATGACTTCCAAAACACTTCAATACTGTTAGTAAAACAATTGCAGTGTCTTTTTCTAAAGCAATCTTAATTAAGGAACAGCTCTCAACTCTCTGTGAGTTCATGACGTCCTGAAGATGTGACAATGCTCAGAGTTGCGTTGTAAACAGAACAACGACGGTGTCGAGAATACTCTTAGGACTAAAAGAATTATTCATTCTCTTTGTTTTGCAATGAATAATTATTTTGTTTTGAATGACGTCATCGTTGAGGTTATCGCGTGGAAGTGATGTAGGTTATTGAGAAAATCAGATGATTGGAGAATAATTATTTATGACACGACCATTTTTGCAAAAAAGTGCGCACACAATTAGGACAATTATATGCATATAATCGTCTCGGTCATCTGCGATGCACTGTTTAAAAGGACTGGGACGATGTGGACGACTATATGAGAACCATCTATAACTAAAGACACCTTTATAGCTGAAGGTATTGTGTCGGCTATCACAATTATCATATTTATCGTAACATTATGTGTCTTTAATTGGGATTGAATCATGTTGAGAATATCATGGGAGTAATGGTATCAATTATATTTTTTAAATGTTTTAGAATAATGACCACTAACAACATATAGTTATTATTGGCATGTAGCTATAACTTGAAATTATAGAGATTCTTATTCATGCAAACTGGAAATTTCTGCAATGGCCGCTCTTTCATGTCAACCTATATTGTCTTATATAAGCAGACAAAACAAACTGTGAATTTGTAAAATGTTTTCATAGGTTTAACCAATTAAGATCCGGTGTTAAAATTGGTGTTAAGCTTCAGTTAATAGAACCTGACCAAATTGTTGATCAATGTAAGCACAATGGCTCTGATAAACAAAACAAGCAGTTTTACAACTATTAGTAGTTGTAAAAAAGTAGAGTGCTACGTTGACAGTGTTTTGGATATATAGCAAAGTGAAAAGGTGGTAAACTGCCAAGTGAAAAGGTGTTATCCTGCGATAACACGCGTTATTGTGTATCTGTAGGTCTTTGAATCTTCAACTGCATATAAGCGAAACCACAGTTGCCCAAGCTCGTTGTGTGGTAATCTGTGTTTATATTGGAATTTATTCGATTTGTCAAAATTATAGGATATTTTCATCTATTATTTGCAGTTAATGAAATAATGTGTTGTTATATCTACCATAAGGTGTATGTGTGATCAATGTCTGTTCGGTAATATTTAGGACATTTACAGCGAAAATATAATGGCCATATATAACCATATATTAAATTTGTTAATATCGAAAAATTATACTAAGACTATTCAACAAAATAAACATTTATAAATCTTGTTGTTCTACCTATACATGTTTATTGTATCGGTATGTTCGTCCTTGTAAAACTTGGCACCATTCTGTTCATTATACTTCAAACCCGTTTGTGATATGTAGGTTTGAAGTATAATGAACAGAATATAGCTATAAAGGATATCTATATATATGAATTGAAAGGACTTCATGTGTGGCATGCTATGCACGAAGATGTTTAGCTAAAGCTTCGTGTATCACGGCATTCTATTTACAATCTGCCTGGAAATTCTTAAATAAAATTATTTACAACTTATTTTAAACAGGCTACATTGCATGCAATTGTTAGGGTTTAGGAAGTTGTTTCCTCAAGGTTCTTTGACGTGATATGACGTCATATGACGTCAGTAGAAACAAAACGCGAGTGCACAATAGCTTCAGCTGTAACACTATTTAGTATTAGTCTTTATTATACAGATGCAGAGTGTTTAAGAAATATGCAGTGACATATGTTCCATATCCTCACTAATGAAGATATCGATCACATGATTAAACATTTTCCCACCTTTTGCATTGAATCTATATTATAATAAAAAGAAAATTACAAGGTGGCTTGAAGATATGAATTTTATGTTCTCGTAGTAAAAACAATATTTTACTCATTTGCTACGCTCATTCGTAAAATATTGTTTTCACCACTCGAAGATAAAATTCATATCTTCGCACCACCGTGTAATATCGGGCTTCTAGTGATCAGGGCCACTGCCTCCCACCTCTGCGGCCAAGAGTTCGAATGCTGAGCTCGGACATTTGATCGCACGTGGAAAGAGTTGGTCAACACTCTGCCGAAAGTCGTGGGTTTTCTCCGGGTTCTCCCGTTTCCTCCCACAGGGAAGTTGTCAGGGCGGGTTACGATAAATAGTTAGGAAAACTAATGATGATAAAAACTGTAAACATAAATAGCTAGGGTTGATTGATTGGGGTATTGGGTACTAGGTACTGAATGTCATAGAATAAATTGTCGATGTTGTAAAGCGCATTTGATCATATACACAATTGTTAATTTGCGCTATATTATAAATAGTAAACATTATTATTATTATATTTGATCTTGTTATCGGCCGTTATTCAGAATACCATCTCATAGACCTGTATGGATAAATTTGTATGATTCAATATCACCTCATTGAAAAGGCATTAATGTTCTTTAAAGTGCCCCTGTGATCAAATTTTTGGTATCCCTAATTTTTACATATTTGTAAAGTGCATGGTGTTCTTACTTAACTTGCCAAATTTCAAGCAATTGCGAGCATGGGAAGTTGCCTTTTCATACTGTTTTTATACGAGATTATACGGCCGCCATTGCTCGAACATGTTCCGGACGCTTAGATTGCGATTAGAGGAAGTGACGTCAAAGACGCAACACGTGGCTAGTTGTGTATGAATATAAAGATATACTTGGGGAAAACTTTCTATTGTAACTTGTCGTATAATTGCCATTAAGCTTTGTCACGTGTTGAGTCTCTGATGTCACAATTACAATCGCGGGCTCGTCTGGAACAAGTTTTGAGCAATTAATGGCGGACAAAATTTGGGCTTCTTTGGAAGTTAAATTTCTTGTGATAGAATGTTTGTTGTTCATTTTTTTGGCAAATGCGAACATTTATTAACCTAAAATGATATGTTCTTTAACAAAAAATGCCAGGAAACATGTGATATTTTGTCGCAGTGGCACTTTAACGAAATTGACGTAGCTTATGGTTGAAAACACACTTTCTTTTTGCTCATTTATCATAATAACAAAATGTGAACAAAACGTCAAAAGGAAGCATCTAATATGGTAGCATATCTATCTGATATTTTCTTTTCAAAATATCCGAACCTGTATATAATTTAAGTTTCGCTCAGTCGACCACTTTAGCACTTATTTTGCTTATCAACCTGCTCTATAGGTGTGCGAACATTCTGTAGAGCAGTTTTACTACAAACTTATCGGCTTAAAACATCCTGATTACCTTAAACGAATGTTGCGCAGTAAATTAAATTTTCCATATATTTAAATTGATATGTTACTCAATGTAGAACAATAGTTGTGAAAGGCGAAATGTTTTACGCCCCTGGAAGATAATTAGTCCCCCCGCGAAACGCCAAACTTTGGTAAAGGGAATGCATGGCCTCAGTCTTAATAGTTCCGTCTCAGCAAAATAATTTGGAAATTTTTACCTCAAACATGTCGAGTTAAAGCATTAATTACACTAAACGTATGTTCCGGCAGTAACAAATTAAATTTTCTATATTGCTCAATGTAGAAAAATAGTTGTGAATGGCGAAATGTGCAGTTACACACCTGGCAAAGCACACGAAGCGAGAAGTTCCCCCGCGTTTAATCAAAACGTCAAATTTTAATAAAAAGAATGCATGGCCTCAGCCTTAACAGTTCCGTCTCAACAAAATAATTTCGAATATTCAGCTGTAATTATAGGGTAACTAGATCGCTTGGTCCCTATATTTCTACAGTACACTTAGGTTTTAGAGGTTTTGTTTTTGGTATTTCACATAATAAAACCTGATGTTCAAAGTTTCAAACAATTAATAAGACGAGAAGACTCATAGTGTGCATCAAGATATATCTTTATTAAGCATTGAAAAGAGGTTGAATTTTTAACTATCGTGAGTATTGTTCAAAAAAGTTTATAAAAATTAATAATAAGTTTAATTAAATTATAAGATTGAATTGAAATCAACACTAGTTCTATAAATTAAAGTTCAAAAGTGATAAGAATATAGTCTGGATTATAATACATCCTAACATCCAGTGGGTATGCAATCAAAATCATACGGTGCTTTTTTAAATTCGTCGCAATCTATTCCTCCATCTTCATTTATGTCCCCTTGTTTGAAAGTGTTTTGAAGCCCCGGTGCGTCCGTCTTCATTTCCAAGGTCTCTGCGAATTCTTCATGACTGATTTTGCCATTATTGTCCTTGTCATACTTGGCAAAGTCACACGGAAAGCCACCGTCGTCATTTTCGATTCCCGGCGCGACCGATCGTTTTCGCCCGCAAACTTGAGTTGTGTAACAATAACGCACTGTGAAATATTGATAACGTCCACAACAGGGAACGTAAACGAAATGAAGAGAGAACCTGCAGACGCGGTAAGTGTGCGCCGCCTCCGAACTGCTGATTATCGCACCCAGTACCAGTAATGTGAATAGTGCTAGCTTCATACTTCTTCTTTCCTGTATTGAAAAAGCAGGAAATAGATCATATAAATTCATAGTTTCATTAGCAGGTCAAACTGTTTAGTAAATTCATGTTCTTATATGTAAACCTGATTATACACACTGTAATCAAAGTATGAAAACAAGAAAGGTATATATAGTAAACTGGCAAAACGAAGCCTCAACAAGACACAACGTTTAGAGCGAAGGCCCTTCAGCTTCGTTAGAGCATGGTTATTGTGCCCCTGTATTTTCAGACTTTAAACTTTGTCACTTCCATGGAGCTTTTATTTCCCAGCCCTCTTCAGTGCGTTTATATGAAAAATTTCCAACCCTCCTAGGCGAGATCTCGGGTTGACAATAGCGACATCTCGCTTAGGAGGGCTGATCGAGGGAGCGGAGATAAGACCCTGGCCCTCTTGTCATGTGCATGAACGCAAACAAATGTTTACTAGGAATTACGCTGAGACGTGGGATCTCGGTAAAGAGGGCTAGCCCGCGGGGATGGACCTCCTCCATATAAACAACCCCTACGAGGGCCTTAGAGGATGGAGAAACCCTTGATCGGGGGGGGGGGGGGTCTAGGGGGTTATGTTATAGGATTAAATCTAGGCGAAGGACGTTAGGATTAGGTTTACGACTATAGGTTTATGATTAGGGTTACAATTAGGGTTAGGTTAGTATATATTCTAAGATTGTATATATTCTAACACTCGAAATTTTCCTTCACCATAAATCCTTAGAACATGCAGTTTAATCGAGTGAAATACCAAATATTACTTGTATAGTTTGACATCTAAACGTTAGTGTATGTTTTTTCTATCGTTTAGTTATTTCCGATATTCGTACGAAGATGAACATGTAGTAGGAAAACAATGAAAAACAAATTTGAAGAAGTCTTTAGAAGTAAGGTTTATTGACGATTGTATCGAATCACAATTTTGTCGTTTGTGTGGCAGGCGAAAATGTTTAGTTATTTTTTGTTCAGTGATGTAGAGTAGACATTGAATACATAATCAATAAGTATTGTACGCCGTTTTCACATCAGATAGCGAGAATTATCAAGGCCTCTTTTTATGTTATCCCACATTCACAATCTCGATCTTGCAATAATTCGCATAGCCTCATGTGAAAACCAAGTCCTGCATGTGTGCAGTATGACAACTATATATAACCATGCATGTAAAACTCTGAGATAATTTGAGGAATGTTAACTGATAAGTTTAAAACATTTGAAAAAAACTTACGTTCAACTGAAATAAGAATACTGTGAGTAACTTTCAATTGTCTTGAGATGATAAACGTTGAGATGATAAACGTTGACAGGACTTGGCAGTTTGATTCCAGGTTCGCAAGGGACTTGCTTTTATACTTTACAGTCCGTTCCTGGAAAACAATTAATTTCTTTGTATATTCAAATTAAAACTATGGGTGTGTTATGTTTCTCACATGAACAAAAATATTCGAAATTATTTTGTTGAGACGGAACTATTAAGCTGAGGCCATGCATTTATTTCTTTATCAAAGTTTGGCATTTTTATCAAACGCGGGGGAACTTCTCGACTTCCTGTGCTTTGCCAGGGTTTCGCCATTTACAACTATTTTTTCTACATTGAGCAATATAGAAAATTTAATTTATTACTGTCGGAACATTTAGTGTGATGCATGTTTTAAGTCGACATGTTTCAGGTAAAAACCGCCCTGAAACTATAGAGCAAGTTGATAAACAAAATAAGTGTCAAAGTGGTCGAGTGAACAGAACTTAAATTATTTCGGATATTTTGAGAAGTAAAGATCAGATAGATATGCTATAGCACAAGATGCTTTCATTTGACATTTTTTCAAATGTTGGTATTATGATGAATATAAAGCAAAAGGAAATTGTGTTTTTAACCATAAACTACGTCAATTTCATCGAAGTACAATATCAATAATGTAGCTTGAACTATATATATATATGAGGCATTGATTATCTATAATTATTAAGTAGATATCTAAATTTCAATGCAAATAGTTATCCCATACAGATCTTTGAGATGGTATTTTGAGTAACGGCAGATAATAAGATCGAATATAGACTAATAGTAAATAGTTATAGCCGATGCTTATTGTGCAAATAAACAAAACACGATTCATTAACAAAACACGATTGTCCTGTAACAGCACTCGCGTTTTTGGTTCTACTCATGACATCATAATGACGTCAAAGAACCTTGAGCAGACAACTTCGAGAACCTTATTGAAAACAATTACATGCGATGTATAGCCTCTGTTTATAATAAATTGTAAGTAATTTTATTTAAGAATTTTCAAATAACACATGATAGCATCAGACATGAACTATATATATAGCTATAACTATTTTAACCCACATTTTCTCTTGTATTTTAGTATAATATAGTATAGTATAGTATATAGAATTTTATCTGTTTATATTACTTATTTTATTTTATTTAACTTAAATTGTGTTTTTAAAATTATTTGTAATAGCTAAATACATTGACCCTTTTCAATAAAGTTTTTTCTTAAAACAATAAAGTTTTTTTTCGAACATTGTTATTTGTTATGTATATTTTGTTATGAACATTGTTATTTTGTTATGAACATTTCAATATGCATATTGTCGTACTGGCGAAATTTTACAAGAGGCTGAACAGTGCTTGCCAGAATGACGTTCAAACATGATGTTATAGGGACCTCAAGATCGTTAAGATGATGGCGGTTAAAAAATAATAGAAATTTTGGCATCTAAAAGAAGTCATGGTTAGTTGACTACGGTATTTTATTCTTGAAGCTTGTTTTATGACTTCCAAAACACTTCAATACTGTTAAAACAATTGCAGTGTCTTTTTCTAAAGCAATCTTAAGGAACAGCTCTCAACTCTCTGTGAGTTCACGTCGTCCTGAAGATGTGACAATGCTCAGAGTTGCTACTGTAAACAGAACGACGACGGTGTCGAGAATACTCTTAGGACTAAAATAATTATTCATTCTCTTTGTTTTGCATGAATAATTATTTTGTTTTGAATGACGTCATCGTTAAGGTTATCGCGCTGGAACAACTTGGAAGTGATGTAGGTTTTTGAGAAAATCAGATGATTGGAAAATAATTATTTATGACACGACTATTTTTGCAAATAAGTGCGCACACAATTAGGACAATTATATGCATATAATCGTTTCGGTCATCTGCGATGCACAGTTTAAAAGGACTGGGACGATGTGGACGACTATATGAGAACCATCCTTAATTAGCGAGTAACTAAAGACACCTTTATAGCTGAATGTATTGCGTCGGCTATCACAATTATCATTTATCGTAACATTATGTGTCTTTAATTGGGATTGAATCATGTTGAGAATATCATGGGAGTAATGGTATCAATTATATTTTAAAAATGTTTTAGAATAATGACCACTAACAACCTATAGTTATTATTGGCATGTATAACTTGAAATTATAGAGATTCTTATTCATGCAAACTGTTTCTGCAATGGCCGCTCTTTCATGTCAACCTATATTGTCTTATATAAGCAGACAAAACAAACTGTGAATTTGTAAAATGTTTTCATAGGTTTAACCAATTGAGATGCGGTGTTAAAATTGGTGTTATTCAGTAAATAGAACCTGACCAAATTGTTGATCAATGTAAGCACACAAAACAAGCAGTCTAATAGTAGTAAAAAAGTAGAGTGCTACTTGGACAGTGTTTTGGATATATAGCAAAGTGAAAAGGTGGTAAACTGCCAAGTGAAAAGGTGTTATCCTGCGATAACACGCGTTATTGTGTATCTGTAGGTCTCTGAATCTTCAACTGCATAAGCGAAACCACAGTTGCCCAAGCTCGTTGTGTGGTAATCTGTGTTTATATTGGAATTTATTTGATTTGTCAAAATTAGAGGATATTTTCATCTATTATTTGCAGTTAATGAAATAATGCGTAGTTATATCTACCATAAAGTGTATGTGTGATCAGTGTCTGTTCTGTAATATTTAGGACATTTACAGCGAAAATATAATGGCAATATATAACCATATATTAAATTTGTTAATATCGAAAAATTATACTAAGACTATTCAACAAAATAAACATTTATAAATCTTGTTGTTTTTCCTTGTAAAACTTGGCACCATTCTGTTCATTATACTTCAAACCCGTTTGTGATATGTAGGTTTGAAGTATAATGAACAGAATATAGCTATAGCATGCAATATAGCTTCATGTGTGCTATGCTATATTGCTATGCACGAAGATGTTTAGCTAAAGCTTCGTGTATCACGGCATGCTATTTACAATCTGCATGGAAATTCCTAAATAAAATTATTTACAACTTATTTTAAACAGGCTACATTGCATGCAATTGTTAGGGTTTAGGAAGTTGTTTCCTCAAGGTTCTTTGACGTCATATATGACGTCATATGACGTCAGTAGAAACAAAACGCGAGTGCACAATAGCTTCAGCTGTAACATTATTTAGTATTAGTCTTTATTATATAGATGGGAGTGTTTTACTAAGAAATATGCAGTGACATATGTTCCATATCCTCACTAATGAAGATATCGATCACATGATTAAACATTTTCCCACCTTTTGCATTGAATCTATATAATAAAAAGAAAATTACAAGGTGCATGGCTTGAAGATATGAATTTTATGTTCTCGTAGTAAAAACAATATTTTACACATTCGCTACGCTCATTCGTAAAATATTATTTTCACCACTCGAAGATAAAATTCATATCTTCGCACCACCGTGTAATATCGGGCTTCTAGTCCCACCTCTGCGGCCAAGAGTTCGAATGCTGAGCTCGGACATTTGATCGCACGTGGAAAGAGTTGGTCAACACTCTTTCGAAAATCGTGGGTTTTCTCCGGGTTCTCCGGTTTCCTCCCACAGGGAAGTTGTCAGGGCGGGTTACGATAAATAGTTAGGAAAACTAATGATGATAAAAACTGTAAACATAAACAGCTAGGGTTGATTGATTCGGGGTATTGGGTACTAGGTACCGAATATCATAGAATAAATTATCGTGTTGTATAAAGCGCATTTGATCATATACACAATTGTTAATTTGCGCTATATAAATAGTAAACATTATTATTATTATATTTGATCTTGTTATCGGCCGTTATTCAGAATACCATCTCAAAGACCCGTATGGATAAATTTGTATGATTAAATATCACCTCATTGAAAAGGCATTTGAAATTTAATGTTCTTTAAAGTGCCCCTGTGATCAAATTTTTGGTATCCCTAATTTTTACATATTTGTAAAGTGCATGGTGTTCTTACTTAACTTGCCAAATTTCAAGCAATTGCGAGCATGGGAAGTTGCCTTTTCATACTGTTTTTATACGAGATTATACGGCCGCCATTACTCGAACATGTTCCGGACGCTTAGATTGCGATTAGAGGAAGTGACGTCAAAGACGCAACACGTGGCTAGTTGTGTATGAATATAAAGATATACTTGGGGAAAACTTTCTATTGTAACTTGTCGTATAATTGCCATTAAGCTTTGTCACGTGTTGAGTCTCTGACGTCACAATTACATACACTGCTGTGGAATCGCGGGCTCGTCTGGAACAAGTTTTGAGCAATGGCGGACAAAATTTGGGCTTCTTTGGAAGTTAAATTTCTTGTGATAGAATGTTTGTTGTTCATTTTTTTGGCAAATGCGAACATTTATTAACCTAAAATGATGTTCTTTAACAAAAAGGCCAGGAAACATGTGATATTTTGTCGCAGGGGCACTTTAACGAAATTGACGTATCTTTTTGCTCATTTATAATAACAACAAAATGTGAACAAAACGTCAAAAGGAAGCATCTTATATGGTAGCATATCTATCTGATATTTTATTTTCAAAATATCCGAACCTGTAATTTAAGTTTCGCTCAGTCGACCACTTTAGCACTTATTTTGCTTATCAACCTGCTCTATAGGTGTGCGAACATTCTGTAGAGCAGTTTTACTACAAACTTATCGGCTTAAAACATCCTGATTACCTTAAACGAATGTTGCGCAGTAAATTAAATTTTCTATATATTTAAATTGATATATTACTCAATGTAGAACAATAGTTGTGAAAGGCGAAATGTTTTACGCCCCTGGAAGATAATTAGTCCCCCCGCGAAACGCCAAACTGTGGTAAAGGGAATGCATGGCCTCAGTCTTAATAGTTCCGTCTCAGCAAAATAATTTCGAAATTTTTACCTCAAACATGTCGAGTTAAAGCATTAATTACACTAAACGTATGTTCCGGCAGTAACAAATTAAATTTTCTATATTGCTCAATGTAGAAAAATAGTTGTGAATGGCGAAATGTGCATTTACACCCCTGGCAAAGCACAGGAAGCGAGAAGTTCCCCGCGTTTAATCAAAACGTCAAATTTTAATAAAAAGAATGCATGGCCTCAGCCTTAACAGTTCCGTCTCAACAAAATAATTTCGAATATTCAGCTGTAGTTATAGGGTAACTAGATCGCTTGGTCCCTATATTTCTACAGTACACTTAGGTTTTAGAGGTTTTGTTTTTGGTAATTCACATAATAAAACCTGATGTTCAAGGTTTCAAACAATTAATAAGACGAGAGAGAAGACTCATAGTGTGCATCAAGATATATCTTTATTAAGCATTGAAAAGAGGTTGAATTTTTAGCTATCGTGAGTATTGTTGATAAAAGTTTATAAAAATTAATAATGAGTTTAATTAAATTTAAGATTGAATTGAAATCAACACTAGTTCTATAAATTAAAGTTCAAAAGTGATAAGAATATACTCTGGATTATAATACATCCTAACATCCAGTGGGTATGCAGTCAAAATCATACGGTGCTTTTTTAAACTCGTCGCAATCTATTCCTCCATCTTCATTTATGTCCCCTTGTTTGAAAGTGTCTTGAAGCCCCGGTGCGTCCGTCTTCATTTCCAAGGTCTCTGCGAATTCTTCATGACTGATTTTGCCATTATTGTCCTTGTCATACTTGGCAAAGTCACACGGAAAGCCACCGTCGTCATTTTCGATTTCAGGCGCGACCGATCGTTTTCGCCCGCAAACTTGAGTTGTGTAACAATAACGCACTGTGAAATATTGATAACGTCCACAACAGGGAACATAAACGAGATGAAGAGAGAACCTGCAGACGCGGTAAGTGTACGCCGCCTCCGAACTGCTGATTATCGCACCCAGTACCAGTAATGTGAATAGTGCTAGCTTCATATTTCTTCTTTCCTGTATTGAAAAAGCAGGAAATAGATCATATAAATTCATAGTTTCATTAGCAGGTCAAACTGTTTAGTAAATTCATGTTCTTATATGTAAACCTGAACAGCATAGGCAGTGTGCTACCAAAGTATGAAAACAAGAAAGGTATATATAGTAAACTCCCAATGAGACACTAACGTTTAGAGCGAAGGCCCTTCATCTTCGTCAGAGCATGGTTATTGTGCTCCTTCATTTTCAGACATATTTGTAAAGATCATATCCTTATTTCACCTGCTGAATTTACGAGCATGCATGGAAAGTTACCCTTTTCGACTGTCTTTATACAAGGTTATACGGCCACCATTATATACAAGCATGTTCTCAACGGCTATATACGGCCACCATTAATCAAGATTAGAATGTTCTATACGTTTACAATACGTACCTAAAATGAACAGGTTTTGTGATTGGCTAATTAGAATAAAAGTGGTTAGGGTTAGGACATTGGTTTCCTTTTTTGAAATTTCTTCATTGATTCTATTGTTTTATTGTTTTAATCAACCAATCACAAAACTTCTTCATATATAGAAAGGTACGTCGCGGGTGTTTATATGGAGGAGGGCCAGTCCTCTTGGTAGGGCTAGCCCTCTTTGCCGAGATGAATTTCATCCCTTGTTTACATGAGAATTTTTAGCCCTCCTAACCGTGCTGGCTCGCTGCTCATGCTGGCTCGCTCGAATGCAGCTACGGCTGCATTTATTTTCACACGAAACCCAGAATCCCACTTTTGCGGACAAGTGTTCAATTTGTAACTTAAACACAAGCAAACAAACAGGTCGTGCGAAATATACAATTTTCCAGAAAATACTGGTAAAGATAAACTTTGTCACTTGCATGGAGCTTTTATTTCCCAGCCCTCTTCAGTGCGTTTATATGAACAATTTCCAGCCCTCCTAGGCGAGATCTCTGGTTGTCAATAGCGACAGCTCGCTTAGAAGGGCTGATCGAAGGAGCGGAGATAAGACCCTGGCCCTCTTGTCATGTGCATGAACGCAAACAAATTTTTACAAGGAATTACGCTGAGACGTGGGATCTCGGCAAAGAGGGCCACCCTACCAAGAGGGATGGACCTCCTCCATATAAACACCCCCTAAGAGGGCCTTAGAGGATGGAGAAACCCTAGACCGAGGGGGTTAGGGTTTTAGGATGAAACTCTTTGCAGGGGTTATGGTATAGGATTAAATCTAGGCAAAGCTACGTTAGGATTAGGTTTACGACTATAGGTTTACGATTAGGGTTAGGAATTAGTATATATTCTAAGATTGTATATATTCTAACACTCGAAATTTTCCTTCACCCTAAATCCTTAGAACATGCAGTTTAATCGAGTGAAATGCCAAATATTACTTGTATAGTTT
Organism: Chrysogorgia sp. JL179-B06; assembly: GCA_035772405.1. Classification (NCBI taxonomy): domain Eukaryota; kingdom Metazoa; phylum Cnidaria; class Anthozoa; order Scleralcyonacea; family Chrysogorgiidae; genus Chrysogorgia; species Chrysogorgia sp. JL179-B06. The sequence goes on from JAYKKM010000147.1 coordinate 3,994,252, forward strand.
GACATCGAAACGTTAGTGTATGTTTTTTCTATCGTTTAGTTATTTCCGATATTCGTCCGAAGATGAACATGTAGTAGGAAAACAATGAAAAACAAATTTGAAGAAGTCTTTAGAAGTAAGGTTTATTGACGATTGTATTGAATCACCGTAAAGCATTTTGCTTTACGTTGTTCACTATCATTTCGTCGTTTTTGGATCAATTTTGTCGTTTGTGTGGCAGGCGAAAATGTTTAGTTATTTTTTGTTCAGTGATGTAGAGTAGACATTCAATACATGATCAATAATTATTGTACACCGTTTTCACATCAGATAGCGAGAATTATCAAGGCCTCTTTTTATGTTATCCCACATTCACAATCTCGATCTTGCAATAATTCGCATAGCCTCATGTGAAAACCAAGTCCTGCATGTGTGCAGTATGACAACTATATATAACCATGCATGTAAAACTCTGAGATAATTTGAGGAATGTTAACTGATAAGTTTAAAACATTTGAAAAAAACTTACGTTCAACTGAAATAAGAATACTGTGAGTAACTTTCAATTGCCTTGAGATGATAAACGTTGAGATGATAAACGTTGACAGGACTTGACAGTTTGATTCCAGGTACGCAAGGGACTTGCTTTTATACTTTACAGTCCGTTCCTGGAAAACAATTAATTTACTTGTATTTTCAAATTAAAACTATGGGTGTGTTATGTTTCTCACATAAAAAAAAATATTCGAAATTATTTTGTTGAGACGGAACTATTAAGCTGAGGCCATGCATTTATTTCTTTATCAAAGTTTGGCATTTTTATTTCGACTTCCTGTGCTTTGCCAGCTAGGGGTGTAACACGTTTCGCCCCTCACAACTATTTTTTCTACATTGAGCAATATAGAAAATTTAATTTATTACTGTCGGAACATTTAGTGTGATGGATGTTTTAAGTCGACATGTTTCAGGTAAAAACCGCGCTGAAACTATTTTATATGACAAAATGTTCGCAAACCTATAGAGCAAGTTGACAAAATAAGTGTCAACAGAACTTAAAGGGACACTCCGGCCCAAATACAAATGTAGTTCATGTGAAAGATCTTACTGACTTTAGATTATTTCCAAAGTTTCAGCATTCCTATCAATTTAGTTAAGAAGATGTGGCTAGTTGAAGTTGGAGAGTTTGTCCAATTTCGACGCCATTTTGTTTCTCAAATATGACGTCACTGAGTGACGTGTCTCGTATTATGCCTAAGAAGCTCCTCTACTTTCCTGCATGATGAACTAAATAGTTTATTTCGACTAATTTTCGTCCAAAGACCATTCACAATAACTATCACTATGTGCGGATCGCCATCAAAACAACTCCACTGACGATAAAGAATCACTCAATGACGTCATATTTTCAAAACCAATATGGCGTCAAAATCCACAAATTTTCAACTTCAACTAGCAATATCTTCTCAACTAAATTGATAGGAATGCTGAAACTTTGGAAATAAACTAAAGTCAGTAATATCTTTCATATGAACTGCATTTGTATTTGGGCAGGAGTGTCCCTTTAAATTATTTCGGATATTTTGAGAAGTAAAGATCAGATAGATATGCTATAGCACAAGATGCTTTCGTTTGACATTTTTTCAAATGTTGGTATTATGATGAATATAAAGCAAAAGGAAATTGTGTTTTTAACCATAAACTACGTCAATTTCATCAAAGAACAATATCAATAATGTTGCTTGAACTATATATATATGAGGCATAAAGAACATTTGATTATCTATAATTATTAAGTAGATATCTAAATTTCAATACAAATAGTTATCCCATACAGATCTTTGAGATGGTATTTTGAGTAACGGCAGATAACAAGATCGAATATAGACTAATAGTAAATAGTTATAGCTGAAGCTATTGTGCAAATAAACAAAACACGATTCATTAACAAAACACGATTCTCCTGTAACAGCACTCGCGTTTTTGTTTCTACTCATGACATCATAATGATGTCAAAGAACCTTGAACAAACAACTTCGAGAACATTGTTGAAAACAATTACATGCGATGTAGCCTCTATTTATAATAAATTGTAAGTAATTTTATTTAAGAATTTTCAAATAACACATGATGGCATCAGACATGAACTATATATAGCTATAACTATTTTAACCCACATTTTATCTTGTATTTTAGTATAGTATAGTATATAGAATTTTATCTGTTTATATTACTTATTTTATTTTATCAGTTTAATTTAAATTTGTTTTTAAAATTATTTGTAATAGCTAAATACATTGACCCTTTTCAATAAAGTTTTTTCTTAAAACAATCATGTTTTTTTCCGAACATTGTTATTTGTTATGCTTATTTTGTTATGAACATTGTTATATGCATATTTCAATATGCATATTGTCGTACCGGCGAAATTTTACAAGAGGCTTATCACTGATTCCCAGAATGATGTTCAAACATGATGTTAGGGACCTCAAGATCGTTAAGATGATGGCGGTTAAAAAATAATAGAAATTTTGGCATCTAAAAGAAATCATGGTTGGTTGACTACCGTATTTTATTCTTGAAGCTTGTTTTATGACTTCCAAAACACTTCAATACTGTTAGTAAAACAATTGCAGTGTCTTTTTCTAAAGCAATCTTAATTAAGGAACAGCTCTCAACTCTCTGTGAGTTCATGACGTCCTGAAGATGTGACAATGCTCAGAGTTGCGTTGTAAACAGAACAACGACGGTGTCGAGAATACTCTTAGGACTAAAAGAATTATTCATTCTCTTTGTTTTGCAATGAATAATTATTTTGTTTTGAATGACGTCATCGTTGAGGTTATCGCGTGGAAGTGATGTAGGTTATTGAGAAAATCAGATGATTGGAGAATAATTATTTATGACACGACCATTTTTGCAAAAAAGTGCGCACACAATTAGGACAATTATATGCATATAATCGTCTCGGTCATCTGCGATGCACTGTTTAAAAGGACTGGGACGATGTGGACGACTATATGAGAACCATCTATAACTAAAGACACCTTTATAGCTGAAGGTATTGTGTCGGCTATCACAATTATCATATTTATCGTAACATTATGTGTCTTTAATTGGGATTGAATCATGTTGAGAATATCATGGGAGTAATGGTATCAATTATATTTTTTAAATGTTTTAGAATAATGACCACTAACAACATATAGTTATTATTGGCATGTAGCTATAACTTGAAATTATAGAGATTCTTATTCATGCAAACTGGAAATTTCTGCAATGGCCGCTCTTTCATGTCAACCTATATTGTCTTATATAAGCAGACAAAACAAACTGTGAATTTGTAAAATGTTTTCATAGGTTTAACCAATTAAGATCCGGTGTTAAAATTGGTGTTAAGCTTCAGTTAATAGAACCTGACCAAATTGTTGATCAATGTAAGCACAATGGCTCTGATAAACAAAACAAGCAGTTTTACAACTATTAGTAGTTGTAAAAAAGTAGAGTGCTACGTTGACAGTGTTTTGGATATATAGCAAAGTGAAAAGGTGGTAAACTGCCAAGTGAAAAGGTGTTATCCTGCGATAACACGCGTTATTGTGTATCTGTAGGTCTTTGAATCTTCAACTGCATATAAGCGAAACCACAGTTGCCCAAGCTCGTTGTGTGGTAATCTGTGTTTATATTGGAATTTATTCGATTTGTCAAAATTATAGGATATTTTCATCTATTATTTGCAGTTAATGAAATAATGTGTTGTTATATCTACCATAAGGTGTATGTGTGATCAATGTCTGTTCGGTAATATTTAGGACATTTACAGCGAAAATATAATGGCCATATATAACCATATATTAAATTTGTTAATATCGAAAAATTATACTAAGACTATTCAAACAAAATAAACATTTATAAATCTTGTTGTTCTACCTATACATGTTTATTGTATCGGTATGTTCGTCCTTGTAAAACTTGGCACCATTCTGTTCATTATACTTCAAACCCGTTTGTGATATGTAGGTTTGAAGTATAATGAACAGAATATAGCTATAAAGGATATCTATATATATGAATTGAAAGGACTTCATGTGTGGCATGCTATGCACGAAGATGTTTAGCTAAAGCTTCGTGTATCACGGCATTCTATTTACAATCTGCCTGGAAATTCTTAAATAAAATTATTTACAACTTATTTTAAACAGGCTACATTGCATGCAATTGTTAGGGTTTAGGAAGTTGTTTCCTCAAGGTTCTTTGACGTGATATGACGTCATATGACGTCAGTAGAAACAAAACGCGAGTGCACAATAGCTTCAGCTGTAACACTATTTAGTATTAGTCTTTATTATACAGATGCAGAGTGTTTAAGAAATATGCAGTGACATATGTTCCATATCCTCACTAATGAAGATATCGATCACATGATTAAACATTTTCCCACCTTTTGCATTGAATCTATATTATAATAAAAAGAAAATTACAAGGTGGCTTGAAGATATGAATTTTATGTTCTCGTAGTAAAAACAATATTTTACTCATTTGCTACGCTCATTCGTAAAATATTGTTTTCACCACTCGAAGATAAAATTCATATCTTCGCACCACCGTGTAATATCGGGCTTCTAGTGATCAGGGCCACTGCCTCCCACCTCTGCGGCCAAGAGTTCGAATGCTGAGCTCGGACATTTGATCGCACGTGGAAAGAGTTGGTCAACACTCTGCTGAAAGTCGTGGGTTTTCTCCGGGTTCTCCCGTTTCCTCCCACAGGGAAGTTGTCAGGGCGGGTTACGATAAATAGTTAGGAAAACTAATGATGATAAAAACTGTAAACATAAATAGCTAGGGTTGATTGATTGGGGGTATTGGGTACTAGGTACTGAATGTCATAGAATAAATTGTCGATGTTGTAAAGCGCATTTGATCATATACACAATTGTTAATTTGCGCTATATTATAAATAGTAAACATTATTATTATTATATTTGATCTTGTTATCGGCCGTTATTCAGAATACCATCTCATAGACCTGTATGGATAAATTTGTATGATTCAATATCACCTCATTGAAAAGGCATTAATGTTCTTTAAAGTGCCCCTGTGATCAAATTTTTGGTATCCCTAATTTTTACATATTTGTAAAGTGCATGGTGTTCTTACTTAACTTGCCAAATTTCAAGCAATTGCGAGCATGGGAAGTTGCCTTTTCATACTGTTTTTATACGAGATTATACGGCCGCCATTGCTCGAACATGTTCCGGACGCTTAGATTGCGATTAGAGGAAGTGACGTCAAAGACGCAACACGTGGCTAGTTGTGTATGAATATAAAGATATACTTGGGGAAAACTTTCTATTGTAACTTGTCGTATAATTGCCATTAAGCTTTGTCACGTGTTGAGTCTCTGATGTCACAATTACAATCGCGGGCTCGTCTGGAACAAGTTTTGAGCAATTAATGGCGGACAAAATTTGGGCTTCTTTGGAAGTTAAATTTCTTGTGATAGAATGTTTGTTGTTCATTTTTTTGGCAAATGCGAACATTTATTAACCTAAAATGATATGTTCTTTAACAAAAAATGCCAGGAAACATGTGATATTTTGTCGCATTGGCACTTTAACGAAATTGACGTAGCTTATGGTTGAAAACACACTTTCTTTTTGCTCATTTATCATAATAACAAAATGTGAACAAAACGTCAAAAGGAAGCATCTAATATGGTAGCATATCTATCTGATATTTTCTTTTCAAAATATCCGAACCTGTATATAATTTAAGTTTCGCTCAGTCGACCACTTTAGCACTTATTTTGCTTATCAACCTGCTCTATAGGTGTGCGAACATTCTGTAGAGCAGTTTTACTACAAACTTATCGGCTTAAAACATCCTGATTACCTTAAACGAATGTTGCGCAGTAAATTAAATTTTCTATATATTTAAATTGATATGTTACTCAATGTAGAACAGTAGTTGTGAAAGGCGAAATGTTTTACGCCCCTGGAAGATAATTAGTCCCCCCGCGAAACGCCAAACTTTGGTAAAGGGAATGCATGGCCTCAGTCTTAATAGTTCCGTCTCAGCAAAATAATTTGGAAATTTTTACCTCAAACATGTCGAGTTAAAACATTAATTACACTAAACGTATGTTCCGGCAGTAATAAATTAAATTTTCTATATTGCTCAATGTAGAAAAATAGTTGTGAATGGCGAAATGTGCAGTTACACACCTGGCAAAGCACACGAAGCGAGAAGTTCCCCCGCGTTTAATCAAAACGTCAAATTTTAATAAAAAGAATGCATGGCCTCAGCCTTAACAGTTCCGTCTCAACAAAATAATTTCGAATATTCAGCTGTAATTATAGGGTAACTAGATCGCTTGGTCCCTATATTTCTACAGTACACTTAGGTTTTAGAGGTTTTGTTTTTGGTATTTCACATAATAAAACCTGATGTTCAAAGTTTCAAACAATTAATAAGACGAGAAGACTCATAGTGTGCATCAAGATATATCTTTATTAAGCATTGAAAAGAGGTTGAATTTTTAACTATCGTGAGTATTGTTCAAAAAAGTTTATAAAAATTAATAATAAGTTTAATTAAATTATAAGATTGAATTGAAATCAACACTAGTTCTATAAATTAAAGTTCAAAAGTGATAAGAATATAGTCTGGATTATAATACATCCTAACATCCAGTGGGTATGCAATCAAAATCATACGGTGCTTTTTTAAATTCGTCGCAATCTATTCCTCCATCTTCATTTATGTCCCCTTGTTTGAAAGTGTTTTGAAGCCCCGGTGCGTCCGTCTTCATTTCCAAGGTCTCTGCGAATTCTTCATGACTGATTTTGCCATTATTGTCCTTGTCATACTTGGCAAAGTCACACGGAAAGCCACCGTCGTCATTTTCGATTTCAGGCGCGACCGATCGTTTTCGCCCGCAAACTTGAGTTGTGTAACAATAACGCACTGTGAAATATTGATAACGTCCACAACAGGGAACGTAAACGAAATGAAGAGAGAACCTGCAGACGCGGTAAGTGTGCGCCGCCTCCGAACTGCTGATTATCGCACCCAGTACCAGTAATGTGAATAGTGCTAGCTTCATACTTCTTCTTTCCTGTATTGAAAAAGCAGGAAATAGATCATATAAATTCATAGTTTCATTAGCAGGTCAAACTGTTTAGTAAATTCATGTTCTTATATGTAAACCTGATTATACACACTGTAATCAAAGTATGAAAACAAGAAAGGTTTATATAGTAAACTGGCAAAACGAAGCCTCAACAAGACACTAACGTTTAGAGCGAAGGCCCTTCAGCTTCGTTAGAGCATGGTTATTGTGCCCCTGTATTTTCAGACTTTAAACTTTGTCACTTCCATGGAGCTTTTATTTCCCAGCCCTCTTCAGTGCGTTTATATGAAAAATTTCCAACCCTCCTAGGCGAGATCTCGGGTTGACAATAGCGACATCTCGCTTAGGAGGGCTGATCGAGGGAGCGGAGATAAGACCCTGGCCCTCTTGTCATGTGCATGAACGCAAACAAATGTTTACTAGGAATTACGCTGAGACGTGGGATCTCGGTAAAGAGGGCTAGCCCGCGGGGATGGACCTCCTCCATTATAACAACCCCTACGAGGGCCTTAGAGGATGGAGAAACCCTTGATCGGGGGGGGGGGGGGTCTAGGGGGTTATGTTATAGGATTAAATCTAGGCGAAGGACGTTAGGATTAGGTTTACGACTATAGGTTTATGATTAGGGTTACAATTAGGGTTAGGTTAGTATATATTCTAAGATTGTATATATTCTAACACTCGAAATTTTCCTTCACCATAAATCCTTAGAACATGCAGTTTAATCGAGTGAAATACCAAATATTACTTGTATAGTTTGACATCTAAACGTTAGTGTATGTTTTTTCTATCGTTTAGTTATTTCCGATATTCGTCCGAAGATGAACATGTAGTAGGAAAACAATGAAAAACAAATTTGAAGAAGTCTTTAGAAGTAAGGTTTATTGACGATTTTATTGAATCACAATTTTGTCGTTTGTGTATTAGGCGAAAATGTTTAGTTATTTTTTGTTCAGTGATGTAGAGTAGACATTGAATACATAATCAATAATTATTGTATACGCCGTTTTCACATCAGATAGCGAGAATTATCAAGGCCTCTTTTTATGTTACCCACTCTCTCGATAATTCGCATGGCATCATGTGAAAACCAAGTCCTACATGTGTGCAGTATGACAACTATATATATCCATGCATGTAAAACTCTGAGATAATTTGAGGAATGTTAACTGATAAGTTTAAAACATTTGACAAAACTTACGTTCAACTGAAATAAGAATGCTGTGAGTAACTTTCAATTGTCTTGAGATGATAAACGTTGAGATGATAAACGTTGACAGGACTTGGCAGTTTGATTCCAGGTTCGCAAGGGACTTGCTTTTATACTTTACAGTCCGTTCCTGGAAAACAATTAATTTCTTTGTATATTCAAATTAAAACTATGGGTGTGTTATGTTTCTCACTAAACAAAAATATTCGAAATTATTTTGTTGAGACGGAACTATACTAAGCTGAGGCCATGCATTTATTTCTTTATCAAAGTTTGGCATTTTTATCAAACGCGGGGGAACTTCTCGACTTCCTGTGCTTTGCCAGGGTTTCGCCATTTACAACTATTTTTTCTACATTGAGCAATATAGAAAATTTAATTTATTACTGTTGGAACATTTAGTGTGATGCATGTTTTAAGTCGACATGTTTCAGGTAAAAACCGCCCTGAAACTATAGAGCAAGTTGATCAACAAAATAAGTGTCAAAGTGGTCGAGTGAACAGAACTTAAATTATTTCGGATATTTTGAGCAGTAAAGATCAGATAGATATGCTATAGCACAAGATGCTTTCGTTTGACATTTTTTCGAATAGGTATTATGATGAATATAAAGCAAAAGGAAATTGTGTTTTTAACCATAAACTACGTCAATTTCATCGAAGTACAATATCAATAATGTAGCTTGAACTATATATATATATGAGGCATTGATTATCTATAATTATTAAGTAGATATCTAAATTTCAATGCAAATAGTTATCCCATACAGATCTTTGAGATGGTATTTTGAGTAACGGCAGATAATAAGATCGAATATAGACTAATAGTAAATAGTTATAGCCGATGCTTATTGTGCAAATAAACAAAACACGATTCATTAACAAAACACGATTGTCCTGTAACAGCACTCGCGTTTTTGGTTCTACTCATGACATCATAATGACGTCAAAGAACCTTGAGCAGACAACTTCGAGAACCTTATTGAAAACAATTACATGCGATGTATAGCCTCTGTTTATAATAAATTGTAAGTAATTTTATTTAAGAATTTTCAAATAACACATGATAGCATCAGACATGAACTATATATATAGCTATAACTATTTTAACCCACATTTTCTCTTGTATTTTAGTATAATATAGTATAGTATAGTATATAGAATTTTATCTGTTTATATTACTTATTTTATTTTATTTAACTTAAATTGTGTTTTTAAAATTATTTGTAATAGCTAAATACATTGACCCTTTTCAATAAAGTTTTTTCTTAAAACAATAAAGTTTTTTTTCGAACATTGTTATTTGTTATGTATATTTTGTTATGAACATTGTTATTTTGTTATGAACATTTCAATATGCATATTGTCGTACTGGCGAAATTTTACAAGAGGCTGAACAGTGCTTGCCAGAATGACGTTCAAACATGATGTTATAGGGACCATCAAGATCGTTAAGATGATGGCGGTTAAAAAATAATAGAAATTTTGGCATCTAAAAGAAGTCATGGTTAGTTGACTACGGTATTTTATTCTTGAAGCTTGTTTTATGACTTCCAAAACACTTCAATACTGTTAAAACAATTGCAGTGTCTTTTTCTAAAGCAATCTTAAGGAACAGCTCTCAACTCTCTGTGAGTTCACGTCGTCCTGAAGATGTGACAATGCTCAGAGTTGCTACTGTAAACAGAACGACGACGGTGTCGAGAATACTCTTAGGACTAAAATAATTATTCATTCTCTTTGTTTTGCATGAATAATTATTTTGTTTTGAATGACGTCATCGTTAAGGTTATCGCGCTGGAACAACTTGGAAGTGATGTAGGTTTTTGAGAAAATCAGATGATTGGAAAATAATTATTTATGACACGACTATTTTTGCAAATAAGTGCGCACACAATTAGGACAATTATATGCATATAATCGTTTCGGTCATCTGCGATGTACAGTTTAAAAGGACTGGGACGATGTGGACGACTATATGAGAACCATCCTTAATTAGCGAGTAACTAAAGACATCTTTATAGCTGAATGTATTGCGTCGGCTATCACAATTATCATTTATCGTAACATTATGTGTCTTTAATTGGGATTGAATCATGTTGAGAATATCATGGGAGTAATGGTATCAATTATATTTTAAAAATGTTTTAGAATAATGACCACTAACAACCTATAGTTATTATTGGCATGTATAACTTGAAATTATAGAGATTCTTATTCATGCAAACTGTTTCTGCAATGGCCGCTCTTTCATGTCAACCTATATTGTCTTATATAAGCAGACAAAACAAACTGTGAATTTGTAAAATGTTTTCATAGGTTTAACCAATTGAGATGCGGTGTTAAAATTGGTGTTATTCAGTAAATAGAACCTGACCAAATTGTTGATCAATGTAAGCACACAAAACAAGCAGTCTAATAGTAGTAAAAAAGTAGAGTGCTACTTGGACAGTGTTTTGGATATATAGCAAAGTGAAAAGGTGGTAAACTGCCAAGTGAAAAGGTGTTATCCTGCGATAACACGCGTTATTGTGTATCTGTAGGTCTCTGAATCTTCAACTGCATAAGCGAAACCACAGTTGCCCAAGCTCGTTGTGTGGTAATCTGTGTTTATATTGGAATTTATTTGATTTGTCAAAATTAGAGGATATTTTCATCTATTATTTGCATTTAATGAAATAATGCGTAGTTATATCTACCATAAAGTGTATGTGTGATCAGTGTCTGTTCTGTAATATTTAGGACATTTACAGCGAAAATATAATGGCAATATATAACCATATATTAAATTTGTTAATATCGAAAAATTATACTAAGACTATTCAACAAAATAAACATTTATAAATCTTGTTGTTTTTCCTTGTAAAGCTTGGCACCATTCTGTTCATTATACTTCAAACCCGTTTGTGATATGTAGGTTTGAAGTATAATGAACAGAATATAGCTATAGCATGCAATATAGCTTCATGTTTGCTATGCTATGCACGAAGATGTTTAGCTAAAGCTTCGTGTATCACGGCATGCTATTTACAATCTGCATGGAAATTCCTAAATGAAATTATTTACAACGTATTTTAAATAGGCTACATTGCATGCAATTGTTAGGGTTTAGGAAGTTGTTTCCTCAAGGTTCTTTGACGTCATATATGACGTCATTGACGTCAGTAGAAACAAAACGCGATTGCACAATAGCTTCAGCTGTAACACTATTTAGTATTAGTCTTTATTATATAGATGGGAGTGTTTTACTAAGAAATATGCAGTGACATATGTTCCATATCCTCACTAATGAAGATATCGATCACATGATTAAACATTTTCCCACCTTTTGCATTGAATCTATATAATAAAAAGAAAATTACAAGGTGCATGGCTTGAAGATATGAATTTTATGTTCTCGTAGTAAAAACAATATTTTACACATTCGCTACGCTCATTCGTAAAATATTATTTTCACCACTCGAAGATAAAATTCATATCTTCGCACCACCGTGTAATATCGGGCTTCTAGTCCCACCTCTGCGGCCAAGAGTTCGAATGCTGAGCTCGGACATTTGATCGCACGTGGAAAGAGTTGGTCAACACTCTTTCGAAAATCGTGGGTTTTCTCCGGTTCTCCGGTTTCCTCCCACAGGGAAGTTGTCAGGGCGGGTTACGATAAATAGTTAGGAAAACTAATGATGATAAAAACTGTAAACATAAACAGCTAGGGTTGATTGATTCGGGGTATTGGGTACTAGGTACCGAATATCATAGAATAAATTATCGTGTTGTATAAAGCGCATTTGATCATATACACAATTGTTAATTTGCGCTATATAAATAGTAAACATTATTATTATTATATTTGATCTTGTTATCGGCCGTTATTCAGAATACCATCTCAAAGACCCGTATGGATAAATTTGTATGATTAAATATCACCTCATTGAAAAGGCATTTGAAATTTAATGTTCTTTAAAGTGCCCCTGTGATCAAATTTTTGGTATCCCTAATTTTTACATATTTGTAAAGTGCATGGTGTTCTTACTTAACTTGCCAAATTTCAAGCAATTGCGAGCATGGGAAGTTGCCTTTTCATACTGTTTTTATACGAGATTATACGGCCGCCATTACTCGAACATGTTCCGGACGCTTAGATTGCGATTAGAGGAAGTGACGTCAAAGACGCAACACGTGGCTAGTTGTGTATGAATATAAAGATATACTTGGGGAAAACTTTCTATTGTAACTTGTCGTATAATTGCCATTAAGCTTTGTCACGTGTTGAGTCTCTGACGTCACAATTACATACACTGCTGTGGAATCGCGGGCTCGTCTGGAACAAGTTTTGAGCAATGGCGGACAAAATTTGGGCTTCTTTGGAAGTTAAATTTCTTGTGATAGAATGTTTGTTGTTCATTTTTTTGGCAAATGCGAACATTTATTAACCTAAAATGATGTTCTTTAACAAAAAGGCCAGGAAACATGTGATATTTTGTCGCAGGGGCACTTTAACGAAATTGACGTATCTTTTTGCTCATTTATAATAACAACAAAATGTGAACAAAACGTCAAAAGGAAGCATCTTATATGGTAGCATATCTATCTGATATTTTATTTTCAAAATATCCGAACCTGTAATTTAAGTTTCGCTCAGTCGACCACTTTAGCACTTATTTTGCTTATCAACCTGCTCTATAGGTGTGCGAACATTCTGTAGAGCAGTTTTACTACAAACTTATCGGCTTAAAACATCCTGATTACCTTAAACGAATGTTGCGCAGTAAATTAAATTTTCTATATATTTAAATTGATATATTACTCAATGTAGAACAATAGTTGTGAAAGGCGAAATGTTTTACGCCCCTGGAAGATAATTAGTCCCCCCGCGAAACGCCAAACTGTGGTAAAGGGAATGCATGGCCTCAGTCTTAATAGTTCCGTCTCAGCAAAATAATTTCGAAATTTTTACCTCAAACATGTCGAGTTAAAGCATTAATTACACTAAACGTATGTTCCGGCAGTAACAAATTAAATTTTCTATATTGCTCAATGTAGAAAAATAGTTGTGAATGGCGAAATGTGCATTTACACCCCTGGCAAAGCACAGGAAGCGAGAAGTTCCCCGCGTTTAATCAAAACATCAAAACGTTTAATAAAAAGAATGCATGGCCTCAGCCTTAACAGTTCCGTCTCAACAAAATAATTTCGAATATTCAGCTGTAATTATAGGGTAACTAGATCGCTTGGTCACTATATTTCTACAGTACACTTAGGTTTTAGAGGTTTTGTTTTTGGTAATTCACATAATAAAAACTGATGTTCAAGGTTTCAAACAATTAATAAGACGAGAAGACTCATAGTGTGCATCAAGATATATCTTTATTAAGCATTGAAAAGATGTTGAATTTTTAGCTATCGTGAGTATTGTTCAAAAAAGTTTATAAAAATTAATAATGAGTTTAATTAAATTTAAGATTGAATTGAAATCAACATGACTAGTTCTATAAATTAAAGTTCAAAAGTGATAAGAATATAGTCTGGATTATAATACATCCTAACATCCAGTGGGTATGCAATCAAAATCATACGGTGCTTTTTTAAACTCGTCGCAATCTATTCCTCCATCCTCGTTTATGTCCCCTTGTTTGAAAGTGTCTTGAAGCCCCGGTGCGTCCGTCTTCATTTCCAAGGTCTCTGCGAATTCTTCATGACTGATTGTGCCATTATTGTCCTTGTCATACTTGGCAAAGTCACACGGAAAGCCACCGTCGTCATTTTCGATTTCAGGCGCGACCGATCGTTTTCGCCCGCAAACTTGAGTTGTGTAACAATAACGCACTGTGAAATATTGATAACGTCCACAACAGGGAACATAAACGAGATGAAGAGAGAACCTGCAGACGCGGTAAGTGTACGCCGCCTCCGAACTGCTGATTATCGCACCCAGTACCAGTAATGTGAATAGTGCTAGCTTCATATTTCTTCTTTCCTGTATTGAAAAAGCAGGAAATAGATCATATAAATTCATAGTTTCATTAGCAGGTCAAACTGTTTAGTAAATTCATGTTCTTATATGTAAACCTGAACAGCATAGGCAGTGTGCTACCAAAGTATGAAAACAAGAAAGGTATATATAGTAAACTCCCAATGAGACACTAACGTTTAGAGCGAAGGCCCTTCATCTTCGTCAGAGCATGGTTATTGTGCTCCTTCATTTTCAGACATATTTGTAAAGATCATATCCTTATTTCACCTGCTGAATTTACGAGCATGCATGGAAAGTTACCCTTTTCGACTGTCTTTATACAAGGTTATACGGCCACCATTATATACAAGCATGTTCTCAACGGCTATATACGGCCACCATTAATCAAGATTAGAATGTTCTATACGTTTACAATACGTACCTAAAATGAACAGGTTTTGTGATTGGCTAATTAGAATAAAAGTGGTTAGGGTTAGGACATTGGTTTCCTTTTTTTGAAATTTCTTCATTGATTCTATTGTTTTATTGTTTTAATCAACCAATCACAAAACTTCTTCATATATAGAAAGGTACGTCGCGGGTGTTTATATGGAGGAGGGCCAGTCCTCTTGGTAGGGCTAGCCCTCTTTGCCGAGATGAATTTCATCCCTTGTTTACATGAGAATTTTTAGCCCTCCTAACCGTGCTGGCTCGCTGCTCATGCTGGCTCGCTCGAATGCAGCTACGGCTGCATTTATTTTCACACGAAACCCAGAATCCCACTTTTGCGGACAAGTGTTCAATTTGTAACTTAAACACAAGCAAACAAACAGGTCGTGCGAAATATACAATTTTCCAGAAAATACTGGTAAAGATAAACTTTGTCACTTGCATGGAGCTTTTATTTCCCAGCCCTCTTCAGTGCGTTTATATGAACAATTTCCAGCCCTCCTAGGCGAGATCTCTGGTTGTCAATAGCGACAGCTCGCTTAGAAGGGCTGATCGAAGGAGCGGAGATAAGACCCTGGCCCTCTTGTCATGTGCATGAACGCAAACAAATTTTTACAAGGAATTACGCTGAGACGTGGGATCTCGGCAAAGAGGGCCACCCTACCAAGAGGGATGGACCTCCTCCATATAAACACCCCCTAAGAGGGCCTTAGAGGATGGAGAAACCCTAGACCGAGGGGGTTAGGGTTTTAGGATGAAACTCTTTGCAGGGGTTATGGTATAGGATTAAATCTAGGCAAAGCTACGTTAGGATTAGGTTTACGACTATAGGTTTACGATTAGGGTTAGGAATTAGTATATATTCTAAGATTGTATATATTCTAACACTCGAAATTTTCCTTCACCCTAAATCCTTAGAACATGCAGTTTAATCGAGTGAAATGCCAAATATTACTTGTATAGTTTGACATCGAAACGTTAGTGTATGTTTTTTCTATCGTTTAGTTATTTCCGATATTCGTCCGAAGATGAACATGTAGTAGGAAAACAATGAAAAACAAATTTGAAGAAGTCTTTAGAAGTAAGGTTTATTGACGATTGTATTGAATCACCGTAAAGCATTTTGCTTTACGTTGTTCACTATCATTTCGTCGTTTTTGGATCAATTTTGTCGTTTGTGTGGCAGGCGAAAATGTTTAGTTATTTTTTGTTCAGTGATGTAGAGTAGACATTCAATACATGATCAATAATTATTGTACACCGTTTTCACATCAGATAGCGAGAATTATCAAGGCCTCTTTTTATGTTATCCCACATTCACAATCTCGATCTTGCAATAATTCGCATAGCCTCATGTGAAAACCAAGTCCTGCATGTGTGCAGTATGACAACTATATATAACCATGCATGTAAAACTCTGAGATAATTTGAGGAATGTTAACTGATAAGTTTAAAACATTTGAAAAAAACTTACGTTCAACTGAAATAAGAATACTGTGAGTAACTTTCAATTGCCTTGAGATGATAAACGTTGATATGATAAACGTTGACAGGACTTGACAGTTTGATTCCAGGTACGCAAGGGACTTGCTTTTATACTTTACAGTCCGTTCCTGGAAAACAATTAATTTACTTGTATTTTCAAATTAAAACTATGGGTGTGTTATGTTTCTCACATAAAAAAAAATATTCGAAATTATTTTGTTGAGACGGAACTATTAAGCTGAGGCCATGCATTTATTTCTTTATCAAAGTTTGGCATTTTTATTTCGACTTCCTGTGCTTTGCCAGCTAGGGGTGTAACACGTTTCGCCCCTCACAACTATTTTTTCTACATTGAGCAATATAGAAAATTTAATTTATTACTGTCGGAACATTTAGTGTGATGGATGTTTTAAGTCGACATGTTTCAGGTAAAAACCGCGCTGAAACTATTTTATATGACAAAATGTTCGCAAACCTATAGAGCAAGTTGACAAAATAAGTGTCAACAGAACTTAAAGGGACACTCCGGCCCAAATACAAATGTAGTTCATGTGAAAGATCTTACTGACTTTAGATTATTTCCAAAGTTTCAGCATTCCTATCAATTTAGTTAAGAAGATGTGGCTAGTTGAAGTTGGAGAGTTTGTCCAATTTCGACGCCATTTTGTTTCTCAAATATGACGTCACTGAGTGACGTGTCTCGTATTATGCCTAAGAAGCTCCTCTACTTTCCTGCATGATGAACTAAATAGTTTATTTCGACTAATTTTCGTCCAAAGACCATTCACAATAACTATCACTATGTGCGGATCGCCATCAAAACAACTCCACTGACGATAAAGAATCACTCAATGACGTCATATTTTCAAAACCAATATGGCGTCAAAATCCACAAATTTTCAACTTCAACTAGCAATATCTTCTCAACTAAATTGATAGGAATGCTGAAACTTTGGAAATAAACTAAAGTCAGTAATATCTTTCATATGAACTGCATTTGTATTTGGGCAGGAGTGTCCCTTTAAATTATTTCGGATATTTTGAGAAGTAAAGATCAGATAGATATGCTATAGCACAAGATGCTTTCGTTTGACATTTTTTCAAATGTTGGTATTATGATGAATATAAAGCAAAAGGAAATTGTGTTTTTAACCATAAACTACGTCAATTTCATCAAAGAACAATATCAATAATGTTGCTTGAACTATATATATATGAGGCATAAAGAACATTTGATTATCTATAATTATTAAGTAGATATCTAAATTTCAATACAAATAGTTATCCCATACAGATCTTTGAGATGGTATTTTGAGTAACGGCAGATAACAAGATCGAATATAGACTAATAGTAAATAGTTATAGCTGAAGCTATTGTGCAAATAAACAAAACACGATTCATTAACAAAACACGATTCTCCTGTAACAGCACTCGCGTTTTTGTTTCTACTCATGACATCATAATGATGTCAAAGAACCTTGAACAAACAACTTCGAGAACATTGTTGAAAACAATTACATGCGATGTAGCCTCTATTTATAATAAATTGTAAGTAATTTTATTTAAGAATTTTCAAATAACACATGATGGCATCAGACATGAACTATATATAGCTATAACTATTTTAACCCACATTTTATCTTGTATTTTAGTATAGTATAGTATATAGAATTTTATCTGTTTATATTACTTATTTTATTTTATCAGTTTAATTTAAATTTGTTTTTAAAATTATTTGTAATAGCTAAATACATTGACCCTTTTCAATAAAGTTTTTTCTTAAAACAATCATGTTTTTTTCCGAACATTGTTATTTGTTATGCTTATTTTGTTATGAACATTGTTATATGCATATTTCAATATGCATATTGTCGTACCGGCGAAATTTTACAAGAGGCTTATCACTGATTCCCAGAATGATGTTCAAACATGATGTTAGGGACCTCAAGATCGTTAAGATGATGGCGGTTAAAAAATAATAGAAATTTTGGCATCTAAAAGAAATCATGGTTGGTTGACTACCGTATTTTATTCTTGAAGCTTGTTTTATGACTTCCAAAACACTTCAATACTGTTAGTAAAACAATTGCAGTGTCTTTTTCTAAAGCAATCTTAATTAAGGAACAGCTCTCAACTCTCTGTGAGTTCATGACGTCCTGAAGATGTGACAATGCTCAGAGTTGCGTTGTAAACAGAACAACGACGGTGTCGAGAATACTCTTAGGACTAAAAGAATTATTCATTCTCTTTGTTTTGCAATGAATAATTATTTTGTTTTGAATGACGTCATCGTTGAGGTTTATCGCGTGGAAGTGATGTAGGTTATTGAGAAAATCAGATGATTGGAGAATAATTATTTATGACACGACCATTTTTGCAAAAAAGTGCGCACACAATTAGGACAATTATATGCATATAATCGTCTCGGTCATCTGCGATGCACTGTTTAAAAGGACTGGGACGATGTGGACGACTATATGAGAACCATCTATAACTAAAGACACCTTTATAGCTGAAGGTATTGTGTCGGCTATCACAATTATCATATTTATCGTAACATTATGTGTCTTTAATTGGGATTGAATCATGTTGAGAATATCATGGGAGTAATGGTATCAATTATATTTTTTAAATGTTTTAGAATAATGACCACTAACAACATATAGTTATTATTGGCATGTAGCTATAACTTGAAATTATAGAGATTCTTATTCATGCAAACTGGAAATTTCTGCAATGGCCGCTCTTTCATGTCAACCTATATTGTCTTATATAAGCAGACAAAACAAACTGTGAATTTGTAAAATGTTTTCATAGGTTTAACCAATTAAGATCCGGTGTTAAAATTGGTGTTAAGCTTCAGTTAATAGAACCTGACCAAATTGTTGATCAATGTAAGCACAATGGCTCTGATAAACAAAACAAGCAGTTTTACAACTATTAGTAGTTG
Source organism: Chrysogorgia sp. JL179-B06 (assembly GCA_035772405.1). Classification (NCBI taxonomy): domain Eukaryota; kingdom Metazoa; phylum Cnidaria; class Anthozoa; order Scleralcyonacea; family Chrysogorgiidae; genus Chrysogorgia; species Chrysogorgia sp. JL179-B06. The sequence goes on from JAYKKM010000147.1 coordinate 4,013,406, forward strand.
TAAAAAAGTAGAGTGCTACGTTGACAGTGTTTTGGATATATAGCAAAGTGAAAAGGTGGTAAACTGCCAAGTGAAAAGGTGTTATCCTGCGATAACACGCGTTATTGTGTATCTGTAGGTCTTTGAATCTTCAACTGCATATAAGCGAAACCACAGTTGCCCAAGCTCGTTGTGTGGTAATCTGTGTTTATATTGGAATTTATTCGATTTGTCAAAATTATAGGATATTTTCATCTATTATTTGCAGTTAATGAAATAATGTGTTGTTATATCTACCATAAGGTGTATGTGTGATCAATGTCTGTTCGGTAATATTTAGGACATTTACAGCGAAAATATAATGGCCATATATAACCATATATTAAATTTGTTAATATCGAAAAATTATACTAAGACTATTCAACAAAATAAACATTTATAAATCTTGTTGTTCTACCTATACATGTTTATTGTATCGGTATGTTCGTCCTTGTAAAACTTGGCACCATTCTGTTCATTATACTTCAAACCCGTTTGTGATATGTAGGTTTGAAGTATAATGAACAGAATATAGCTATAAAGGATATCTATATATATGAATTGAAAGGACTTCATGTGTGGCATGCTATGCACGAAGATGTTTAGCTAAAGCTTCGTGTATCACGGCATTCTATTTACAATCTGCCTGGAAATTCTTAAATAAAATTATTTACAACTTATTTTAAACAGGCTACATTGCATGCAATTGTTAGGGTTTAGGAAGTTGTTTCCTCAAGGTTCTTTGACGTGATATGACGTCATATGACGTCAGTAGAAACAAAACGCGAGTGCACAATAGCTTCAGCTGTAACACTATTTAGTATTAGTCTTTATTATACAGATGCAGAGTGTTTAAGAAATATGCAGTGACATATGTTCCATATCCTCACTAATGAAGATATCGATCACATGATTAAACATTTTCCCACCTTTTGCATTGAATCTATATTATAATAAAAAGAAAATTACAAGGTGGCTTGAAGATATGAATTTTATGTTCTCGTAGTAAAAACAATATTTTACTCATTTGCTACGCTCATTCGTAAAATATTGTTTTCACCACTAGAAGATAAAATTCATATCTTCGCACCACCGTGTAATATCGGGCTTCTAGTGATCAGGGCCACTGCCTCCCACCTCTGCGGCCAAGAGTTCGAATGCTGAGCTCGGACATTTGATCGCACGTGGAAAGAGTTGGTCAACACTCTGCTGAAAGTCGTGGGTTTTCTCCGGGTTCTCCCGTTTCCTCCCACAGGGAAGTTGTCAGGGCGGGTTACGATAAATAGTTAGGAAAACTAATGATGATAAAAACTGTAAACATAAATAGCTAGGGTTGATTGATTGGGGGTATTGGGTACTAGGTACTGAATGTCATAGAATAAATTGTCGATGTTGTAAAGCGCATTTGATCATATACACAATTGTTAATTTGCGCTATATTATAAATAGTAAACATTATTATTATTATATTTGATCTTGTTATCGGCCGTTATTCAGAATACCATCTCATAGACCTGTATGGATAAATTTGTATGATTCAATATCACCTCATTGAAAAGGCATTAATGTTCTTTAAAGTGCCCCTGTGATCAAATTTTTGGTATCCCTAATTTTTACATATTTGTAAAGTGCATGGTGTTCTTACTTAACTTGCCAAATTTCAAGCAATTGCGAGCATGGGAAGTTGCCTTTTCATGTTTTTATACGAGATTATACGGCCGCCATTGCTCGAACATGTTCCGGACGCTTAGATTGCGATTAGAGGAAGTGACGTCAAAGACGCAACACGTGGCTAGTTGTGTATGAATATAAAGATATACTTGGGGAAAACTTTCTATTGTAACTTGTCGTATAATTGCCATTAAGCTTTGTCACGTGTTGAGTCTCTGATGTCACAATTACAATCGCGGGCTCGTCTGGAACAAGTTTTGAGCAATTAATGGCGGACAAAATTTGGGCTTCTTTGGAAGTTAAATTTCTTGTGATAGAATGTTTGTTGTTCATTTTTTTGGCAAATGCGAACATTTATTAACCTAAAATGATATGTTCTTTAACAAAAAATGCCAGGAAACATGTGATATTTTGTCGCATTGGCACTTTAACGAAATTGACGTAGCTTATGGTTGAAAACACACTTTCTTTTTGCTCATTTATCATAATAACAAAATGTGAACAAAACGTCAAAAGGAAGCATCTAATATGGTAGCATATCTATCTGATATTTTCTTTTCAAAATATCCGAACCTGTATATAATTTAAGTTTCGCTCAGTCGACCACTTTAGCACTTATTTTGCTTATCAACCTGCTCTATAGGTGTGCGAACATTCTGTAGAGCAGTTTTACTACAAACTTATCGGCTTAAAACATCCTGATTACCTTAAACGAATGTTGCGCAGTAAATTAAATTTTCTATATATTTAAATTGATATGTTACTCAATGTAGAACAGTAGTTGTGAAAGGCGAAATGTTTTACGCCCCTGGAAGATAATTAGTCCCCCCGCGAAACGCCAAACTTTGGTAAAGGGAATGCATGGCCTCAGTCTTAATAGTTCCGTCTCAGCAAAATAATTTGGAAATTTTTACCTCAAACATGTCGAGTTAAAACATTAATTACACTAAACGTATGTTCCGGCAGTAATAAATTAAATTTTCTATATTGCTCAATGTAGAAAAATAGTTGTGAATGGCGAAATGTGCAGTTACACACCTGGCAAAGCACACGAAGCGAGAAGTTCCCCCGCGTTTAATCAAAACGTCAAATTTTAATAAAAAGAATGCATGGCCTCAGCCTTAACAGTTCCGTCTCAACAAAATAATTTCGAATATTCAGCTGTAATTATAGGGTAACTAGATCGCTTGGTCCCTATATTTCTACAGTACACTTAGGTTTTAGAGGTTTTGTTTTTGGTATTTCACATAATAAAACCTGATGTTCAAAGTTTCAAACAATTAATAAGACGAGAAGACTCATAGTGTGCATCAAGATATATCTTTATTAAGCATTGAAAAGAGGTTGAATTTTTAACTATCGTGAGTATTGTTCAAAAAAGTTTATAAAAATTAATAATAAGTTTAATTAAATTATAAGATTGAATTGAAATCAACACTAGTTCTATAAATTAAAGTTCAAAAGTGATAAGAATATAGTCTGGATTATAATACATCCTAACATCCAGTGGGTATGCAATCAAAATCATACGGTGCTTTTTTAAACTCGTCGCAATCTATTCCTCCATCTTCATTTATGTCCCCTTGTTTGAAAGTGTTTTGAAGCCCCGGTGCGTCCGTCTTCATTTCCAAGGTCTCTGCGAATTCTTCATGACTGATTTTGCCATTATTGTCCTTGTCATACTTGGCAAAGTCACACGGAAAGCCACCGTCGTCATTTTCGATTTCAGGCGCGACCGATCGTTTTCGCCCGCAAACTTGAGTTGTGTAACAATAACGCACTGTGAAATATTGATAACGTCCACAACAGGGAACGTAAACGAAATGAAGAGAGAACCTGCAGACGCGGTAAGTGTGCGCCGCCTCCGAACTGCTGATTATCGCACCCAGTACCAGTAATGTGAATAGTGCTAGCTTCATACTTCTTCTTTCCTGTATTGAAAAAGCAGGAAATAGATCATATAAATTCATAGTTTCATTAGCAGGTCAAACTGTTTAGTAAATTCATGTTCTTATATGTAAACCTGATTATACACACTGTAATCAAAGTATGAAAACAAGAAAGGTATATATAGTAAACTGGCAAAACGAAGCCTCAACAAGACACTAACGTTTAGAGCGAAGGCCCTTCAGCTTCGTTAGAGCATGGTTATTGTGCCCCTGTATTTTCAGACTTTAAACTTTGTCACTTCCATGGAGCTTTTATTTCCCAGCCCTCTTCAGTGCGTTTATATGAAAAATTTCCAACCCTCCTAGGCGAGATCTCGGGTTGACAATAGCGACATCTCGCTTAGGAGGGCTGATCGAGGGAGCGGAGATAAGACCCTGGCCCTCTTGTCATGTGCATGAACGCAAACAAATGTTTACTAGGAATTACGCTGAGACGTGGGATCTCGGTAAAGAGGGCTAGCCCGCGGGGATGGACCTCCTCCATATAAACAACCCCTACGAGGGCCTTAGAGGATGGAGAAACCCTTGATCGGGGGGGGGGGGGTCTAGGGGGTTATGTTATAGGATTAAATCTAGGCGAAGGACGTTAGGATTAGGTTTACGACTATAGGTTTATGATTAGGGTTACAATTAGGGTTAGGTTAGTATATATTCTAAGATTGTATATATTCTAACACTCGAAATTTTCCTTCACCATAAATCCTTAGAACATGCAGTTTAATCGAGTGAAATACCAAATATTACTTGTATAGTTTGACATCTAAACGTTAGTGTATGTTTTTTTCTATCGTTTAGTTATTTCCGATATTCGTACGAAGATGAACATGTAGTAGGAAAACAATGAAAAACAAATTTGAAGAAGTCTTTAGAAGTAAGGTTTATTGACGATTGTATCGAATCACAATTTTGTCGTTTGTGTGGCAGGCGAAAATGTTTAGTTATTTTTTGTTCAGTGATGTAGAGTAGACATTGAATACATAATCAATAAGTATTGTACGCCGTTTTCACATCAGATAGCGAGAATTATCAAGGCCTCTTTTTATGTTATCCCACATTCACAATCTCGATCTTGCAATAATTCGCATAGCCTCATGTGAAAACCAAGTCCTGCATGTGTGCAGTATGACAACTATATATTACCATGCATGTAAAACTCTGAGATAATTTGAGGAATGTTAACTGATAAGTTTAAAACATTTGAAAAAACTTACGTTCAACTCAAATAAGAATACTGTGAGTAACTTTCAATTGTCTTGAGATGATAAACGTTGAGATGATAAACGTTGACAGGACTTGGCAGTTTGATTCCAGGTTCGCAAGGGACTTGCTTTTATACTTTACAGTCCGTTCCTGGAAAACAATTAATTTCTTTGTATATTCAAATTAAAACTATGGGTGTGTTATGTTTCTCACATGAACAAAAATATTCGAAATTATTTTGTTGAGACGGAACTATTAAGCTGAGGCCATGCATTTATTTCTTTATCAAAGTTTGGCATTTTTATCAAACGCGGGGGAACTTCTCGACTTCCTGTGCTTTGCCAGGGTTTCGCCATTTACAACTATTTTTTCTACATTGAGCAATATAGAAAATTTAATTTATTACTGTCGGAACATTTAGTGTGATGCATGTTTTAAGTCGACATGTTTCAGGTAAAAAGCGCCCTGAAACTATAGAGCAAGTTGATAAACAAAATAAGTGTCAAAGTGGTCGAGTGAACAGAACTTAAATTATTTCGGATATTTTGAGAAGTAAAGATCAGATAGATATGCTATAACACAAGATGCTTTCATTTGACATTTTTTCAAATGTTGGTATTATGATGAATATAAAGCAAAAGGAAATTGTGTTTTTAACCATAAACTACGTCAATTTCATCGAAGTACAATATCAATAATGTAGCTTGAACTATATATATATATGAGGCATTGATTATCTATAATTATTAAGTAGATATCTAAATTTCAATACAAATAGTTATCCCATACAGATCTTTGAGATGGTATTTTGAGTAACGGCAGATAATAAGATCGAATATAGACTAATAGTAAATAGTTATAGCTGAAGCTATTGTGCAAATAAACAAAACACGATTCATTAACAAAACACGATTGTCCTGTAACAGCACTCGCGTTTTTGGTTCTACTCATGACATCATAATGACGTCAAAGAACCTTGAGCAGACAACTTCGAGAACCTTATTGAAAACAATTACATGCGATGTATAGCCTCTGTTTATAATAAATTGTAAGTAATTTTATTTAAGAATTTTCAAATAACACATGATAGCATCAGACATGAACTATATATATAGCTATAACTATTTTAACCCACATTTTCTCTTGTATTTTAGTATAATATAGTATATAGAATTTTATCTGTTTATATTACTTATTTTATTTTATTTAACTTAAATTGTGTTTTTAAAATTATTTGTAATAGCTAAATACATTGACCCTTTTCAATAAAGTTTTTTCTTAAAACAATAAAGTTTTTTTTCGAATATTGTTATTTGTTATGTATATTTTGTTATGAACATTGTTATTTTGTTATGAACATTTCAATATGCATATTGTCGTACTGGCGAAATTTTACAAGAGGCTGAACAGTGCTTGCCAGAATGACGTTCAAACATGATGTTATAGGGACCTCAAGATCGTTAAGATGATGGCGGTTAAAAAATAATAGAAATTTTGGCATCTAAAAGAAGTCATGGTTAGTTGACTACGGTATTTTATTCTTGAAGCTTGTTTTATGAATTCCAAAACACTTCAATACTGTTAAAACAATTGCAGTGTCTTTTTCTAAAGCAATCTTAAGGAACAGCTCTCAACTCTCTGTGAGTTCACGTCGTCCTGAAGATGTGACAATGCTCAGAGTTGCGTTGTAAACAGAACGACGACGGTGTCGAGAATACTCTTAGGACTAAAATAATTATTCATTCTCTTTGTTTTGCATGAATAATTATTTTGTTTTGAATGACGTCATCGTTAAGGTTATCGCGCTGGAACAACTTGGAAGTGATGTAGGTTTTTGAGAAAATCAGATGATTGGAAAATAATTATTTATGACACGACTATTTTTGCAAATAAGTGCGCACACAATTAGGACAATTATATGCATATAATCGTTTCGGTCATCTGCGATGCACAGTTTAAAAGGACTGGGACGATGTGGACGACTATATGAGAACCATCCTTAATTAGCGAGTAACTAAAGACACCTTTATAGCTGAATGTATTGTGTCGGCTATCACAATTATCATTTATCATAACATTATGTGTCTTTAATTGGGATTGAATCATGTTGAGAATATCATGGGAGTAATGGTATCAATTATATTTAAAAATGTTTTAGAATAATGACCACTAACAACCTATAGTTATTATTGGCATGTATAACTTGAAATTATAGAGATTCTTATTCATGCAAACTGTTTCTGCAATGGCCGCTCTTTCATGTCAACCTATATTGTCTTATATAAGCAGACAAAACAAACTGTGAATTTGTAAAATGTTTTCATAGGTTTAACCAATTGAGATGCGGTGTTAAAATCGGTGTTAAGCTTCAGTAAATAGAACCTGACCAAATTGTTGATCAATGTAAGCAAACAAAACAAGCAGTCTAATAGTAGTAAAAAAGTAGAGTGCTACTTGGACAGTGTTTTGGATATATAGCAAAGTGAAAAGCTGGTAAACTGCCAAGTGAAAAGGTGTTATCCTGCGATAACACGCGTTATTGTGTATCTGTAGGTCTCTGAATCTTCAACTGCATAAGCGAAACCACAGTTGCCCAAGCTCGTTGTGTGGTAATCTGTGTTTATATTGGAATTTATTTGATTTGTCAAAATTAGAGGATATTTTCATCTATTATTTGCAGTTAATGAAATAATGTGTAGTTATATCTACCATAAAGTCAGTGTATGTGTGATCAGTGTCTGTTCGGTAATATTTAGGACATTTACAGCGAAAATATAATGGCAATATATAACCATATATTAAATTTGTTAATATCGAAAAATTATACTAAGACTATTCAACAAAATAAACATTTATAAATCTTGTTGTTTTTCCTTGTAAAACTTGGCACCATTCTGTTCATTATACTTCAAACCTGTTTGTGATATGTAGGTTTGAAGTATAATGAACAGAATATAGCTATAGCATGCAATATAGCTTCATGTTTGCTATGCTATGCACGAAGATGTTTAGCTAAAGCTTCGTGTATCACGGCATGCTATTTACAATCTGCATGGAAATTCCTAAATGAAATTATTTACAACGTATTTTAAATAGGCTACATTGCATGCAATTGTTAGGGTTTAGGAAGTTGTTTCCTCAAGGTTCTTTGACGTCATATATGACGTCATTGACGTCAGTAGAAACAAAACGCGATTGCACAATAGCTTCAGCTGTAACACTATTTAGTATTAGTCTTTATTATATAGATGGGAGTGTTTTACTAAGAAATATGCAGTGACATATGTTCCATATCCTCACTAATGAAGATATCGATCACATGATTAAACATTTTCCCACCTTTTGCATTGAATCTATATAATAAAAATAAAATTACAAGGTAGCTTGAAGATATGAATTTTATGTTCTCGTAGTAAAAACAATATTTTACTCATTCGCTACGCTCATTCGTAAAATATTATTTTCACCACTCGAAGATAAAATTCATATCTTCGCACCACTGAGGCCAAGAGTTCGAATGCTGAGCTCGGACATTTGATCGCACGTCGTGGGTTTTCTGCGCGTTCTCCGGTTTCCTCCCACAGGGAAGTTGTCAGGGCGGGTTACGATAAATAGTTAGGAAAACTAATGATGATAAAAACTGTAAACATAAACAGCTAGTGTTGATTGATTCGGGGTATTGGGTACTAGGTACAGAATGTCATAGAATAAATTATCGTGTTGTATAAAGCGCATTTGATCATATACACAATTGTTAATTTGTGCTATATTATAAATAGTAAACATTATTATTATTATATTTGATCTTGTTATCGGCCGTTATTCAGAATACCATCTCAAAGACCCGTATGGATAAATTTGTATGATTAAATATCACCTCATTGAAAAGGCATTTGAAATTTAATGTTCTTTAAAGTGGCCCCTGTGATCAAATTTTTGGTATCCCTAATTTTTACATATTTGTAAAGTGCATGGTGTTCTTACTTAACTTGCCAAATTTCAAGCAATTGCGAGCATGGGAAGTTGCCTTTTCATACTGTTTTTATACGAGATTATACGGCCGCCATTACTCGAACATGTTCCGGACGCTTAGATTGCGATTAGAGGAAGTGACGTCAAAGACGCAACACGTGGCTAGTTGTGTATGAATATAAAGATTACTTGGAGAAAACTTTCTATTGTAACTTGTCGTATAATTGCCATTAAGCTTTGTCACGTGTTGAGTCTCTGACGTCACAATTACATACACTGCTGTGGAATCGCGGGCTCGTCTGGAACAAGTTTTGAGCAATGGCGGACAAAATTTGGGCTTCTTTGGAAGTTAAATTTCTTGTGATAGAATGTTTGTTGTTCATTTTTTTGGCAAATGCGAACATTTATTAACCTAAAATGATGTTCTTTAACAAAAAAATGCCAGGAAACATGTGATATTTTGTCGCAGTGGCACTTTAACGAAATTGACGTAGCTTATGGTTGAAAACACACTTTCTTTTTGCTCATTTATAATAACAACAAAATGTGAACAAAACGTCAAAAGGAAGCATCTTATATGGTAGCATATCTATCTGATATTTTCTTTTCAAAATATCCGAACCTGTGATTTAAGTTTCGCTCAGTCGACCACTTTAGCACTTATTTTGCTTATCAACCTGCTCTATAGGTGTGCGAACATTCTGTAGAGCAGTTTTACTACAAACTTATCGGCTTAAAAAATCCTGATTACCTTAAACGAATGTTGCGCAGTAAATTTAATTGATATATTACTCAATGTAGAACAATAGTTGTGAAAGGGGAAATGTTTTACGCCCCTCGAAGATAATTAGTCCCCCCGCGAAACGCCAAACTGTGGTAAAGGGAATGCATGGCCTCAGTCTTAATAGTTCCGTCTCAGCAAAATAATTTCGAAATGTTTACCTCAAACATGTCGAGTTAAAGCATTAATTACACTAAACGTATGTTCCGGCAGTAACAAATTAAATTTTCTATATTGCTCAATGTAGAAAAATAGTTGTGAATGGCGAAATGTGCAGTTACACCCCTGGCATGCAAAGCACAGGAAGCGAGAAGTTCCCGCGTTTAATCAAAACGGCAAATTTTAATAAAAAGAATGCATGGCCTCAGCCTTAACAGTTCCGTCTCAACAAAATAATTTCGAATATTCAGCTGTAATTATAGGGTAACTAGATCGCTTGGTCCCTATATTTCTACAGTACACTTAGGTTTTAGAGGTTTTGTTTTTGGTAATTCACATAATAAAACCTGATGTTCGTTTCAAACAATTAATAAGACGAGAAGACTCATAGTGTGCATCAAGATATATCTTTATTAAGCATTGAAAAGAGGTTGAATTTTTAGCTATCGTGAGTATTGTTCAAAAAAGTTTATAAAAATTAATAATGAGTTTAATTAAATTTAAGATTGAATTGAAATCAACATGACTAGTTCTATAAATTAAAGTTCAAAAGTGATAAGAATATAGTCTGGATTATAATACATCCTAACATCCAGTGGGTATGCAGTCAAAATCATACGGTGCTTTTTTAAACTCGTCGCAATCTATTCCTCCATCCTCGTTTATGTCCCCTTGTTTGAAAGTGTCTTGAAGCCCCGGTGCGTCCGTCTTCATTTCCAAGGTCTCTGCGAATTCTTCATGACTGATTTTGCCATTATTGTCCTTGTCATACTTGGCAAAGTCACACGGAAAGCCACCGTCGTCATTTTCGATTTCAGGCGCGACCGATCGTTTTCGCCCGCAAAATTGAGTTGTGTAACAATAACGCACTGTGAAATATTGATAACGTCCACAACAGGGAACGTAAACGAGATGAAGAGAGAACCGGCAGACGCGGTAAGTGTACGCCGCCTCCGAACTGCTGATTATCGCACCCAGTACCAGTAATGTGAATAGTGCTAGCTTCATATTTCTTCTTTCCTGTATTGAAAAAGCAGGAGATAGATCATATAAATTCATAGTTTCATTAGCAGGTCAAACTGTTTAGTAAATTCATGTTCTTATATGTAAACCTGAACAGCATAGGCAGTGTGCTACCAAAGTATGAAAACAAGAAAGGTATATATAGTAAACTCCCAATGAGACACTAACGTTTAGAGCGAAGGCCCTTCAGCTTCGTCAGAGCATGGTTATTGTGCCCCTTCATTTTCAGACATATTTGTAAAGATCATATCCTAGTTATTTCACCTGCTGAATTTACGAGCATGCATGGAAAGTTACCCTTTTCGACTGTCTTTATACAAGGTTATACGGCCACCATTATATACAAGCATGTTCTCAACGGCTATATACGGCCACCATTAATCAAGATTAGAATGTTCTATACGTTTACAATACGTACCTAAAATGAACAGGTTTTGTGATTGGCTAATTAGTAATTACTTCAATTTGACAAGTGTTCAATTTGTAACTTAAACACAAGCAAACAAATAGGTCGTTTAGGAGGGCTGGCCCTCTATGAACGCAAACAAATTTTTACAAGGAATTACGCTGAGACGCGGGATCTCGGCAAAGTGGGCTAGCCCTACCGAGAGGGATGGATCTCCTCCTTATAAACACCCCCTATAGAGGGCCTTATTAGAAAAAAGAAAAGAGAAACCCTAGACCGGGGGGGTTAGGGTTTTAGGATGAAACTCTTTGCATGAGGGGTTATGGTATAGGATTAAATCTAGGCAAAGGTAAGTTAGGATTAGGTTTACGACTATAGGTTTACGATTAGGGTTAGGTTAGTATATATTCTAAGATTGTATATATATTCTAACACTCGAAATTTTCCTTCACCCTAAATCCTTAGAACATGCAGTTTAATCGAGTGAAATGCCAAATATTACTTGTATAATTTGACATCGAAACGTTAGTGTATGTTTTTTCTATCGTTTAGTTATTTCCGATATTCGTCCGAAGATTAACATGTAGTAGGAAACCAATGAAAAACAAATTTGAAGAAGTCTTTAGAAGTAAGGTTTATTGACGATTGTATTGAATCACCGTAAAGCATTTTGCTTTACGTTGTTCACTATCATTTCGTCGTTTTTGGATCAATTTTATCGTTTGTGTGGCAGGCGAAAATGTTTAGTTATTTTTTGTTCAGTGATGTAGAGTGGACATTCAATACATAATCAATAATTATTGTACACCGTTTTCACATCAGATAGCGAGAATTATCAAGGCCTCTTTTTATGTTATCCCACATTCACAACCTCGATCTTGATAATTCGCATGGCATCATCTGAAAACCAAGTCCATGTGTGCAGTAGCATGACAACTATATAACCATGCATGTAAAACTCTGAGATAATTTGAGGAATGTTAAATGATAAGTTTAAAACATTTGAAAAAACTTACGTTCAACTGAAATAAGAATACTGTGAGTAACTTTCAATTGTCTTGAGATGATAAACGTTGAGATGATAAACGTTGATAGGACTTGGCAGTTTGATTCCAGGTACGCAAGGGACTTGCTTTTATACTTTACAGTCCGTTCCTGGAAAACAATTAATTTCCTTGTATTTTCAAATTAAAACTATGGGTGTGTTATGTTTCTCACATAAACAAAAATATTCTAAATTATGTTGTTGAGACGGAACTATTAAGCTTAGGCCATGCATTTATTTCTTTATCAAAGTTTGGCATTTTTATTAAACGCGGGGGAACTTCTCGACTTCCTGTGCTTTCCCAGGGGTGTAACACGTTTCGCCCCTCACAACTATTTTTTCTACTTTGAGCAATATAGAAAATTTAATTTATTACTGTCGGAACATTTAGTGTGATGGATGTTTTAAGTCGACATGTTTCCGGTAAAAACCGCGCTGAAACTATTTTATATGACAAATGTTCGCAAATCTATAGAGCAAGTTGATAAACAAAATAAGTGTTACAGTGGTCGAGTGAACAGAACTTAAATTATTTCGGATATTTTGAGAAGTAAAGCTCAGATAGATATGCTATAGCACAAGATGCTTTCGTTTGACATTTTTTCAAATGTAGGTATTATGATGAATATAAAGTAAAAGGAAATTGTGTTTTTAACCATAAACTACGTCAATTTCATCAAAGGACAATATCAATAATGTAGCTTGAACTATATACATGAGGCATAAAGAACATTTGATTATCTAAATAGTTATCCCATAGAGATCTTTGAGATGGTATTTTGAGTAACGGCAGATAACAAGATCGAATATAGACTAATAGTAAATAATTATAGCTGAAGCTATTGTGTAAATAAACAAAACACGATTCATTAACAAAACACGATTCTCCTGTAACAGCACTCGCGTTTTTTTTTCTACTCATGACATCATAATGACGTCAAAGAACCTTGAGCAAACAACTTCGAGAACATTATTGAAAACAATTACATGCGATGTAGCCTCTGTTTATAATAAATTGTAAGTAATTTTATTTAAGAATTTTCAAATAACACATGATAGCATCAGACATGAACTATATATATAGCTATAACTATTTTAAGCCACATTTTATCTTGTATTTTAGTATAGTATAGTATATAGCATTTTATCTGTTTACTTATTTTATTTTATTTTATTTAACTTAAATTGTGTTTTTAAAATTATTAAAAAGCTAAATACATTGACCATTTTCAATAAAGGTTTTTCTTAAAACAATCATGTTTTTTTTCGAACATTGTTATTTGTTATGTATATTTTGTTATGAACATTGTCAGCATATTAGTCAATATGCATATTGTCGTACTGGCGAAATTTTACAAGAGGCTTATCACTGATTCCCAGAATGATGTACAAACATGATGTTAGGGACCTCAAGATCGTTAAGATGATGGCGGTTGAAAAATAATATAAATTTTAGCATCTAAAAGAAGTCATGGTTAGTTGAATTCGCTAAGATGATGGCGGTTGAAAAATAATAATATAAATTTTAGCATCTAAAAAAAGTCATGGTTAGTTGACTCCCGTATTTTATTCTTGAAGCTTGTTTTATGACTTCCAAAACACTTCAATACTGTTAAAACAATTGCAGTGTCTTTTTCTAAAGCAATCTTAAGGAACAGCTCACAACTCTCTGTGAGTTCACGTCGTCCTGAAGATGTGACAATGCTCAGAGTTGCGTTGTAAACAGAACGACGACGGTGTCGAGAATACTCTTAGGACTAAAATAATTATTCATTCTCTTTGTTTTGCAATGAATAATTATTTTGTTTTAATGACGTGATCGTTGAGGTTATCGTTTTGGAACAACGTGGAAGTGATGTAGGTTTTTGAGAAAAACAGATGATTGGAGAATAATTATTTATGACACGACCATTTTTGCAAAAAAGTGCGCACACAATTAGGACAATTATATGCATACGTCTCGGTCATCTGCGATGCACTGTTTAAAAGGACTGGGACGATGTGGACGACTATATGAGAACCATCCTTAATTAGCGAGTAACTAAAGACACCTTTATAGCTGAAGGTATTGTGTCGGCTATCACAATTATCATTTATCATAACATTATGTGTCTTTAATTGGGATTGAATCATGTTGAGAATATCATGGGAGTAATGGTATCAATTATATTTAAAAAATGTTTTAGAATAATGACCACTAACAACATTTAGTATAATTTCTGAGCTTAAACGAGTTCTGATTGGCTGACTGGCCAGTAAATCTGAGACGATAGTCACCGGGTAGCGCGGTGACTATCACTTCACTAGAAATCATACTTGAAAAAGTGTTTTTTGTAACCAGACTATATTTATTAGTTCCAGTCCCCTCGGAATCGTCATTTTGATGTATGGTTTCTAAAGCATGACGAATTTTATTTCAAAATGGCGACTATATTATAACGAAAAAATCGTCGAAAAGGCTAAAAAACGTAGCATAAAGACATTGTATATATCATATTTCTCTCAAGATAGAACTGTCTAAGGGTAAGGAAGTTGTTTATCGTATAATTATTTGTATTTTTACGTCCGTTTTGATCGTTAGTGTGTTTTTGAAAACTGTCAAGCGTGAAGAAAACATCGAGCATAACACAGTTCACACTGTCTGTTTAAAACTTCTCAATTGAATATTCAGTTCAAGCCTGAAATTATACTAAAACAATTAGTCACCTCAGTCTCGGTGATTATCGTTATATTTACCTCGCCGCTTCGCGACTCGGTAAATATTCAACGATAGTCACCTCGACTTCAGTGACTAATTGTTAAATAGTTATTATTGGCATGTATAACTTGAAATTATAGAGATTCTTATTCGTGCAAACTGGAAGTTTCTGCAATGGCCGCTCTTTCATGTCAACCTATATTGTCTTATATAAGCAGACAAAACAAACTGTGAATTTGTAAAATGTTTTCATAGGTTTAACCAATTAAGATACGATAACCAATTAAGCTTCAGTTAATAGAACCTGACCAAATTGTTGATCAATGTAAGCACAATGGCTCTGATAAACAAAACAAGCAGTCTAATAGTAGTAAAAAAGTAAGCAAAGTGAAAAGCTGGTAAACTGGCAAGTGAAAAGGTGTTATCCTGCGATAACACGCGTTATTGTGTATCTGTAGCTAGTCTTTGAATCTTCAACAGCATAAGCGAAACCACAGTTGCCCAAGCTCGTTGTGTGGTAACTCTGTGTTTATATGGGAATTTATTTGATTTGTCAAAATTAGAGGATATTTTCATCTATTAATTGCAGTTAATGAAACAATGTGTAGTTATATCTACTATAAAGTGTATGTGTGATCAGTGTCTGTTCGGTAATATTTAGGACATTTACAGCGAAAATATAATGGCCATATATAACCATATATTAAATGTGTTAATATCGAAAAATTATACTAAGACTATTCAACAAAATAAACATTTATAAATCTTGTTGTTCTACCTATACATGTTTATTGTATCGGTATGTTCGTCCTTGTAAAACTTGGCACCATTCTGTTCATTATACTTCAAACCCGTTTGTGATATGTAGGTTTGAAGTATAATGAACAGAATATAGGATAGCATGCAATATAGCTTCATGTGTGGCATGCTATGCACGAAGATGTTTAGCTAAAGCTTCGTGTATCACGGCATGCTATTTACAATCTGCATGGAAATTCCTAAATAAAATTATTTACAACTTATTTTAAACAGGCTACATTGCATGCAATTGTTAGGCTTTAGGAAGTTGTTTCATCAAGGTTCTTTGACGTCATATCAGTAGAAACAAAACGCGAGTGCACAATAGCTTCAGCTGTAACACTATTTAGTATTAGTCTTTATTATACAGATGGGAGTGTTTTACTAAGAAATATGCAGTGACATATTTTCCATATCCTCACTAATGAAGATATCGATCACATGATTAAACATTTTCCCACCTTTTGCATTGAATCTATATAATAAAAAGAAAATTACAAAGTGGCTTGAAGATATGAATTTTATGTTCTCGTAGTAAAAACAATATTTTACTCATTCACTACGCTCATTTGTAAAATATTGTTTTCACCACTCGAAGATAAAATTCATATCTTCGCACCACCGTGTAATATTGGGCTTCTAGTGGTCAGGGCCACTGCCTCCCACCTCTGCGGCCAAGAGTTCGAATGCTGAGCTCGGACATTTGATCGCACGTGGAAAGAGTTGGTCAACACTCTGCCGAAAGTCGTGGGTTTTCTCCGGGTTCTCCGGTTTCCTCCCACAGGGAAGTTGTCAGGGCGGGTTACGATAAATAGTTAGGAAAACTAATGATGATAAAAACTGTAAACATAAATAGCTAGGGTTGATTGATTGGGGGTATTGGGTACTAGGTACTGAATGTCATAGAATAAATTGTCGATGTTGTAAAGCACATTTGATCATATACACAATTGTTAATTTGCACTATATAAATAGTAAACATTATTATTATTATATTTGATCTTGTTATCGGCCGTTATTCAGAATACCATCTCAAAGACCTGTATGGATAAATTTGTATGATTCAATATCACCTCATTGAAAAGGCATTAATGTTCTTTAAAGTGCCCCTGTGATCAAATTTTTGGTATCCCTAATTTTTACATATTTATAAAGTGTATGGTGTTCTTACTTAACTTGCCAAATTTCAAGCAATTGCGAGCATGGGAAGTTGCCTTTTCATACTGTTTTTATACGAGATTATACGGCCACCATTACTCGAACATGTTCCGGACGCTTAGATTGCGATTAGAGGAAGTGACGTCAAAGACGCAACACGTGGCTATAGTTGTGTATGAATATAAAGATATACTTGGGGAAAACTTTCTATTGTAACTTGTCGTATAATTACCATTAAGCTTTGTCACGTGTTGAGTCTCTGACGTCACATTACATACACTGCTGTGGAATCGCTGGCTCGTCTGGAACAAGTTTTGAGCAATGGCGGACAAAATTTGGGCTTCTTTGGAAGTTAAATTTCTGCTGTTAGAATGTTTTTGTTCATTTTTTTGGCAAATGCGAACATTTATTAACCTAAAATGATGTTCTTTAACAAAAAAATGCCAGGAAACATGTGATATTTTGTCGCAGTGGCACTTTAACGAAATTGACGTAGCTTATGGTTGAAAACACACTTTCTTTTTGCTCATTTATAATAACAACAAAATGTGAACAAAACGTCAAAAGGAAGCATCTTATATGGTAGCATATCTATCTGATATTTTCTTTTCAAAATATCCGAACCTGTAATTTAAGTTTCGCTCAGTCGACCACTTTAGCACTTATTTTGCTTATCAACCTGCTCTATAGGTGTGCGAACATTCTGTAGAGCAGTTTTACTACAAACTTATCGGCTTAAAAAATCCTGATTACCTTAAACGAATGTTGCGCAGTAAATTAAATTGATATATTACTCAATGTAGAACAATAGTTGTGAAAGGGGAAATGTTTTACGCCCCTGGAAGATAATTATTCCCCCCGCGAAACGCTAAACTTTGGTAAAGGGAATGCATGGCCTCAGTCTTAATAGTTCCGTCTCAGCAAAATAATTTCGAAATTTTTACCTCAAACATGTCGAGTTAAAGCATTAATTACACTAAACGTATGTTCCGGCAGTAATAAATTAAATTTTCTATATTGCTCAATGTAGAAAAATAGTTGTGAATGGCGAAATGTGCAGTTACACCCCTGGCAAAGCACACGAAGCGAGAAGTTCCCCCGCGTTTAATCAAAACGTCAAATTTTAATAAAAATAATGCATGGCCTCAGCCTTAACAGTTCCGTCTCAACAAAATAATTTCGAATATTCAGCTGTAATTATAGGGTAACTAGATCGCTTGGTCCCTATATTTCTACAGTACACTTAGGTTTTAGAGGTTTTGTTTTTGGTAATTCACATAATAAAACCTGATGTTCAAGGTTTCAAACAATTAATAAGACGAGAGAGAAGACTCATAGTGTGCATCAAGATATATCTTTATTAAGCATTGAAAATAGGTTGAATTTTTAACTATCGTGAGTATTGTTGATAAAAGTTTATAAAAATTAATAATGAGTTTAATTAAATTATAAGATTGAATTGAAATCAACACTAGTTCTATAAATTAAAGTTCAAAAGTGATAAGAATATAGTCTGGATTATAATACATCCTAACATCCAGTGGGTATGCAATCAAAATCATACGGTGCTTTTTTAAACTCGTCGCAATCTATTCCTCCATCTTCATTTATGTCCCCTTGTTTGAAAGTGTCTTGAAGCCCCGGTGCGTCCGTCTTCATTTCCAAGGTCTCTGCGAATTCTTCATGACTGATTTTGCCATTATTGTCCTTGTCATACTTGGCAAAGTCACACGGAAAGCCACCGTCGTCATTTTCGATTTCAGGCGCGACCGATCGTTTTCGCCCGCAAACTTGAGTTGTGTAACAATAACGCACTGTGAAATATTGATAACGTCCACAACAGGGAACGTAAACGAGATGAAGAGAGAACCTGCAGACGCGGTAAGTGTACGCCGCCTCCGAACTGCTGATTATCGCACCCAGAACCAGTAATGTGAATAGTGCTAGCTTCATACTTCTTCTTTCCTGTATTGAAAAAGCAGGAAATAGATCATAAAAATTCATAGTTTCATTAGCAGGTCAAACTGTTTAGTAAATTCATGTTCTTATATGTAAACCTGATTATACACACTGTAATCAAAGTATGAAAACAAGAAAGGTATATATAGTAAACTGGCAAAACGAAGCCTCAACGAGACACTAACGTTTAGAGCGAAGGCCCTTCAGCTTCGTCAGAGCATGGTTATTGTGCCCCTGTATTTTCAGACTTTAAACTTTGTCACTTCCATGGAGCTTTTATTTCCCAGCCCTCTTCAGTGCGTTTATATGAAAAATTTCCAACCCTCCTAGGCGAGATCTTGGGTTGACAATAGCGACATCTCGCAAAGGAGGGCTGATCGAGGGACCGGAGATAAGACCCTGGCCCTCTTGTCATGTGCATGAACGCAAACAAATGTTTACTAGGAATTACGCTGAGACGTGGGATCTTGGTAAAGAGGGCTAGCCCGCGGGGATGGACCTCCTCCATATAAACAACCCCTAAGAGGACCTTAGAGGATGGAGAAACCCTTGATCGGGGGGGGGGGGGTCTAGGGGGTTATGGTATAGGATTAAATCGAGGCAAAGGACGTTAGGATTAGGTTTACGGTTTATGATTAGGGTTACAATTAGGGTTAGGTTAGTATATATTCTAAGATTGTATATATTCTAACACTCGAAATTTTCCTTCACCATAAATCCTTAGAACATGCAGTTTAATCGAGTGAAATACCAAATATTACTTGTATAGTTTGACATCGAAACGTTAGTGTATGTTTTTTCTATCGTTTAGTTATTTCCGATATTCGTACGAAGATGAACATGTAGTAGGAAAACAATGAAAAACAAATTTGAAGAAGTCTTTAGAAGTAAGGTTTATTGACGATTGTATTGAATCACAATTTTGTCGTTTGTGTGGCTGATGTAGAGTAGACATTGAATACATAATCAATAAGTATTGTACGCCGTTTTCACATCAGATAGCGAGAATTATCAAGGCCTCTTTTTATGTTATCCCACATTCACAATCTCGATCTTGCAATAATTCGCATAGCCTCATGTGAAAACCAAGTCCTGCATGTGTGCAGTATGACAACTATATATATAACCATGCATGTAAAACTGTGAGATAATTTGAGGAATGTTAACTGATAAGTTTAAAACATTTGAAAAAACTTACGTTCAACTGAAATAAGAATACTGTCAGTAACTTTCAATTGTCTTGAGATGATAAACGTTGAGATGATAAACGTTGACAGGACTTGGCAGTTTGATTCCAGGTACGCAAGGGACTTGCTTTTATACTTTACAGTCCGTTCCTGGAAAACAATTAATTTCTTTGTATATTCAAATTAAAACTATGGGTGTGTTATGTTTCTCACATGAACAAAAATATTCGAAATTATTTTGTTGAGACGGAACTATTAAGCTGAGGCCATGCATTTATTTCTTTATCAAAGTTTGGCATTTTGATCAAACGCGGGGGAACTTCTCGACTTCCTGTGCTTTGCCAGGGTTTCGCCATTTAAACTATTTTTTCTACATTGAGCAATATAGAAAATTTAATTTATTACTGTCGGAACATTTAGTGTGATGCATGTTTTAAGTCGACATGTTTCAGGTAAAAAGCGCGCTGAAACTATTTTATATGACAAAATGTTCGCAAATATATAGAGCAAGTTGATAAATAAAATAAGTGTCAAAGTGGTCGAGTGAACAGAACTTAAATTATTTCGGATATATTTTGAGAAGTAAAGATCAGATAGATATGCTATAGCACAAGATGCTTTCATTTGACATTTTTTCAAATGTTGCGGTATTATGATGAATATAAAGCAAAAGGAAATTGTGTTTTTAACCATAAACTACGTCAATTTCATCGAAGTACAATATCAATAATGTAGCTTGAACTATATATATATATGAGGCATTGATTATCTATAATTATTAAGTAGATATCTAAATTTCAATACAAATAGTTATCCCATACAGATCTTTGAGATGGTATTTTGAGTAACGGCAGATAATAAGATCGAATATAGACTAATAGTAAATAGTTATAGCTGAAGCTATTGTGCAAATAAACAAAACACGATTCATTAACAAAACACGATTGTCCTGTAACAGCACTCGCGTTTTTGGTTCTACTCATGACATCATAATGACGTCAAAGGACCTTGAGCAGACAACTTCGAGAACCTTATTGAAAACAATTACATGCGATGTAGCCTCTGTTTATAATAAATTGTAAGTAATTTTATTTAAGAATTTTCAAATAACACATGATAGCATCAGACATGAACTATATATATAGCTATAACTATTTTAACCCACATTTTCTCTTGTATTTTAGTATAATATAGTATAGTATAGTATATAGAATTTTATCTGTTTATATTACTTATTTTATTTTATTTAACTTAAATTGTGTTTTTAAAATTATTTGTAATAGCTAAATACATTGACCCTTTTCAATAAAGTTTTTTCTTAAAACAATAAAGTTTTTTTTCGAACATTGTTATTTGTTATGTATATTTTGTTATGAACATTGTTATTTTGTTATGAACATTTCAATATGCATATTGTCGTACTGGCGAAATTTTACAAGAGGCTGAACAGTGCTTGCCAGAATGACGTTCAAACATGATGTTATAGGGACCTCAAGATCGTTAAGATGATGGCGGTTAAAAAATAATAGAAATTTTGGCATCTAAAAGAAGTCATGGTTAGTTGACTACGGTATTTTATTCTTGAAGCTTGTTTTATGACTTCCAAAACACTTCAATACTGTTAAAACAATTGCAGTGTCTTTTTCTAAAGCAATCTTAAGGAACAGCTCTCAACTCTCTGTGAGTTCACGTCGTCCTGAAGATGTGACAATGCTCAGAGTTGCGTTGTAAACAGAACGACGACGGTGTCGAGAATACTCTTAGGACTAAAAGAATTATTCATTCTCTTTGTTTTGCATGAATAATTATTTTGTTTTGAATGACGTCATCGTTAAGGTTATCGCGCTGGAACAACTTGGAAGTGATGTAGGTTTTTGAGAAAATCAGATGATTGGAAAATAATTATTTATGACACGACTATTTTTGCAAATAAGTGCGCCCACAATTAGGACAATTATATGCATATAATCGTTTCGGTCATCTGCGATGCACAGTTTAAAAGGACTGGGACGATGTGGACGACTATATGAGAATCTTCCTTAATTAGCGAGTAACTAAAGACACCTTTATAGACCTCTTTCATAATGGCGCCCAAATTAAATATTCTTTTATATTCATTTAAATTAGCCTTTCTGACCTCGTTCGTGTGTCTGTAATTCCAAAGAATCGTCGCTTTGTAACGAGGCCAGATAGGCTAATTTGCATGCATATAAAAGAATATTTAAACTGGCCGCCATTATGAAAGAGGTCTATAGCTGAATGTATTGTGTCGGCTATCACAATTATCATTTATCATAACATTATGTGTCTTTAATTGGGATTGAATCATGTTGAGAATATCATGGGAGTAATGGTATCAATTATATTTAAAATATATTTTAGAATAATGACCACTAACAACCTATAGTTATTATTGGCATGTATAACTTGAAATTATAGAGATTCTTATTCATGCAAACTGTTTCTGCAATGGCCGCTCTTTCATGTCAACCTATATTGTCTTACATAAGCAGACAAAACAAACTGTGAATTTGTAAAATGTTTTCATAGGTTTAACCAATTGAGATGCGGTGTTAAAATTGGTGTTAAGCTTCAGTAAATAGAACCTGACCAAATTGTTGATCAATGTAAGCACACAAAACAAGCAGTCTAATAGTAGTAAAAAAGTAGAGTGCTACTTGGACAGTGTTTTGGATATATAGCAAAGTGAAAAGCTGGTAAACTGCCAAGTGAAAAGGTGTTATCCTGCGATAACACGCGTTATTGTGTATCTGTAGGTCTCTGAATCTTCAACTGCATAAGCGAAACCACAGTTGCCCAAGCTCGTTGTGTGGTAATCTGTGTTTATATTGGAATTTATTTGATTTGTCAAAATTAGAGGATATTTTCATCTATTATTTGCAGTTAATGAAATAATGTGTAGTTATATCTACCATAAAGTGTATGTGTGATCAGTGTCTGTTCGGTAATATTTAGGACATTTACAGCGAAAATATAATGGCAATATATAACCATATATTACCATATATTAAATTTGTTAATATCGAAAAATTATACTAAGACTATTCAACAAAATAAACATTTATAAATCTTGTTGTTTTTCCTTGTAAAACTTGGCACCATTCTGTTCATTATACTTCAAACCCGTTTGTGATATGTAGGTTTGAAGTATAATGAACAGAATATAACTATAGCATGCAATATAGCTTCATGCGTGCTATGCTATATTGCTATGCACGAAGATGTTTAGCTAAAGTTTCGTGTATCACGGCATGCTATTTACAATCTGCATGGAAATTCCTAAATAGAATTATTTACAACTTATTTTAAACAGGTTACATTGCATGCAATTGTTAGGGTTTAGGAAGTTGTTTCCTCAAGGTTCTTTGACGTCATATATGGCGTCATATGACGTCAGTAGAAACAAAACGCGAGTGCACAATAGCTTCAGCTGTAACATTATTTAGTATTAGTCTTTATTATATAGATGGGAGTGTTTTACTAAGAAATATGCAGTGACATATGTTCCATATGCTCACTAATGAAGATATCGATCACATGATTAAACATTTTCCCACCTTTTGCATTGAATCTATATAATAAAAAGAAAATTACAAGGTGCATGGCTTGAAGATATGAATTTTATGTTCTCGTAGTAAAAACAATATTTTACTCATTCGCTACGCTCATTCGTAAAATATTATTTTCACCACTCGAAGATAAAATTCATATCTTCGCACCACCGTGTAATATCGGGCTTCTAGTCCCACCTCTGCGGCCAAGAGTTCGAATGCTGAGCTCGGACATTTGATCGCACGTGGAAAGAGTTGGTCAACACTCTTTCGAAAATCGTGGGTTTTCTCCGGGTTCTCCGGTTTCCTCCCACAGGGAAGTTGTCAGGGCGGGTTACGATAAATAGTTAGGAAAACTAATGATGATAAAAACTGTAAACATAAACAGCTAGGGTTGATTGATTCGGGGTATTGGGTACTAGGTACCGAATGTCATAGAATAAATTATTGTGTTGTATAAAGCGCATTTGATCATATACACAATTGTTAATTTGCGCTATATTATAAATAGTAAACATTATTATTATTATATTTGATCTTGTTATCGGCCGTTATTCAGAATACCATCTCAAAGACCTGTATGGATAAATTTGTATGATTCAATATCACCTCATTGAAAAGGCATTAATGTTCTTTAAAGTGCCCCTGTGATCAAATTTTTGGTATCCCTAATTTTTACATATTTGTAAAGTGCATGGTGTTCTTACTTAACTTGCCAAATTTCAAGCAATTGCGAGCATGGGAAGTTGCCTTTTCATACTGTTTTTATACGAGATTATACGGCCGCCATTACTCGAACATGTTCCGGACGCTTAGATTGCGATTAGAGGAATAATAATAATAATAAAGACGTATTAGGAGCATTATACAATAGTCTCAATGCTCTTACAACAATATATATATTCTTAAAGTTGCTTTTAAAGCTAATTACAGTTTCATTATAAGATAAAGCCTACTACATATATTAACACTATGAACAATAACTATTAATTTTAAAAAAGAAAAGTCTTAACTGCAGACTTAAAATTACTTAACATTTCAAAGCTTCTAATTTCCTGTGGTAATGAATTCCACAGTTTTGGCGCTGCAACCGAGAATGCTCTGTCTCCATGAGTCACCGTTTTGGATTTTGGATCGAGTAGCAGATTTTGCTCAGATGATCTCAAAGTACGAGTAGGTTTATATTTAGTTAGCAAATCAGTAATATAAACAGGCGCCTGGCCATGCAAAGCCTTGAAAGTAATTATTAGTATCTTAAAAACAATCCGTGATCTCACCGGCAACCAGTGAAGATTACGTAGCGCAGGGGAGATATGCTCCGATTTTTTAACCCCTGCAACAAGTCTAGCAGCTGTATTTTGAATTCGCTGTAACTTGCTCAATTCAGTATCTGGTAAGCCATATAGGATGCTATTACAGCTGTCAAGTTTTGATGTTATGAATGCATGCACCAACTTCTCACAGTCCTTTTTACTCAAATATTTCCTGATCTTGCCAATATTTCTGATAGCCAAAGTGGCCGATTTACAAATGTTATTTACATGAGTATTTAATTTTAAATGTCTATCAACAGCAACACCGAGATCACGTGCAACCGGAGCTGGTTGGATTATCACATCATTGACACATATTTCTGGTATTGGTTCGCAATGCATAAAACGTGATGATAGATGGACAATCTCGGTTTTACTTGGATTGCATATAAGACCATTCATAGTACACCAGATGGTGATGTCCTTAATACATAACTCAAGTTTAGCTAGAGCAGCAGGTCGATCACATGGAGATTTTATAGGCATATACAGCTGTGTGTCATCAGCGTACATTATGCAATCAAGGCCGTGGGCTTTGATCACATCTTCCAATGGCGCAAAGAAGAGTGAAAACAGAAGTGGACCCAGTACAGAACCCTGAGGTACACCATATTGCAATGGTTTATTTGAGGAATGCGTATTCTTCACCGTAACTGACTGTACCCGATCAGAAAGGTATGAGCGATACCAGGCTAGTACACTAGTTCCACTAAACCCATAACGATGTTTAAGTCTCTCCAATAGAACAGTGTGGTCAATGGTGTCGAACGCAGATGATAAGTCCAACAGTACCAACACTACTTCCTGATTTTCATCAAGTGCATTAAGGATGTCATTGAAAACACGCAGAACTGCTGTCTCTGTGCTATGAAAGAGTCTATAAGCAGATTGCATTTTTGCAAGGAGGTTATTCTCAATAAGATAGTCTGTTGTCTGTCTGGCAGCATTCCGCTCTAATACTTTTGACAAGAAAGCCACGTTAGTAATAGGTCTATAGTTAGGGAATTGCTCTTTATCACTAGTAGGTTTTTAATAGATGGGCAGATGAGACCTTTCTTAAGTGACAGAGGAAATACTCCTGAGGATAAAGATGAATTGATAATGTCAGTAATTGGGGCAGCTAACACGTCAAGAGATTCCTTTAGCAGATGTGTAGGTACAGGATCTAAGGCACAGGATTTAGACGAGTACTGTTTGATTGTGTTACAGACAAAGCTTTCAGATACAGTAGTAAATTCACTGAGAGAGCTTTTACAACAAGGAGAGTCAACTGCTATAGATAACTTCTTAACTGACCCATGTGTACTACTACTAGTAAGTTTATCTCGAAGTAACTGAATCTTAGTTGAAAAATAACAACTAAAAGCATCAGCCAGGTCATACGAAGAATCATGTGATGGCAATAAAGGAATAGATTTTACTCGGAACATCCCCTCAATCATGTGAAATAGCTGATTCTGATTAGAGTTAGATATCTTAGCCTTATAATAATCTGTTTTTGCAAAATCAATTGCCTTTGCGTATTTACGACATTGTTCCTTGTACAATTGATGATGAACCTGAAGTCGTGTACAGAGAAATTTACGCTCAAACTGTCGTTTTTGTTTCTTCATAACTCTTAAGCTATCATTAAACCATGGAGCATTTGGGCGTAGGGTAATTGTGCGTGTACGCTTGGGTGCGTGTTTGTCCAAAAGCTCAGACAATACACAATTGAACTGTTCAGTAGCAGTGTTTACATCAGATACGGATGAACAAATTAATTGCGACTCAAGGATATCTTTTCGCCATGCCTGTAAGTCTATACGACGTAAATCACGATGATTAATAACTTTTTTAGAGGATTGGGGTCTCGGAAAATCCATGGTGCAAACAACAGCACTGTGATCTGAAGGTAAATCAGAGACGATCTCCATGGCAGTAGACAGCAAACTATCCTCCTGACGATCAATAATAAGGTCCAGTGTGTGACCACAACGATGAGTCGTACCAGTAACTCTTTGTTGTAAACCTGCTGAATCCAGGAGTTCCGTAAACCTAGTAGCATCGTCATCATTAACAACATCCATATGGAAATTGAAATCCCCAGCAATTAACAAATAACCCGGAACAACAACTAACTCTTCTAAAATCGTTGAAAAATCATTGAAGAACATGGATGTCGTAAGCTTGTTCTTACGAGATGGAGGAGGTCTATAAACTGTGATGAGGCGAATATGCTTTTGAGACGATGATATGGAAAGATCCATATATTCCATTGACGCAAACGTTGAGACTTCATTTTTATTTACGGTGAAACCTTTGCGAAGGAATACCCCAACTCCACCTCCTTTCGAATGGGATCTTGGCAAATGAAGAAACTTGTAATCTTGTAAGGTATTGATAATTTCAGCTATAGTAGTATCTACTGCATTCTTGTTAGAAAGCCAGGTTTCAGTAACCGCAAGAACATCAATACGCTTTGAAATTATAAAGTCACAAATGGAGGCAGATTTCTTGTTGATTGAATGTGCGTTCCATACAGCAAAACGTAGACGTGGAAGACATTTCGTTTTCTGTTTATCAAATTTGATATTTATCAGGTTGCTTGAGTTTTTTGTAAGTTTTGTTTCCTGCTTGACCGTAGGGCGTGAAGTAACTCTTACTGGGATAATCCCAGCTTTCAAAGTGGCTGGTTTACCAGTAGCATATTTTTCGACCCCAGCCTGGTAACTCACTGAGGGACGTGCTCCTTGTTTACCCGCGCGACGAGCAAGGCGGTATTTAGTATTGTTAAGTTGTATCATCATGAGTTTGTAGCAAAGTTTTACAGCTGGATGCCATTCCTAACACAAACCTGTTTTTGGGAGCAGGAACCCAGGTGTTTTATCGTGATACCATCACTAGAAAGATTATCAACCAAGACTAAGGCCCGGTTCAAACGTCGAATTTTTCATGCGTCGAATACAATTCGTTAATTAAGTGCATGGTAAGTTCGACGTTTGAATCAATTAAATTCGACAGTTTTTATTAAATGCGACATGTGAATTAAATTCGACCGCTTAGGTCGAATAAAACGACCTTGATGCGACTTCGATTCAAACGTCGAACTTTTCATGTGTCGAATATAATGCATAAATTATTTTAATGTATGATAGCTGCCGATATGCGTAAATGACATGCGCAAATGTTGATTTCGCATTTTCGCGGGAACGCTACAAGCATGGCGGAAAGAAGCTTGGAAAAGAGTTGCATATCTTGTTCTGATTTAACGAAATATACATGCATCGGTTGCGATTTACCAATCTGCAACATATGTTCTGTCTTCGAGGAAGATGAAGAGACCAAAGGCTGGCGAATGGGAAAGTCGGTTGGTCGTTGCCAAGCGTGTTTAGTAGGTACTACCTACAGGTCCTACAGTTCTGAGGATCGTGATAAAAATACTGTCAAACAAGTACACGCTCATAGTGATACCAGCGAATTGGAGCAAAAAAAATACAGGTACTGTAAAGTTCAAATTTAAATAGTCCAAATGTTCACTGAATTCCAATGAAAGAAGAAAATTATTTGGTAATTTCCATTTAATAGGAGTGGGAGATGGGGCCATATCAACAGATCCAAACTCTGTTTTCCAACATTAGCATTCATCTCATACTCCTAGATACCAGCTATTACTCCTGGCCCTCTATCAGTTTTAATTTTCTTAAAATAATCATTTTTCACCTACAAAACATGGCAAGCCAACTTGCTCCATTTGTTATGTAATGTTTTAACAAAATAATTATCTTAACTGTTTTCGTAAATATAGAACCAAAGTTAATGAATCAGACAATGATTATGACAAAATTGAACATGGGAAGCAAAGTCAGAAAATGGCAACCAAGAGAAAAGCTGGCCGAAAAACAAGATGGAGCAATGAGGCCATTGGTGACTTTATTGACATTGTGGCAAACAATGAATACTACACCAAAAAGTTGATTTTTACAAACACTAAACATCAACAAAATGGCCTGATATACCAACAAATCCTCACAGAACTAAAAGCAAGATGTTCTGTTCGGGGTGAAGAGATAAATTTTACAGTTTCTCAGTTACGTACAAAATTTAAGAAGTGTGTCAGTGACTGCAAAGTTGCCGCCTTAACTATAAAGACTGGAACAGGCATTAAAAGGTTCCAAGAAGACAAGGGCTTTGGTACCTGGTTCAACAACCTTTTTGCTCTTGTCAAAACTAGAGATTCATGCAACCCACAACTGGCTGTAGAGCCTTCTGCCACAACAGCAACAAATGAAGATGATACTGCTGGAGATTCAAATGAAGAGCAGAATCTTTTTGTACCTGTTAAGGTAGTCAAAAAGAAATCTAGAAAAAGAGATGCTATTGGTGAAGTAATAGATCTTGTAAAACAAACACTAGAAAATGATCCAACCAAGGATATGATTGCTTTCATGCGTGAAGATATACAAAAATCAAGGGAACATGAGATAACGCTCATGAACATGATGTTAACTACAAACTACAGTGTGCCACAACGTCATAGTGGTATGTTGGGGCAGGATATTGCTACAGATCAAGCTTATAGTCCATCGCCTATCCAAAATCAACAGGTTTATCACCAAACAATGTCAACTCCACAGTTACATACTAGTAATCAAGGATATGGCCCATATGTTGAACAACAGAATACATGTGTTTCAAATCCTCTGCAAACTATACCATGTAGATCTTTCAGATCTGTTTCTCCTGTTAGTAGGCCACTATCTTCTTGTTCAAGTACCTCAAGTTCTTCAGCATCTATGTCAACATCAGGTGGACAGCTGTTGGATGCATGCAATTATCACCAATTGTAGCACTATACTAATTTTTTGAAACCTTTTTATTCATGTTTTGTTCTGTTAAAAATGTATTACAGTGTATACTGAACAATTTATATGCTGAACCACAGGAACAGGTTGGAATCAATACATGTATTCCAAAGCCTTTTTATTCATGTTTTGTTTTGATCTGTTACAATAATTTATATACAGTGTACTTCAACCTTTATTTAAATAACTTTTTGGCATACTGAACAATTTATATGCTGAATCACAGGAACATGTTGGAATCAATACATGTATTTCAAAGCCTTTTAATTTATGTTTTGTTCTGGTAAAACAATTTATATACTTCTATATAGACTTATAGCATGCATTAGTACTTTATATTCCAAATAAAATTTAAACTTTATAAAATATACATCACAATGTCAAAAAGGAAGTTATTACTGTATACTGTAGCATACCCATTTCATGTCAATTACTTATAACTTTTCCAGTTTGTTTTTCTAGCCACAATTTTTCAGCAAGGCAGTTTCTTACTTTTGCTGCTGCAGGACAGGCATCTCTTGTGCTTTGACAAGCCCTCATTTCTAGTAATTTTCTTAATTGTTCTCTGTTTCTCCTCTGATTTGTTCCAGGATCAATAGATAAATCCAGCTTTTTAGATATGGTATCTCCCTTGTCAATACAAACATTATGCAATATTACACATGCAAGGGTGCATCTTCGCACTTCTTCACTACTACTTTCACATTTTCTCAAAAGAATGCGCCATCTTCCTTTCAACTGACCGTAGGCTCCCTCTGTCACCATCCGGGCACGACTTAATCTGTAGTTGAAATACCTTTGCTTTTCAGACAGCACAGCATGTGTATACGGCTTCATTATCCACTTCTCGAAAGGAAATGCAGAGTCAGCAACAATTAAGGGGCCAATGTTAACTCCACCAACATTTTTTTTATCTGGGGGATGCAAGTACCCTCATTGATGTTTAACCAAAGTTCTGTTGATTTAAAAATGATGGCATCGTGCGAATTGCCAGGGTAGCCACAACTTCCCCAAATAAACCTATAATGAGAATCCACCATTCCCATTAAAACTATTGAGTAGAAGTTTTTAAAGTTGTGGTACTCCTTACAAGCTATCTTTCCACCAGCTGGGCACTTAATTGAGATGTGACATCCATCAATTGCTGCCCAGCAGCAGGGGAATTGCCACATTTCATCCATATCCAACATTTTCTCTTTAAAGTCCTGCTGTGATTTGGGCATATATTTTGTCACTGCATCATCCCATAAGTTGTCAATGATGGCCTGTGTTACCTCTCTAGTTATTGTGCATACTGTTGATACACCAAGTCCTGACATTTCAGCAATAGTGTAGTAATAGCTACCTCTGCCAAGCCGATACAAGCAAATGCCAAGCCTCAGTTCTGGTGATACTGGTACCTCGGTTATAGTGTGCCGTTCTAACTCGTGTCGAATCCGATTTAGAATGTACTCAAACGTCCTACGAGAAACACGAAAGGTTTTCTTGAAGCGGGCTTCTGAATAGGTGTTCCACACCACGTCCCACCATCCAGTATTTCGAGCTATTCGACGACAGGAGCGAGGAGTACATGTGACTGCATGTCTGCTTGATATAATCATGGATAGTAAATAGACTGGATAGGAAACTGGATGGCGTCAGCGTGAAAACCTAGTTGAAATTCGTGATGTCACGAAGATGTCACGAGTACACAGATTTTGCTGAGTTTCTCGTCGACTTCTCCATATTTTCGTATTCAAGTAGCTATATTGAGATTCCAAAATGTTTCATCGTCTTACAAACCTGCCTAAGCCACGACCAAATGATCGAGGTAAATGTTGTTCGTCTTTGTTTCAGCTGTTTTCGTTTTGTGGTGAAGAAACTGGCGTCGCAAAACTACCGTTGTTTTAGTTGAAATTTGCGACGCGTTTTTCACCGTCTAAAGTTGGATCTTTTCGCCTAAAATGAGTAATGGTAGTCGGATATTCCATCGTAAAGTGGCATTGTGATATTTTTTGGTAGTTTGACTATCATTTTTAGCTGTATTATTGCTAAACGTTGCGATTTATGGTGATTTTGTGACATCACGATTTGCAACTAGGTTTTCACGCGACCAACTGGTGCCTAAACCAATCAGCATGCTGGAAACGTCGCACGTGATCTTAGTTTCCTATCCAGTCTATTTACTATCCATGATATAATTAACAAAAGCAGAAATATACACGTCTGAACTAGGAGTTTTCTTCTCATTATAATATATTGTAATGCCCGTGTCATCACTTTTCGCCGTCGTTTTGACTCTCGAATAACATTGTGAATATTAAACAGCCTTTCGTCAACTTTAGAATTGGACTTCTTTGCTTTCGCCATACGAACGAAGTGACTATATGACCGACGGTTTTGAAAAAACAAAATGAACGCCATATTGTTTAATATTGATAACTGCTGACCAGTCTGATCGTTTTACCGCTTTTTAATTATATTCGACACATTAAATTCGACGTTTGAATCGAAGGTCGAATATAATAATTTGGGTCGACCTTAATTGTTATTATATTCGACACATGAAAAATTCGACGTTTGAACCGGGCCTAAGAGCTCTTTCTACCCTTTCCCACAATCATAATGGAGGTTTATATTCAGAGTTTTCCTTCTCCTAGAAAGGTTGCCTTCACCACGGCTATAGGGCCATTCCTAACCTTTTAACTATACCCATTTTGATGTATAAATTGTCAACCATATGACTTAATGAACATCCTACCTTTTTTAAACAGCACTTTTAATATAATAATGAAGCCATTAAATGCAATAGTCAGGGAAAGCCCGGACAAGCTTCAAGTTTAAATATTCATATAAAATCAAAAAGAAATGGCCCAACACAGCGAAAGTTAGCTAAGATGTGTATTAAAAGTCGAGCGATCGATATGAAATTATTGAGGAATCAGAAAACTTGCGGCAATACGCTATATAATGCGAAAAAGAGGCTGCGAGTTAATGTCTGACGAAGATCAACAAATCATTGATAATATTCGTGAGACGTCGCATACAAAAAACAAAATAACTAAAAAACAAGAACAATCTAGCTTTGCAAATGAATATTACTGGATAGAGGAAGACCTGGCGATTCCAATTATAAATGATTAACAATGAAAGAGGCAATATTCACAGAGAAAATTTCAATAATGTTGTTGCTAGGATACACAAAACAAAAGATATACAAAACAACTGCCAATATAAACGTTGAATTATTACTCTACGAATTACTCTACGAATAAATGGAAAACTTATATGGTAGAACTAAAATACAAATCCCCGCAAAAGGGTATAAAATGAAACAACTTAGCTTGTCAATAGGCGACGAAATGACCAAATTTGAAATAACGGCTAATACAGGTAACAGGTGGCGTATCAGTACCAAACCAAGATTTTATTGTATTTTAACGGTTCTTGCATTCTCAGCGACATAACAACTCACAGTTTCAACCATTATGTTGAGGTCTTCCTTGATGGTGATGTAGCCCATCATATGTTGCACAAAACAGATGTAAAAACGAGAAAATCCGGGAGCTTAAAAATCCTAGACTAATCGCCATGATGGCGTCTCCGGAACGAGGGGAATTCGACGAAATATTACCCCGAGGGTCTATAAATGATATATTATACCGAAACAATCTTGAATGCTGTCTTGAAACGTCTAGAAACGTCTTGTTGTTCCTCCATTGTTTACAGGCTCGTCTTGGTTTACGCGCGAGTACTGGGTACGAAAGGGGTATTCGAACTCGAATTACCCGCTTATGACGTCATCAGCGGGGAATTCGAGGTTAAAGCGGGGAATTCGAGGTTAAATAATAAATAATAATAAATACGTATTAGGAGCATTATACAATAGTCTCAATGCTCTTACAACACTATATATTCTTAATGTTACTTAATGTTAAGATAAAGCCTACTACATATATTACCTATGAACAAAAAACTATTCATTAATTATTATTAATTATTACGTAATAAGGCACTAGGTTCTCCTAATTATGACGAATCCCACGTAGAACCAACCAAACAAAAAGGATAACGTGGAATCATGGCGCGTGTGTCCACAGCGAGTATAGTTCGATGAGTTTTATTCCAAGTTAATTACTGCACGCACGCGCACAGATCAAATTGAAGCACGCGCACTGTCGTCAGCATACGTATAGCGTGCTTCGTTTGCTTGCGTGTGAAGACCAACCGTTTTTGCGCGAGCTTGAAAAACAAACGTTAAAAATCTCGGTATAGACAATCCGGTATTTCACTAAATATTATTTAGATGGCGAAAAGGATACTTGGAGTTTCTCAGATTCCAATAGAAGAACACTTTACCGACCACTTTGAGAAGTATCCCGTTTAAAATCGTACAGGAAAATATGAAATACGAAATAATTCGCGGAGCACTTCAGTACACGTCCAAACAGTGTAGGGCCCGATGTATGACGTGACGTCAAAGACGCAACACGTGGCTAGTTGTGTATGAATATAAAGATATACTTGGGGAAAACTTTCTATTGTAACTTGTCGTATAATTGCCATTAAGCTTTGTCACGTGTTGAGTCTCTGACGTCACAATTACATACACTGCTGTGGAATCGCGGGCTCGTCTGGAACAAGTTTTGAGCAATGGCGGACAAAATTTGGGCTTCTTTGGAAGTTAAATTTCTTGTGATAGAATGTTTGTTGTTCATTTTTTTGGCAAATGCGAACATTTATTAACCTAAAATGATGTTCTTTAACAAAAAGGCCAGGAAACATGTGATATTTTGTCGCAGGGGCACTTTAACGAAATTGACGTAGCTTATGGTTGAAAACACACTTTCTTTTTGCTCATTTATAATAACAACAAAATGTGAACAAAACGTCAAAAGGAAGCATCTTATATGGTAGCATATTAGTCCGGGCGGTGAGTGAGATAGGTATCACCTGAGCGGGTAATTTACGGGAGTAGGATTTTCTAGACCAGTTTTTGACGAAGAACTTGAATCTGGATGTTATTCAGGCAGACAAGGCTGCTTTTAAGAGTTATAGCGCAATTTAGCCTAATTTCCGTGTAAAATCGTTAGTTTTAAATATTTTGTTATTATTACTAGGAATCCCAGAAAAACAGGTCTACTGGACCAGTTTTGTATGTAGAATCCAACTGGCGAGGTATTTTTTACAAAAAATATAACTGAGGCTGTATTTGACTATATTCTGAATATAGCCTCGTTTTCATGCAAATATGTAATTTGAAATAAATCGTGATGCTTATCAAATTAACGAGAATAACTTTTCTACATTTGGAAGGGACATCCATATCTCATGAGTGTTACAATATTAAATATACGAGGGGTGTTTCAAAATTAACATTTTCTAATTGGTTAGTTACAGTACTTTTATTATTCATCATCCGAACTCGAGCTGTATGCGTTGTCTTCTTCGTATCCATCATCACTTTCCCCATCACGCTCGACAAGTAGCTCCGGAACGTCGTCAGGATACGCTTCAACGATCCAATCGGTCTTTAAGTTAGGGAGCCAACCATGGAACCATGCCTTTCTCCAAATTCTAGCCACATGGCTGTGTGCTTTCGTAGACTGCTGCTACATGGCGGCAAAAGGGAAATGTCAACAACATTGTGCTCTTTGCTCATCTTTCTCCAGAAAATAGCTGACCTTGCTTCGTTCACTTGTTCGGTTTTCTTTTCTCCATACAGGAAGCACACATACTTTTCAATGGCACCAAATATCTCGTCAGACACATGCATCTCCGTCCACAACCGGCTGAAAATGTCCAAGAACACTGGATCTTTTGCTCTCTTGTTTCCAGCAGAAGGGCTTTCCTTTGCGTAAAAAACGTGCAACATAATCATTTCCAGTAAATGCATGGTGTCCAGCCAATGCTTTCTTTTCCTGATTGGTAAGACTACACAAGTTCAGGTGCAGGAGCTTTCTTGTCTTGCCAGAACCGTTGTCGATGTAGACTTCCACATTCCTGATTGGTTCCATTCCAAGTAAAATTATGGGAATGTCGATATCACCAGAACTTGTTGGTCATCACTGCTCCTTGCAACATGCTGAATGAAATACGCAATTTTAGTATCAGCCTCCTCGTGGTCTGTTGCTATACCTGTAGTTCCCTTACACGAAAAGAACCGTTTTGCGTTATCTTGAGGCAGGCGTTCCCCCTAGCGAAGTATATAACACGCTCTCCCAGTTGATTCCTATTTTGAACCCACACTTCTTCGATAAGCTCAAACAGTCGCTCTTTGTTGTCACCGTTGCCAAGAAACTTCTTAAAATCAGCAGGTACACGCACATTCTCATTTATTCATCGAACCTTGTATGTATCACATGCAACGTAGACGATGTTATACTGCCTTGGAAGATCTGAGAAGAGTCGTAATGCAACATCTTTAAACGTGTTTGGTACCTTAACCATGCTACGAATAATGGCTGCGAGATCGAGAATATAGACTCTGCG
This sequence comes from Chrysogorgia sp. JL179-B06, assembly GCA_035772405.1. Taxonomy (NCBI): domain Eukaryota; kingdom Metazoa; phylum Cnidaria; class Anthozoa; order Scleralcyonacea; family Chrysogorgiidae; genus Chrysogorgia; species Chrysogorgia sp. JL179-B06. The sequence goes on from JAYKKM010000147.1 coordinate 4,049,630, forward strand.
AGCATCGTCGGGCACTAGTTGCGCATCGTTTTCAATCAATGAAGTTAACGCGGCATTGAACAGCTTGTTTTTGGTGGTTTTTCTTCTGATTCTATCGCATGTTGCCATCGATAGTGGGACTGGTGCAAGCGGGTAACACAGGGCTTTATCGATGTTTATCGCAGCATTCTGTTGTTTTGACTTGGCAGCAAGAAGACAAAGAATGTCCCGCGGAACAGTGATTTCCTTAGATTTACCTTTCGCAGACACCTTTAGCTTCTTACTGACGTCCGTAAAACTCTTCCATTGAACTCGTTTTATGGGACTGAAATAAAGATCTTCCTCGGAACTCTCTGAGTTTAATCGCTCAAAGCATTTGTCTCTTACTGACAATGTTCCACGCTCTTGAACAGACAAAAGGCTTTCTGCGCTACGTCGTCTGGTAAGGAGCTACCATGAGAGGCAAGGTTGTACAATTTGTCGTGGTCCAAGTCAGTCCTGAAGGGATCAATAAAATCATTCTTCAACACATTTACGATGTTGTTGACGTTGTTCTTCGATTTTGTAACCCGCTTGCACCAGTCCCACTATCGATGGCAACATGCGATGGAATCAGGAAAAAAAACGCCAAAAGCGAGCTGTTCAATGCCGCGTTAACTTCATTGATTGAAAACGATGCGCAACTGCCCGACGATCCACATGCTCGCAGAATCTATATTCTCCATCTCGCAGCCATTATTCTCGTAGCCGTTTAAAGATGTTTCATTACGACTCTTCTCAGATCTTCCAAGGCAGTATAACATCGTCTACGTTGCATGTAATAGCGACAAGGTCGTTATTAGGAGTGAGAATGTGCGTGTACCTGCTGATTTTAAGAAGTTTCTTGGCAACGGCGACAACAAAGAGCGACTGTTTCAGCTTATCGAAGAAGTGTGGGTTCAAAATAGGAATAAACTGGGAGAGCGTGTTGTATACTTCGTTAGGGGGAACGCCGGCCTCAAGATAACGCAAAACGGTTCTTTTTGTGTAAGGGAACTATCAACAGACCATGCAGAGGAGGCTGATACTAAAATTGCGTATTTGATTCAGCATGTTGCAAGGAGCAGTGATGACCAACCAATAACCTGTGTGGTACGATCAAGTTCTGGTGATATTGATATTCCCATAATTTTACTTGGAATGGAACCAATCAGGAATGTGGAAGTCTACATCGACAACGGTTCTGGCAAGACAAGAAAGCTCCTTCACCTGAACTCGTGTAGTCTTACCAATCAGGAAAATATAGCATCGGTTGGACACCATGCATTTACTGGAAATGATTATGTGGCAAGTTTTTTACGCAAAGGAAAGCCCTTCTGCCATGGAAACAAGCGAGCAAAGATCCAGTGCTCTTGGACATTTTCAGCCGGTTGGGGACGGAGATCCATGTGTCTGACGAGATATTTGGTGCCATTGAAAAGTATGTGTGCTTCCTGTATGGAGAAAAGAAAACCGAACAAGTGAACGAGGCAAGGTCAGCTATTTTCTGGAGAAAGATGAGCAAAGAGCACAATGTTGTTGACATTTCCCTCTTCCGCCATGTAGCAGCAGTCTACGAAAGCACACAGCCAGAGCAAACTATGGGGCTAGAATTTGGAGAAAACCCAATCATGGCATTGGAGGACCCACAGTTCCATGGTTGGCTCCCTAACTTAAAGACTGATTGGATCGTTGAAGCGTATCCTGACGACGTTCCGGAGCTACTTGTCGAGCGTGATGGGGAGAATGATGATGGATACGAAGACAACGCATACAGCTCGAGTTCGGAACTATAGAAAATGTTAATTTTGAGACACCTCTCGTATATTTAATATTGTAACACTCAGATATGGATGTCCCTTCCAAATGTAGAAAAGTTATTCTCGTTAATTTAATAAGCATCACAATTTATTTCAAATTACATATTTGCATGAAAACGAGGCTATATTCAGAATATAGTCAAATACAGTCTCGGTTATATTTTTTCTAAAAAATACCTCGCCAGTTGGATTCTACATACAAAACTGGTCCAGTAGACCTGTTTTTCTGGGATTCCTAGTAATAATAACAAATTATTTAAAACTAACGATTTTACACGGAAATGAGTCTAAATTGTGCAATATCCGGCTATAACTCTTAAAAGCAGCCTTGTCTGCCTGAATAACATCCAGATTCGCGTTCTACGTCAAAAACTGGTCTAGAAAATCCTACTCCTGTAAATTACCCGCTCAGGTGATACCTACCTCACTCACCGCCCGGACTATATCTATCTGATATTTTATTTTCAAAATATCCGAACCTGTAATTTAAGTTTCGCTCAGTCGACCACTTTAGCACTTATTTTGCTTATCAACCTGCTCTATAGGTGTGCGAACATTCTGTAGAGCAGTTTTACTACAAACTTATCGGCTTAAAACATCCTGATTACCTTAAACGAATGTTGCGCAGTAAATTAAATTTTCTATTTATTTAAATTGATATATTACTCAATGTAGAACAATAGTTGTGAAAGGCGAAATGTTTTACGCCCCTGGAAGATAATTAGTCCCCCGCGAAACGCCAAACTTTGGTAAAGGGAATGCATGGCCTCAGTCTTAATAGTTCCGTCTCAGCAAAATAATTTCGAAATGTTTACCTCAAACATGTCGAGTTAAAGCATTAATTACACTAAACGTATGTTCCGGCAGTAACAAATTAAATTTTCTATATTGCTCAATGTAGAAAAATAGTTGTGAATGGCGAAATGTGCAGTTACACCCCTGGCAAAGCACAGGAAGCGAGAAGTTCCCGCGTTTAATCAAAACGTCAAATTTTAATAAAAAGAATGCATGGCCTCAGCCTTAACAGTTCCGTCTCAACAAAATAATTTCGAATATTCAGCTGTAATTATAGGGTAACTAGATCGCTTGGTCCCTATATTTCTACAGTACACTTAGGTTTTAGAGGTTTTGTTTTTGGTAATTCACATAATAAAACCTGATGTTCAAGGTTTCAAACAATTAATAAGACGAGAGAGAAGACTCATAGTGTGCATCAAGATATATATTTATTAAGCATTGAAAATAGGTTGAATTTTTAGCTATCGTGAGTATTGTTGATAAAAGTTTATAAAAATTAATAATGAGTTTAATTAAATTTAAGATTGAATTGAAATCAACACTAGTTCTATAAATTAAAGTTCAAAAGTGATAAGAATATAGTCTGGATTATAATACATCCTAACATCCAGTGGGTATGCAGTCAAAATCATACGGTGCTTTTTTAAACTCGTCGCAATCTATTCCTCCATCTTCATTTATGTCCCCTTGTTTGAAAGTGTCTTGAAGCCCCGGTGCGTCCGTCTTCATTTCCAAGGTCTCTGCGAATTCTTCATGACTGATTTTGCCATTATTGTCCTTGTCATACTTGGCAAAGTCACACGGAAAGCCACCGTCGTCATTTTCGATTTCAGGCGCGACCGATCGTTTTCGCCCGCAAACTTGAGTTGTGTAACAATAACGCACTGTGAAATATTGATAACGTCCACAACAGGGAACGTAAACGAGATGAAGAGAGAACCTGCAGACGCGGTAAGTGTACGCCGCCTCCGAACTGCTGATTATCGCACCCAGTACCAGTAATGTGAATAGTGCTAGCTTCATACTTCTTCTTTCCTGTATTGAAAAAGCAGGAAATAGATCATAAAAATTCATAGTTTCATTAGCAGGTCAAACTGTTTAGTAAATTCATGTTCTTATATGTAAACCTGATTATACACACTGTAATCAAAGTATGAAAACAAGAAAGGTATATATAGTAAACTGGCAAAACCAAGCCTCAACGAGACACTAACGTTTAGAGCGAAGGCCCTTCAGCTTCGTCAGAGCATGGTTATTATGCCCCTGTATTTTCAGACTTTAAACTTTGTCACTTCCATGGAGCTTTTATTTCCCAGCCCTCTTCTGTGCGTTTATATGAAAAATTTCCAACCCTCCTAGGCGAGATCTTGGGTTGACAATAGCGACATCTCGCTTAGGAGGGCTGATCGAGGGAGCGGAGATAAGACCCTGGCCCTCTTGTCATGTGCATGAACGCAAACAAATGTTTACTAGGAATTACGCTGAGACGTGGGATCTCGGTAAAGAGGGCTAGCCCGCGGGGATGGACCTCCTCCATATAAACAACCCCTAAGAGGACCTTAGAGGATGGAGAAACCCTTGATCGGGGGGGGGGGGGTCTAGGGGGTTATGGTATAGGATTAAATCGAGGCAAAGGACGTTAGGATTAGGTTTACGACTATAGGTTTATGATTAGGGTTACAATTAGGGTTAGGTTAGTATATATTCTAAGATTGTATATATTCTAACACTCGAAATTTTCCTTCACCATAAATCCTTAGAACATGCAGTTTAATCGAGTGAAATACCAAATATTACTTGTATAGTTTGACATCGAAACGTTAGTGTATGTTTTTTCTATCGTTTTGTTATTTCCGATATTCGTACGAAGATGAACATGTAGTAGGAAAACAATGAAAAACAAATTTGAAGAAGTCTTTAGAAGTAAGGTTTATTGACGATTGTATTGAATCACAATTTTGTCGTTTGTGTGGCTGATGTAGAGTAGACATTGAATACATAATCAATAAGTATTGTACGCCGTTTTCACATCAGATAGCGAGAATTATCAAGGCCTCTTTTTATGTTATCCCACATTCACAATCTCGATCTTGCAATAATTCGCATAGCCTCATGTGAAAACCAAGTCCTGCATGTGTGCAGTATGACAACTATATATATAACCATGCATGTAAAACTCTGAGATAATTTGAGGAATGTTAACTGATAAGTTTAAAACATTTGAAAAAACTTACGTTCAACTGAAATAAGAATACTGTCAGTAACTTTCAATTGTCTTGAGATGATAAACGTTGAGATGATAAACGTTGACAGGACTTGGCAGTTTGATTCCAGGTACGCAAGGGACTTGCTTTTATACTTTACAGTCCGTTCCTGGAAAACAATTAATTTCTTTGTATATTCAAATTAAAACTATGGGTGTGTTATGTTTCTCACATGAACAAAAATATTCGAAATTATTTTGTTGAGACGGAACTATTAAGCTGAGGCCATGCATTTATTTCTTTATCAAAGTTTGGCATTTTGATCAAACGCGGGGGAACTTCTCGACTTCCTGTGCTTTGCCAGGGTTTCGCCATTTAAACTATTTTTTCTACATTGAGCAATATAGAAAATTTAATTTATTACTGTCGGAACATTTAGTGTGATGCATGTTTTAAGTCGACATGTTTCAGGTAAAAAGCGCGCTGAAACTATTTTATATGACAAAATGTTCGCAAATATATAGAGCAAGTTGATAAATAAAATAAGTGTCAAAGTGGTCGAGTGAACAGAACTTAAATTATTTCGGATATATTTTGAGAAGTAAAGATCAGATAGATATGCTATAGCACAAGATGCTTTCATTTGACATTTTTTCAAATGTTGCGGTATTATGATGAATATAAAGCAAAAGGAAATTGTGTTTTTAACCATAAACTACGTCAATTTCATCGAAGTACAATATCAATAATGTAGCTTGAACTATATATATATATGAGGCATTGATTATCTATAATTATTAAGTAGATATCTAAATTTCAATACAAATAGTTATCCCATACAGATCTTTGAGATGGTATTTTGAGTAACGGCAGATAATAAGATCGAATATAGACTAATAGTAAATAGTTATAGCTGAAGCTATTGTGCAAATAAACAAAACACGATTCATTAACAAAACACGATTGTCCTGTAACAGCACTCGCGTTTTTGGTTCTACTCATGACATCATAATGACGTCAAAGAACCTTGAGCAGACAACTTCGAGAACCATATTGAAAACAATTACATGCGATGTATAGCCTCTGTTTATAATAAATTGTAAGTAATTTTATTTAAGAATTTTCAAATAACACATGATAGCATCAGACATGAACTATATATATAGCTATAACTATTTTAACCCACATTTTCTCTTGTATTTTAGTATAATATAGTATAGTATAGTATATAGAATTTTATCTGTTTATATTACTTATTTTATTTTATTTAACTTAAATTGTGTTTTTAAAATTATTTGTAATAGCTAAATACATTGACCCTTTTCAATAAAGTTTTTTCTTAAAACAATAAAGTTTTTTTTCGAACATTGTTATTTGTTATGTATATTTTGTTATGAACATTGTTATTTTGTTATGAACATTTCAATATGCATATTGTCGTACTGGCGAAATTTTACAAGAGGCTGAACAGTGCTTGCCAGAATGACGTTCAAACATGATGTTATAGGGACCTCAATATCGTTAAGATGATGGCGGTTAAAAAATAATGGAAATTTTGGCATCTAAAAGAAGTCATGGTTAGTTGACTACGGTATTTTATTCTTGAAGCTTGTTTTATGACTTCCAAAACACTTCAATACTGTTAAAACAATTGCAGTGTCTTTTTCTAAAGCAATCTTAAGGAACAGCTCTCAACTCTCTGTGAGTTCACGTCGTCCTGAAGATGTGACAATGCTCAGAGTTGCGTTGTAAACAGAACGACGACGGTGTCGAGAATACTCTTAGGACTAAAAGAATTATTCATTCTCTTTGTTTTGCATGAATAATTATTTTGTTTTGAATGACGTCATCGTTAAGGTTATCGCGCTGGAACAACTTGGAAGTGATGTAGGTTTTTGAGAAAATCAGATGATTGGAAAATAATTATTTATGACACGACTATTTTTGCAAATAAGTGCGCACACAATTAGGACAATTATATGCATATAATCGTTTCGGTCATCTGCGATGCACAGTTTAAAAGGACTGGGACGATGTGGACGACTATATGAGAATCTTCCTTAATTAGCGAGTAACTAAAGACACCTTTATAGCTGAATGTATTGTGTCGGCTATCACAATTATCATTTATCATAACATTATGTGTCTTTAATTGGGATTGAATCATGTTGAGAATATCATGGGAGTAATGGTATCAATTATATTTAAAAAATATTTTAGAATAATGACCACTAACAACCTATAGTTATTATTGGCATGTATAACTTGAAATTATAGAGATTCTTATTCATGCAAACTGTTTCTGCAATGGCCGCTCTTTCATGTCAACCTATATTGTCTTATATAAGCAGACAAAACAAACTGTGAATTTGTAAAATGTTTTCATAGGTTTAACCAATTGAGATGCGGTGTTAAAATTGGTGTTAAGCTTCAGTAAATAGAACCTGACCAAATTGTTGATCAATGTAAGCACACAAAACAAGCAGTCTAATAGTAGTAAAAAAGAGTAGAGTGCTACTTGGACAGTGTTTTGGATATATAGCAAAGTGAAAAGCTGGTAAACTGCCAAGTGAAAAGGTGTTATCCTGCGATAACACGCGTTATTGTGTATCTGTAGGTCTCTGAATCTTCAACTGCATAAGCGAAACCACAGTTGCCCAAGCTCGTTGTGTGGTAATCTGTGTTTATATTGGAATTTATTTGATTTGTCAAAATTAGAGGATATTTTCATCTATTATTTGCAGTTAATGAAATAATGTGTAGTTATATCTACCATAAAGTGTATGTGTGATCAGTGTCTGTTCGGTAATATTTAGGACATTTACAGCGAAAATATAATGGCAATATATAACCATATATTAAATTTGTTAATATCGAAAAATTATACTAAGACTATTCAACAAAATAAACATTTATAAATCTTGTTGTTTTTCCTTGTAAAACTTGGCACCATTCTGTTCATTATACTTCAAACCCGTTTGTGATATGTAGGTTTGAAGTATAATGAACAGAATATAGCTATAGCATGCAATATAGCTTCATGTGTGCTATGCTATATTGCTATGCACGAAGATGTTTAGCTAAAGCTTCGTGTATCACGGCATGCTATTTACAATCTGCATGGAAATTCCTAAATAGAATTATTTACAACTTATTTTAAACAGGCTACATTGCATGCAATTGTTAGAGTTTAGGAAGTTGTTTCCTCAAGGTTCTTGACGTCATATATGGCGTCATATGACGTCAGTAGAAACAAAACGCGAGTGCACAATAGCTTCAGCTGTAACATTATTTAGTATTAGTCTTTATTATATAGATGGGAGTGTTTTACTAAGAAATATGCAGTGACATATGTTCCATATGCTCACTAATGAAGATATCGATCACATGATTAAACATTTTCCCACCTTTTGCATTGAATCTATATAATAAAAAGAAAATTACAAGGTGCATGGCTTGAAGATATGAATTTTATGTTCTCGTAGTAAAAACAATATTTTACTCATTCGCTACGCTCATTCGTAAAATATTATTTTCACCACTCGAAGATAAAATTCATATCTTCGCACCACCGTGTAATATCGGGCTTCTAGTCCCACCTCTGCGGCCAAGAGTTCGAATGCTGAGCTCGGACATTTGATCGCACGTGGAAAGAGTTGGTCAACACTCTTTCGAAAATCGTGGGTTTTCTCCGGGTTCTCCGGTTTCCTCCCACAGGGAAGTTGTCAGGGCGGGTTACGATAAATAGTTAGGAAAACTAATGATGATAAAAACTGTAAACATAAACAGCTAGGGTTGATTGATTCGGGGTATTGGGTACTAGGTACCGAATGTCATAGAATAAATTATCGTGTTGTATAAAGCGCATTTGATCATATACACAATTGTTAATTTGCGCTATATTATAAATAGTAAACATTATTATTATTATATTTGATCTTGTTATCGGCCGTTATTCAGAATACCATCTCAAAGACCTGTATGGATAAATTTGTATGATTCAATATCACCTCATTGAAAAGGCATTAATGTTCTTTAAAGTGCCCCTGTGATCAAATTTTTGGTATCCCTAATTTTTACATATTTGTAAAGTGCATGGTGTTCTTACTTAACTTGCCAAATTTCAAGCAATTGCGAGCATGGGAAGTTGCCTTTTCATACTGTTTTTATACGAGATTATACGGCCGCCATTACTCGAACATGTTCCGGACGCTTAGATTGCGATTAGAGGAAGTGACGTCAAAGACGCAACACGTGGCTAGTTGTGTATGAATATAAAGATATACTTGGGGAAAACTTTCTATTGTAACTTGTCGTATAATTGCCATTAAGCTTTGTCACGTGTTGAGTCTCTGACGTCACAATTACATACACTGCTGTGGAATCGCGGGCTCGTCTGGAACAAGTTTTGAGCAATGGCGGACAAAATTTGGGCTTCTTTGGAAGTTAAATTTCTTGTGATAGAATGTTTGTTGTTCATTTTTTTGGCAAATGCGAACATTTATTAACCTAAAATGATGTTCTTTAACAAAAAGGCCAGGAAACATGTGATATTTTGTCGCAGGGGCACTTTAACGAAATTGACGTAGCTTATGGTTGAAAACACACTTTCTTTTTGCTCATTTATAATAACAACAAAATGTGAACAAAACGTCAAAAGGAAGCATCTTATATGGTAGCATATCTATCTGATATTTTATTTTCAAAATATCCGAACCTGTAATTTAAGTTTCGCTCAGTCGACCACTTTAGCACTTATTTTGCTTATCAACCTGCTCTATAGGTGTGCGAACATTCTGTAGAGCAGTTTTACTACAAACTTATCGGCTTAAAACATCCTGATTACCTTAAACGAATGTTGCGCAGCAAATTAAATTTTCTATATATTTAAATTGATATATTACTCAATGTAGAACAATAGTTGTGAAAGGGGAAATGTTTTACGCCCCTGGAAGATAATTAGTCCCCCCGCGAAACGCCAAACTTTGGTAAAGGGAATGCATGGCCTCAGTCTTAATAGTTCCGTCTCAGCAAAATAATTTCGAAATTTTTACCTCAAACATGTCGAGTTAAAACATTCATTACACTAAACGTATGTTCCGGCAGTAACAAATTAAATTTTCTATATTGCTCAATGTAGAAAAATAGTTGTGAATGGCGAAATGTGCAGTTACACCCCTGGCAAAGCACAGGAAGCGAGAAGTTCCCCCGCGTTCATTCAAAACGTTTAATCAAAACATCAAAACGTTTAATAAAAAGAATGCATGGCCTCAGCCTTAACAGTTCCGTCTCAACAAAATAATTTCGAATATTCAGCTGTAATTATAGGGTAACTAGATCGCTTGGTCACTATATTTCTACAGTACACTTAGGTTTTAGAGGTTTTGTTTTTGGTAATTCACATAATAAAAACTGATGTTCAAGGTTTCAAACAATTAATAAGACGAGAAGACTCATAGTGTGCATCAAGATATATCTTTATTAAGCATTGAAAATAAGTTGAATTTTTAGCTATCGTGAGTATTGTTGATAAAAGTTTATAAAAATTAATAATGAGTTTAATTAAATTTAAGATTGAATTGAAATCAACACTAGTTCTATAAATTAAAGTTCAAAAGTGATAAGAATATAGTCTGGATTATAATACATCCTAACATCCAGTGGGTATGCAATCAAAATCATACGGTGCTTTTTTAAACTCGTCGCAATCTATTCCTCCATCTTCATTTATGTCCCCTTGTTTGAAAGTGTCTTGAAGCCCCGGTGCGTCCGTCTTCATTTCCAAGGTCTCTGCGAATTCTTCATGACTGATTTTGCCATTATTGTCCTTGTCATACTTGGCAAAGTCACACGGAAAGCCACCGTCGTCATTTTCGATTTCAGGCGCGACCGATCGTTTTCGCCCGCAAACTTGAGTTGTGTAACAATAACGCACTGTGAAATATTGATAACGTCCACAACAGGGAACGTAAACGAGATGAAGAGAGAACCTGCAGACGCGGTAAGTGTACGCCGCCTCCGAACTGCTGATTATCGCACCCAGTACCAGTAATGTGAATAGTGCTAGCTTCATACTTCTTCTTTCCTGTATTGAAAAAGCAGGAAATAGATCATAACAATTCATAGTTTCATTAGCAGGTCAAACTGTTTAGTAAATTCATGTTCTTATATGTAAACCTGATTATACACACTGTAATCAAAGTATGAAAACAAGAAAGGTATATATAGTAAACTGGCAAAACGAAGCCTCAACGAGACACTAACGTTTAGAGCGAAGGCCCTTCAGCTTCGTCAGAGCATGGTTATTGTGCCCCTGTATTTTCAGACTTTAAACTTTGTCACTTCCATGGAGCTTTTATTTCCCAGCCCTCTTCAGTGCGTTTATATGAAAAATTTCCAACCCTCCTAGGCGAGATCTTGGGTTGACAATAGCGACATCTCGCTTAGGAGGGCTGATCGAGGGAGCGGAGATAAGACCCTGGCCCTCTTGTCGTGCATGTGCATGAACGCAAACAAATGTTTACTAGGAATTACGCTGAGACGTGGGATCTCGGTAAAGAGGGCTAGCCCGCGGGGATGGACCTCCTCCATATAAACAACCCCTAAGAGGACCTTAGAGGATGGAGAAACCCTTGATCGGGGGGGGGGGGGGTCTAGGGGGTTATGGTATAGGATTAAATCGAGGCAAAGGACGTTAGGATTAGGTTTACGACTATAGGTTTATGATTAGGGTTACAATTAGGGTTAGGTTAGTATATATTCTAAGATTGTATATATTCTAACACTCGAAATTTTCCTTCACCATAAATCCTTAGAACATGCAGTTTAATCGAGTGAAATACCAAATATTACTTGTATAGTTTGACATCGAAACGTTAGTGTATGTTTTTTCTATCGTTTTGTTATTTCCGATATTCGTACGAAGATGAACATGTAGTAGGAAAACAATGAAAAACAAATTTGAAGAAGTCTTTAGAAGTAAGGTTTATTGACGATTGTATTGAATCACAATTTTGTCGTTTGTGTGGCTGATGTAGAGTAGACATTGAATACATAATCAATAAGTATTGTACGCCGTTTTCACATCAGATAGCGAGAATTATCAAGGCCTCTTTTTATGTTATCCCACATTCACAATCTCGATCTTGCAATAATTCGCATAGCCTCATGTGAAAACCAAGTCCTGCATGTGTGCAGTATGACAACTATATATATAACCATACATGTAAAACTCTGAGATAATTTGAGGAATGTTAACTGATAAGTTTAAAACATTTGAAAAAACTTACGTTCAACTGAAATAAGAATACTGTCAGTAACTTTCAATTGTCTTGAGATGATAAACGTTGAGATGATAAACGTTGACAGGACTTGGCAGTTTGATTCCAGGTACGCAAGGGACTTGCTTTTATACTTTACAGTCCGTTCCTGGAAAACAATTAATTTCTTTGTATATTCAAATTAAAACTATGGGTGTGTTATGTTTCTCACATGAACAAAAATATTCGAAATTATTTTGTTGAGACGGAACTATTAAGCTGAGGCCATGCATTTATTTCTTTATCAAAGTTTGGCATTTTTATCAAACGCGGGGGAACTTCTCGACTTCCTGTGCTTTGCCAGGGTTTCGCCATTTAAACTATTTTTTCTACATTGAGCAATATAGAAAATTTAATTTATTACTGTCGGAACATTTAGTGTGATGCATGTTTTAAGTCGACATGTTTCAGGTAAAAAGCGCGCTGAAACTATTTTATATGACAAAATGTTCGCAAATATATAGAGCAAGTTGATAAATAAAATAAGTGTCAAAGTGGTCGAGTGAACAGAACTTAAATTATTTCGGATATATTTTGAGAAGTAAAGATCAGATAGATATGCTATAGCACAAGATGCTTTCATTTGACATTTTTTCAAATGTTGCGGTATTATGATGAATATAAAGCAAAAGGAAATTGTGTTTTTAACCATAAACTACGTCAATTTCATCGAAGTACAATATCAATAATGTAGCTTGAACTATATATATATGAGGCATTGATTATCTATAATTATTAAGTAGATATCTAAATTTCAATACAAATAGTTATCCCATACAGATCTTTGAGATGGTATTTTGAGTAACGGCAGATAATAAGATCGAATATAGACTAATAGTAAATAGTTATAGCTGAAGCTATTGTGCAAATAAACAAAACACGATTCATTAACAAAACACGATTGTCCTGTAACAGCACTCGCGTTTTTGGTTCTACTCATGACATCATAATGACGTCAAAGAACCTTGAGCAGACAACTTCGAGAACCATATTGAAAACAATTACATGCGATGTATAGCCTCTGTTTATAATAAATTGTAAGTAATTTTATTTAAGAATTTTCAAATAACACATGATAGCATCAGACATGAACTATATATATAGCTATAACTATTTTAACCCACATTTTCTCTTGTATTTTAGTATAATATAGTATAGTATAGTATATAGAATTTTATCTGTTTATATTACTTATTTTATTTTATTTAACTTAAATTGTGTTTTTAAAATTATTTGTAATAGCTAAATACATTGACCCTTTTCAATAAAGTTTTTTCTTAAAACAATAAAGTTTTTTTTCGAACATTGTTATTTGTTATGTATATTTTGTTATGAACATTGTTATTTTGTTATGAACATTTCAATATGCATATTGTCGTACTGGCGAAATTTTACAAGAGGCTGAACAGTGCTTGCCAGAATGACGTTCAAACATGATGTTATAGGGACCTCAATATCGTTAAGATGATGGCGGTTAAAAAATAATGGAAATTTTGGCATCTAAAAGAAGTCATGGTTAGTTGACTACGGTATTTTATTCTTGAAGCTTGTTTTATGACTTCCAAAACACTTCAATACTGTTTAAAACAATTGCAGTGTCTTTTTCTAAAGCAATCTTAAGGAACAGCTCTCAACTCTCTGTGAGTTCACGTCGTCCTGAAGATGTGACAATGCTCAGAGTTGCGTTGTAAACAGAACGACGACGGTGTCGAGAATACTCTTAGGACTAAAAGAATTATTCATTCTCTTTGTTTTGCATGAATAATTATTTTGTTTTGAATGACGTCATCGTTAAGGTTATCGCGCTGGAACAACTTGGAAGTGATGTAGGTTTTTGAGAAAATCAGATGATTGGAAAATAATTATTTATGACACGACTATTTTTGCAAATAAGTGCGCACACAATTAGGACAATTATATGCATATAATCGTTTCGGTCATCTGCGATGCACAGTTTAAAAGGACTGGGACGATGTGGACGACTATATGAGAATCTTCCTTAATTAGCGAGTAACTAAAGACACCTTTATAGCTGAATGTATTGTGTCGGCTATCACAATTATCATTTATCATAACATTATGTGTCTTTAATTGGGATTGAATCATGTTGAGAATATCATGGGAGTAATGGTATCAATTATATTTAAAAAATATTTTAGAATAATGACCACTAACAACCTATAGTTATTATTGGCATGTATAACTTGAAATTATAGAGATTCTTATTCATGCAAACTGTTTCTGCAATGGCCGCTCTTTCATGTCAACCTATATTGTCTTATATAAGCAGACAAAACAAACTGTGAATTTGTAAAATGTTTTCATAGGTTTAACCAATTGAGATGCGGTGTTAAAATTGGTGTTAAGCTTCAGTAAATAGAACCTGACCAAATTGTTGATCAATGTAAGCACACAAAACAAGCAGTCTAATAGTAGTAAAAAAGTAGAGTGCTACTTGGACAGTGTTTTGGATATATAGCAAAGTGAAAAGCTGGTAAACTGCCAAGTGAAAAGGTGTTATCCTGCGATAACACGCGTTATTGTGTATCTGTAGGTCTCTGAATCTTCAACTGCATAAGCGAAACCACAGTTGCCCAAGCTCGTTGTGTGGTAATCTGTGTTTATATTGGAATTTATTTGATTTGTCAAAATTAGAGGATATTTTCATCTATTATTTGCAGTTAATGAAATAATGTGTAGTTATATCTACCATAAAGTGTATGTGTGATCAGTGTCTGTTCGGTAATATTTAGGACATTTACAGCGAAAATATAATGGCAATATATAACCATATATTAAATTTGTTAATATCGAAAAATTATACTAAGACTATTCAACAAAATAAACATTTATAAATCTTGTTGTTTTTCCTTGTAAAACTTGGCACCATTCTGTTCATTATACTTCAAACCCGTTTGTGATATGTAGGTTTGAAGTATAATGAACAGAATATAGCTATAGCATGCAATATAGCTTCATGTGTGCTATGCTATATTGCTATGCACGAAGATGTTTAGCTAAAGCTTCGTGTATCACGGCATGCTATTTACAATCTGCATGGAAATTCCTAAATAGAATTATTTACAACTTATTTTAAACAGGCTACATTGCATGCAATTGTTAGAGTTTAGGAAGTTGTTTCCTCAAGGTTCTTGACGTCATATATGGCGTCATATGACGTCAGTAGAAACAAAACGCGAGTGCACAATAGCTTCAGCTGTAACATTATTTAGTATTAGTCTTTATTATATAGATGGGAGTGTTTTACTAAGAAATATGCAGTGACATATGTTCCATATGCTCACTAATGAAGATATCGATCACATGATTAAACATTTTCCCACCTTTTGCATTGAATCTATATAATAAAAAGAAAATTACAAGGTGCATGGCTTGAAGATATGAATTTTATGTTCTCGTAGTAAAAACAATATTTTACTCATTCGCTACGCTCATTCGTAAAATATTATTTTCACCACTCGAAGATAAAATTCATATCTTCGCACCACCGTGTAATATCGGGCTTCTAGTCCCACCTCTGCGGCCAAGAGTTCGAATGCTGAGCTCGGACATTTGATCGCACGTGGAAAGAGTTGGTCAACACTCTTTCGAAAATCGTGGGTTTTCTCCGGGTTCTCCGGTTTCCTCCCACAGGGAAGTTGTCAGGGCGGGTTACGATAAATAGTTAGGAAAACTAATGATGATAAAAACTGTAAACATAAACAGCTAGGGTTGATTGATTCGGGGTATTGGGTACTAGGTACCGAATGTCATAGAATAAATTATCGTGTTGTATAAAGCGCATTTGATCATATACACAATTGTTAATTTGCGCTATATTATAAATAGTAAACATTATTATTATTATATTTGATCTTGTTATCGGCCGTTATTCAGAATACCATCTCAAAGACCTGTATGGATAAATTTGTATGATTCAATATCACCTCATTGAAAAGGCATTAATGTTCTTTAAAGTGCCCCTGTGATCAAATTTTTGGTATCCCTAATTTTTACATATTTGTAAAGTGCATGGTGTTCTTACTTAACTTGCCAAATTTCAAGCAATTGCGAGCATGGGAAGTTGCCTTTTCATACTGTTTTTATACGAGATTATACGGCCGCCATTACTCGAACATGTTCCGGACGCTTAGATTGCGATTAGAGGAAGTGACGTCAAAGACGCAACACGTGGCTAGTTGTGTATGAATATAAAGATATACTTGGGGAAAACTTTCTATTGTAACTTGTCGTATAATTGCCATTAAGCTTTGTCACGTGTTGAGTCTCTGACGTCACAATTACATACACTGCTGTGGAATCGCGGGCTCGTCTGGAACAAGTTTTGAGCAATGGCGGACAAAATTTGGGCTTCTTTGGAAGTTAAATTTCTTGTGATAGAATGTTTGTTGTTCATTTTTTTGGCAAATGCGAACATTTATTAACCTAAAATGATGTTCTTTAACAAAAAGGCCAGGAAACATGTGATATTTTGTCGCAGGGGCACTTTAACGAAATTGACGTAGCTTATGGTTGAAAACACACTTTCTTTTTGCTCATTTATAATAACAACAAAATGTGAACAAAACGTCAAAAGGAAGCATCTTATATGGTAGCATATCTATCTGATATTTTATTTTCAAAATATCCGAACCTGTAATTTAAGTTTCGCTCAGTCGACCACTTTAGCACTTATTTTGCTTATCAACCTGCTCTATAGGTGTGCGAACATTCTGTAGAGCAGTTTTACTACAAACTTATCGGCTTAAAACATCCTGATTACCTTAAACGAATGTTGCGCAGTAAATTAAATTTTCTATTTATTTAAATTGATATATTACTCAATGTAGAACAATAGTTGTGAAAGGCGAAATGTTTTACGCCCCTGGAAGATAATTAGTCCCCCCGCGAAACGCCAAACTTTGGTAAAGGGAATGCATGGCCTCAGTCTTAATAGTTCCGTCTCAGCAAAATAATTTCGAAATTTTTACCTCAAACATGTCGAGTTAAAGCATTAATTACACTAAACGTATGTTCCGGCAGTAACAAATTAAATTTTCTATATTGCTCAATGTAGAAAAATAGTTGTGAATGGCGAAATGTGCAGTTACACCCCTGGCAAAGCACAGGAAGCGAGAAGTTCCCCGCGTTTAATCAAAACGTCAAATTTTAATAAAAAGAATGCATGGCCTCAGCCTTAACAGTTCCGTCTCAACAAAATAATTTCGAATATTCAGCTGTAATTATAGGGTAACTAGATCGCTTGGTCCCTATATTTCTACAGTACACTTAGGTTTTAGAGGTTTTGTTTTTGGTAATTCACATAATAAAACCTGATGTTCAAGGTTTCAAACAATTAATAAGACGAGAGAGAAGACTCATAGTGTGCATCAAGATATATCTTTATTAAGCATTGAAAATAGGTTGAATTTTTAGCTATCGTGAGTATTGTTGATAAAAGTTTATAAAAATTAATAATGAGTTTAATTAAATTTAAGATTGAATTGAAATCAACACTAGTTCTATAAATTAAAGTTCAAAAGTGATAAGAATATAGTCTGGATTATAATACATCCTAACATCCAGTGGGTATGCAATCAAAATCATACGGTGCTTTTTTAAACTCGTCGCAATCTATTCCTCCATCTTCATTTATGTCCCCTTGTTTGAAAGTGTCTTGAAGCCCCGGTGCGTCCGTCTTCATTTCCAAGGTCTCTGCGAATTCTTCATGACTGATTTTGCCATTATTGTCCTTGTCATACTTGGCAAAGTCACACGGAAAGCCACCGTCGTCATTTTCGATTTCAGGCGCGACCGATCGTTTTCGCCCGCAAACTTGAGTTGTGTAACAATAACGCACTGTGAAATATTGATAACGTCCACAACAGGGAACGTAAACGAGATGAAGAGAGAACCTGCAGACGCGGTAAGTGTACGCCGCCTCCGAACTGCTGATTATCGCACCCAGTACCAGTAATGTGAATAGTGCTAGCTTCATACTTCTTCTTTCCTGTATTGAAAAAGCAGGAAATAGATCATAACAATTCATAGTTTCATTAGCAGGTCAAACTGTTTAGTAAATTCATGTTCTTATATGTAAACCTGATTATACACACTGTAATCAAAGTATGAAAACAAGAAAGGTATATATAGTAAACTGGCAAAACGAAGCCTCAACGAGACACTAACGTTTAGAGCGAAGGCCCTTCAGCTTCGTCAGAGCATGGTTATTGTGCCCCTGTATTTTCAGACTTTAAACTTTGTCACTTCCATGGAGCTTTTATTTCCCAGCCCTCTTCAGTGCGTTTATATGAAAAATTTCCAACCCTCCTAGGCGAGATCTTGGGTTGACAATAGCGACATCTCGCTTAGGAGGGCTGATCGAGGGAGCGGAGATAAGACCCTGGCCCTCTTGTCATGTGCATGAACGCAAACAAATGTTTACTAGGAATTACGCTGAGACGTGGGATCTCGGTAAAGAGGGCTAGCCCGCGGGGATGGACCTCCTCCATATAAACAACCCCTAAGAGGACCTTAGAGGATGGAGAAACCCTTGATCGGGGGGGGGGGGGGTCTAGGGGGTTATGGTATAGGATTAAATCGAGGCAAAGGACGTTAGGATTAGGTTTACGACTATAGGTTTATGATTAGGGTTACAATTAGGGTTAGGTTAGTATATATTCTAAGATTGTATATATTCTAACACTCGAAATTTTCCTTCACCATAAATCCTTAGAACATGCAGTTTAATCGAGTGAAATACCAAATATTACTTGTATAGTTTGACATCGAAACGTTAGTGTATGTTTTTTCTATCGTTTTGTTATTTCCGATATTCGTACGAAGATGAACATGTAGTAGGAAAACAATGAAAAACAAATTTGAAGAAGTCTTTAGAAGTAAGGTTTATTGACGATTGTATTGAATCACAATTTTGTCGTTTGTGTGGCTGATGTAGAGTAGACATTGAATACATAATCAATAAGTATTGTACGCCGTTTTCACATCAGATAGCGAGAATTATCAAGGCCTCTTTTTATGTTATCCCACATTCACAATCTCGATCTTGCAATAATTCGC
This sequence comes from Chrysogorgia sp. JL179-B06, assembly GCA_035772405.1. Taxonomy (NCBI): domain Eukaryota; kingdom Metazoa; phylum Cnidaria; class Anthozoa; order Scleralcyonacea; family Chrysogorgiidae; genus Chrysogorgia; species Chrysogorgia sp. JL179-B06. The sequence continues at coordinate 4,068,848 of JAYKKM010000147.1, forward strand.
ATAGCCTCATGTGAAAACCAAGTCCTGCATGTGTGCAGTATGACAACTATATATATAACCATACATGTAAAACTCTGAGATAATTTGAGGAATGTTAACTGATAAGTTTAAAACATTTGAAAAAACTTACGTTCAACTGAAATAAGAATACTGTCAGTAACTTTCAATTGTCTTGAGATGATAAACGTTGAGATGATAAACGTTGACAGGACTTGGCAGTTTGATTCCAGGTACGCAAGGGACTTGCTTTTATACTTTACAGTCCGTTCCTGGAAAACAATTAATTTCTTTGTATATTCAAATTAAAACTATGGGTGTGTTATGTTTCTCACATGAACAAAAATATTCGAAATTATTTTGTTGAGACGGAACTATTAAGCTGAGGCCATGCATTTATTTCTTTATCAAAGTTTGGCATTTTTATCAAACGCGGGGGAACTTCTCGACTTCCTGTGCTTTGCCAGGGTTTCGCCATTTAAACTATTTTTTCTACATTGAGCAATATAGAAAATTTAATTTATTACTGTCGGAACATTTAGTGTGATGCATGTTTTAAGTCGACATGTTTCAGGTAAAAAGCGCGCTGAAACTATTTTATATGACAAAATGTTCGCAAATATATAGAGCAAGTTGATAAATAAAATAAGTGTCAAAGTGGTCGAGTGAACAGAACTTAAATTATTTCGGATATATTTTGAGAAGTAAAGATCAGATAGATATGCTATAGCACAAGATGCTTTCATTTGACATTTTTTCAAATGTTGCGGTATTATGATGAATATAAAGCAAAAGGAAATTGTGTTTTTAACCATAAACTACGTCAATTTCATCGAAGTACAATATCAATAATGTAGCTTGAACTATATATATATATGAGGCATTGATTATCTATAATTATTAAGTAGATATCTAAATTTCAATACAAATAGTTATCCCATACAGATCTTTGAGATGGTATTTTGAGTAACGGCAGATAATAAGATCGAATATAGACTAATAGTAAATAGTTATAGCTGAAGCTATTGTGCAAATAAACAAAACACGATTCATTAACAAAACACGATTGTCCTGTAACAGCACTCGCGTTTTTGGTTCTACTCATGACATCATAATGACGTCAAAGAACCTTGAGCAGACAACTTCGAGAACCTTATTGAAAACAATTACATGCGATGTATAGCCTCTGTTTATAATAAATTGTAAGTAATTTTATTTAAGAATTTTCAAATAACACATGATAGCATCAGACATGAACTATATATATAGCTATAACTATTTTAACCCACATTTTCTCTTGTATTTTAGTATAATATAGTATAGTATAGTATATAGAATTTTATCTGTTTATATTACTTATTTTATTTTATTTAACTTAAATTGTGTTTTTAAAATTATTTGTAATAGCTAAATACATTGACCCTTTTCAATAAAGTTTTTTCTTAAAACAATAAAGTTTTTTTTCGAACATTGTTATTTGTTATGTATATTTTGTTATGAACATTGTTATTTTGTTATGAACATTTCAATATGCATATTGTCGTACTGGCGAAATTTTACAAGAGGCTGAACAGTGCTTGCCAGAATGACGTTCAAACATGATGTTATAGGGACCTCAATATCGTTAAGATGATGGCGGTTAAAAAATAATAGAAATTTTGGCATCTAAAAGAAGTCATGGTTAGTTGACTACGGTATTTTATTCTTGAAGCTTGTTTTATGACTTCCAAAACACTTCAATACTGTTAAAACAATTGCAGTGTCTTTTTCTAAAGCAATCTTAAGGAACAGCTCTCAACTCTCTGTGAGTTCACGTCGTCCTGAAGATGTGACAATGCTCAGAGTTGCGTTGTAAACAGAACGACGACGGTGTCGAGAATACTCTTAGGACTAAAAGAATTATTCATTCTCTTTGTTTTGCATGAATAATTATTTTGTTTTGAATGACGTCATCGTTAAGGTTATCGCGCTGGAACAACTTGGAAGTGATGTAGGTTTTTGAGAAAATCAGATGATTGGAAAATAATTATTTATGACACGACTATTTTTGCAAATAAGTGCGCACACAATTAGGACAATTATATGCATATAATCGTTTCGGTCATCTGCGATGCACAGTTTAAAAGGACTGGGACGATGTGGACGACTATATGAGAATCTTCCTTAATTAGCGAGTAACTAAAGACACCTTTATAGCTGAATGTATTGTGTCGGCTATCACAATTATCATTTATCATAACATTATGTGTCTTTAATTGGGATTGAATCATGTTGAGAATATCATGGGAGTAATGGTATCAATTATATTTAAAAAATATTTTAGAATAATGACCACTAACAACCTATAGTTATTATTGGCATGTATAACTTGAAATTATAGAGATTCTTATTCATGCAAACTGTTTCTGCAATGGCCGCTCTTTCATGTCAACCTATATTGTCTTATATAAGCAGACAAAACAAACTGTGAATTTGTAAAATGTTTTCATAGGTTTAACCAATTGAGATGCGGTGTTAAAATTGGTGTTAAGCTTCAGTAAATAGAACCTGACCAAATTGTTGATCAATGTAAGCACACAAAACAAGCAGTCTAATAGTAGTAAAAAAGTAGAGTGCTACTTGGACAGTGTTTTGGATATATAGCAAAGTGAAAAGCTGGTAAACTGCCAAGTGAAAAGGTGTTATCCTGCGATAACACGCGTTATTGTGTATCTGTAGGTCTCTGAATCTTCAACTGCATAAGCGAAACCACAGTTGCCCAAGCTCGTTGTGTGGTAATCTGTGTTTATATTGGAATTTATTTGATTTGTCAAAATTAGAGGATATTTTCATCTATTATTTGCAGTTAATGAAATAATGTGTAGTTATATCTACCATAAAGTGTATGTGTGATCAGTGTCTGTTCGGTAATATTTAGGACATTTACAGCGAAAATATAATGGCAATATATAACCATATATTAAATTTGTTAATATCGAAAAATTATACTAAGACTATTCAACAAAATAAACATTTATAAATCTTGTTGTTTTTCCTTGTAAAACTTGGCACCATTCTGTTCATTATACTTCAAACCCGTTTGTGATATGTAGGTTTGAAGTATAATGAACAGAATATAGCTATAGCATGCAATATAGCTTCATGTGTGCTATGCTATATTGCTATGCACGAAGATGTTTAGCTAAAGCTTCGTGTATCACGGCATGCTATTTACAATCTGCATGGAAATTCCTAAATAGAATTATTTACAACTTATTTTAAACAGGCTACATTGCATGCAATTGTTAGGGTTTAGGAAGTTGTTTCCTCAAGGTTCTTGACGTCATATATGGCGTCATATGACGTCAGTAGAAACAAAACGCGAGTGCACAATAGCTTCAGCTGTAACATTATTTAGTATTAGTCTTTATTATATAGATGGGAGTGTTTTACTAAGAAATATGCAGTGACATATGTTCCATATGCTCACTAATGAAGATATCGATCACATGATTAAACATTTTCCCACCTTTTGCATTGAATCTATATAATAAAAAGAAAATTACAAGGTGCATGGCTTGAAGATATGAATTTTATGTTCTCGTAGTAAAAACAATATTTTACTCATTCGCTACGCTCATTCGTAAAATATTATTTTCACCACTCGAAGATAAAATTCATATCTTCGCACCACCGTGTAATATCGGGCTTCTAGTCCCACCTCTGCGGCCAAGAGTTCGAATGCTGAGCTCGGACATTTGATCGCACGTGGAAAGAGTTGGTCAACACTCTTTCGAAAATCGTGGGTTTTCTCCGGGTTCTCCGGTTTCCTCCCACAGGGAAGTTGTCAGGGCGGGTTACGATAAATAGTTAGGAAAACTAATGATGATAAAAACTGTAAACATAAACAGCTAGGGTTGATTGATTCGGGGTATTGGGTACTAGGTACCGAATGTCATAGAATAAATTATCGTGTTGTATAAAGCGCATTTGATCATATACACAATTGTTAATTTGCGCTATATTATAAATAGTAAACATTATTATTATTATATTTGATCTTGTTATCGGCCGTTATTCAGAATACCATCTCAAAGACCTGTATGGATAAATTTGTATGATTCAATATCACCTCATTGAAAAGGCATTAATGTTCTTTAAAGTGCCCCTGTGATCAAATTTTTGGTATCCCTAATTTTTACATATTTGTAAAGTGCATGGTGTTCTTACTTAACTTGCCAAATTTCAAGCAATTGCGAGCATGGGAAGTTGCCTTTTCATACTGTTTTTATACGAGATTATACGGCCGCCATTACTCGAACATGTTCCGGACGCTTAGATTGCGATTAGAGGAAGTGACGTCAAAGACGCAACACGTGGCTAGTTGTGTATGAATATAAAGATATACTTGGGGAAAACTTTCTATTGTAACTTGTCGTATAATTGCCATTAAGCTTTGTCACGTGTTGAGTCTCTGACGTCACAATTACATACACTGCTGTGGAATCGCGGGCTCGTCTGGAACAAGTTTTGAGCAATGGCGGACAAAATTTGGGCTTCTTTGGAAGTTAAATTTCTTGTGATAGAATGTTTGTTGTTCATTTTTTTGGCAAATGCGAACATTTATTAACCTAAAATGATGTTCTTTAACAAAAAGGCCAGGAAACATGTGATATTTTGTCGCAGGGGCACTTTAACGAAATTGACGTAGCTTATGGTTGAAAACACACTTTCTTTTTGCTCATTTATAATAACAACAAAATGTGAACAAAACGTCAAAAGGAAGCATCTTATATGGTAGCATATCTATCTGATATTTTATTTTCAAAATATCCGAACCTGTAATTTAAGTTTCGCTCAGTCGACCACTTTAGCACTTATTTTGCTTATCAACCTGCTCTATAGGTGTGCGAACATTCTGTAGAGCAGTTTTACTACAAACTTATCGGCTTAAAACATCCTGATTACCTTAAACGAATGTTGCGCAGTAAATTAAATTTTCTATTTATTTAAATTGATATATTACTCAATGTAGAACAATAGTTGTGAAAGGCGAAATGTTTTACGCCCCTGGAAGATAATTAGTCCCCCCGCGAAACGCCAAACTTTGGTAAAGGGAATGCATGGCCTCAGTCTTAATAGTTCCGTCTCAGCAAAATAATTTCGAAATGTTTACCTCAAACATGTCGAGTTAAAGCATTAATTACACTAAACGTATGTTCCGGCAGTAACAAATTAAATTTTCTATATTGCTCAATGTAGAAAAATAGTTGTGAATGGCGAAATGTGCAGTTACACCCCTGGCAAAGCACAGGAAGCGAGAAGTTCCCGCGTTTAATCAAAACGTCAAATTTTAATAAAAAGAATGCATGGCCTCAGCCTTAACAGTTCCGTCTCAACAAAATAATTTCGAATATTCAGCTGTAATTATAGGGTAACTAGATCGCTTGGTCCCTATATTTCTACAGTACACTTAGGTTTTAGAGGTTTTGTTTTTGGTAATTCACATAATAAAACCTGATGTTCAAGGTTTCAAACAATTAATAAGACGAGAGAGAAGACTCATAGTGTGCATCAAGATATATATTTATTAAGCATTGAAAATAGGTTGAATTTTTAGCTATCGTGAGTATTGTTGATAAAAGTTTATAAAAATTAATAATGAGTTTAATTAAATTTAAGATTGAATTGAAATCAACACTAGTTCTATAAATTAAAGTTCAAAAGTGATAAGAATATAGTCTGGATTATAATACATCCTAACATCCAGTGGGTATGCAGTCAAAATCATACGGTGCTTTTTTAAACTCGTCGCAATCTATTCCTCCATCTTCATTTATGTCCCCTTGTTTGAAAGTGTCTTGAAGCCCCGGTGCGTCCGTCTTCATTTCCAAGGTCTCTGCGAATTCTTCATGACTGATTTTGCCATTATTGTCCTTGTCATACTTGGCAAAGTCACACGGAAAGCCACCGTCGTCATTTTCGATTTCAGGCGCGACCGATCGTTTTCGCCCGCAAACTTGAGTTGTGTAACAATAACGCACTGTGAAATATTGATAACGTCCACAACAGGGAACGTAAACGAGATGAAGAGAGAACCTGCAGACGCGGTAAGTGTACGCCGCCTCCGAACTGCTGATTATCGCACCCAGTACCAGTAATGTGAATAGTGCTAGCTTCATACTTCTTCTTTCCTGTATTGAAAAAGCAGGAAATAGATCATAAAAATTCATAGTTTCATTAGCAGGTCAAACTGTTTAGTAAATTCATGTTCTTATATGTAAACCTGATTATACACACTGTAATCAAAGTATGAAAACAAGAAAGGTATATATAGTAAACTGGCAAAACCAAGCCTCAACGAGACACTAACGTTTAGAGCGAAGGCCCTTCAGCTTCGTCAGAGCATGGTTATTGTGCCCCTGTATTTTCAGACTTTAAACTTTGTCACTTCCATGGAGCTTTTATTTCCCAGCCCTCTTCTGTGCGTTTATATGAAAAATTTCCAACCCTCCTAGGCGAGATCTTGGGTTGACAATAGCGACATCTCGCTTAGGAGGGCTGATCGAGGGAGCGGAGATAAGACCCTGGCCCTCTTGTCATGTGCATGAACGCAAACAAATGTTTACTAGGAATTACGCTGAGACGTGGGATCTCGGTAAAGAGGGCTAGCCCGCGGGGATGGACCTCCTCCATATAAACAACCCCTAAGAGGACCTTAGAGGATGGAGAAACCCTTGATCGGGGGGGGGGGGTCTAGGGGGTTATGGTATAGGATTAAATCGAGGCAAAGGACGTTAGGATTAGGTTTACGACTATAGGTTTATGATTAGGGTTACAATTAGGGTTAGGTTAGTATATATTCTAAGATTGTATATATTCTAACACTCGAAATTTTCCTTCACCATAAATCCTTAGAACATGCAGTTTAATCGAGTGAAATACCAAATATTACTTGTATAGTTTGACATCGAAACGTTAGTGTATGTTTTTTCTATCGTTTTGTTATTTCCGATATTCGTACGAAGATGAACATGTAGTAGGAAAACAATGAAAAACAAATTTGAAAAAGTCTTTAGAAGTAAGGTTTATTGACGATTGTATTGAATCACAATTTTGTCGTTTGTGTGGCTGATGTAGAGTAGACATTGAATACATAATCAATAAGTATTGTACGCCGTTTTCACATCAGATAGCGAGAATTATCAAGGCCTCTTTTTATGTTATCCCACATTCACAATCTCGATCTTGCAATAATTCGCATAGCCTCATGTGAAAACCAAGTCCTGCATGTGTGCAGTATGACAACTATATATATAACCATGCATGTAAAACTCTGAGATAATTTGAGGAATGTTAACTGATAAGTTTAAAACATTTGAAAAAACTTACGTTCAACTGAAATAAGAATACTGTCAGTAACTTTCAATTGTCTTGAGATGATAAACGTTGAGATGATAAACGTTGACAGGACTTGGCAGTTTGATTCCAGGTACGCAAGGGACTTGCTTTTATACTTTACAGTCCGTTCCTGGAAAACAATTAATTTCTTTGTATATTCAAATTAAAACTATGGGTGTGTTATGTTTCTCACATGAACAAAAATATTCGAAATTATTTTGTTGAGACGGAACTATTAAGCTGAGGCCATGCATTTATTTCTTTATCAAAGTTTGGCATTTTGATCAAACGCGGGGGAACTTCTCGACTTCCTGTGCTTTGCCAGGGTTTCGCCATTTAAACTATTTTTTCTACATTGAGCAATATAGAAAATTTAATTTATTACTGTCGGAACATTTAGTGTGATGCATGTTTTAAGTCGACATGTTTCAGGTAAAAAGCGCGCTGAAACTATTTTATATGACAAAATGTTCGCAAATATATAGAGCAAGTTGATAAATAAAATAAGTGTCAAAGTGGTCGAGTGAACAGAACTTAAATTATTTCGGATATATTTTGAGAAGTAAAGATCAGATAGATATGCTATAGCACAAGATGCTTTCATTTGACATTTTTTCAAATGTTGCGGTATTATGATGAATATAAAGCAAAAGGAAATTGTGTTTTTAACCATAAACTACGTCAATTTCATCGAAGTACAATATCAATAATGTAGCTTGAACTATATATATATATGAGGCATTGATTATCTATAATTATTAAGTAGATATCTAAATTTCAATACAAATAGTTATCCCATACAGATCTTTGAGATGGTATTTTGAGTAACGGCAGATAATAAGATCGAATATAGACTAATAGTAAATAGTTATAGCTGAAGCTATTGTGCAAATAAACAAAACACGATTCATTAACAAAACACGATTGTCCTGTAACAGCACTCGCGTTTTTGGTTCTACTCATGACATCATAATGACGTCAAAGAACCTTGAGCAGACAACTTCGAGAACCATATTGAAAACAATTACATGCGATGTATAGCCTCTGTTTATAATAAATTGTAAGTAATTTTATTTAAGAATTTTCAAATAACACATGATAGCATCAGACATGAACTATATATATAGCTATAACTATTTTAACCCACATTTTCTCTTGTATTTTAGTATAATATAGTATAGTATAGTATATAGAATTTTATCTGTTTATATTACTTATTTTATTTTATTTAACTTAAATTGTGTTTTTAAAATTATTTGTAATAGCTAAATACATTGACCCTTTTCAATAAAGTTTTTTCTTAAAACAATAAAGTTTTTTTTCGAACATTGTTATTTGTTATGTATATTTTGTTATGAACATTGTTATTTTGTTATGAACATTTCAATATGCATATTGTCGTACTGGCGAAATTTTACAAGAGGCTGAACAGTGCTTGCCAGAATGACGTTCAAACATGATGTTATAGGGACCTCAATATCGTTAAGATGATGGCGGTTAAAAAATAATGGAAATTTTGGCATCTAAAAGAAGTCATGGTTAGTTGACTACGGTATTTTATTCTTGAAGCTTGTTTTATGACTTCCAAAACACTTCAATACTGTTAAAACAATTGCAGTGTCTTTTTCTAAAGCAATCTTAAGGAACAGCTCTCAACTCTCTGTGAGTTCACGTCGTCCTGAAGATGTGACAATGCTCAGAGTTGCGTTGTAAACAGAACGACGACGGTGTCGAGAATACTCTTAGGACTAAAAGAATTATTCATTCTCTTTGTTTTGCATGAATAATTATTTTGTTTTGAATGACGTCATCGTTAAGGTTATCGCGCTGGAACAACTTGGAAGTGATGTAGGTTTTTGAGAAAATCAGATGATTGGAAAATAATTATTTATGACACGACTATTTTTGCAAATAAGTGCGCACACAATTAGGACAATTATATGCATATAATCGTTTCGGTCATCTGCGATGCACAGTTTAAAAGGACTGGGACGATGTGGACGACTATATGAGAATCTTCCTTAATTAGCGAGTAACTAAAGACACCTTTATAGCTGAATGTATTGTGTCGGCTATCACAATTATCATTTATCATAACATTATGTGTCTTTAATTGGGATTGAATCATGTTGAGAATATCATGGGAGTAATGGTATCAATTATATTTAAAAAATATTTTAGAATAATGACCACTAACAACCTATAGTTATTATTGGCATGTATAACTTGAAATTATAGAGATTCTTATTCATGCAAACTGTTTCTGCAATGGCCGCTCTTTCATGTCAACCTATATTGTCTTATATAAGCAGACAAAACAAACTGTGAATTTGTAAAATGTTTTCATAGGTTTAACCAATTGAGATGCGGTGTTAAAATTGGTGTTAAGCTTCAGTAAATAGAACCTGACCAAATTGTTGATCAATGTAAGCACACAAAACAAGCAGTCTAATAGTAGTAAAAAAGTAGAGTGCTACTTGGACAGTGTTTTGGATATATAGCAAAGTGAAAAGCTGGTAAACTGCCAAGTGAAAAGGTGTTATCCTGCGATAACACGCGTTATTGTGTATCTGTAGGTCTCTGAATCTTCAACTGCATAAGCGAAACCACAGTTGCCCAAGCTCGTTGTGTGGTAATCTGTGTTTATATTGGAATTTATTTGATTTGTCAAAATTAGAGGATATTTTCATCTATTATTTGCAGTTAATGAAATAATGTGTAGTTATATCTACCATAAAGTGTATGTGTGATCAGTGTCTGTTCGGTAATATTTAGGACATTTACAGCGAAAATATAATGGCAATATATAACCATATATTAAATTTGTTAATATCGAAAAATTATACTAAGACTATTCAACAAAATAAACATTTATAAATCTTGTTGTTTTTCCTTGTAAAACTTGGCACCATTCTGTTCATTATACTTCAAACCCGTTTGTGATATGTAGGTTTGAAGTATAATGAACAGAATATAGCTATAGCATGCAATATAGCTTCATGTGTGCTATGCTATATTGCTATGCACGAAGATGTTTAGCTAAAGCTTCGTGTATCACGGCATGCTATTTACAATCTGCATGGAAATTCCTAAATAGAATTATTTACAACTTATTTTAAACAGGCTACATTGCATGCAATTGTTAGAGTTTAGGAAGTTGTTTCCTCAAGGTTCTTGACGTCATATATGGCGTCATATGACGTCAGTAGAAACAAAACGCGAGTGCACAATAGCTTCAGCTGTAACATTATTTAGTATTAGTCTTTATTATATAGATGGGAGTGTTTTACTAAGAAATATGCAGTGACATATGTTCCATATGCTCACTAATGAAGATATCGATCACATGATTAAACATTTTCCCACCTTTTGCATTGAATCTATATAATAAAAAGAAAATTACAAGGTGCATGGCTTGAAGATATGAATTTTATGTTCTCGTAGTAAAAACAATATTTTACTCATTCGCTACGCTCATTCGTAAAATATTATTTTCACCACTCGAAGATAAAATTCATATCTTCGCACCACCGTGTAATATCGGGCTTCTAGTCCCACCTCTGCGGCCAAGAGTTCGAATGCTGAGCTCGGACATTTGATCGCACGTGGAAAGAGTTGGTCAACACTCTTTCGAAAATCGTGGGTTTTCTCCGGGTTCTCCGGTTTCCTCCCACAGGGAAGTTGTCAGGGCGGGTTACGATAAATAGTTAGGAAAACTAATGATGATAAAAACTGTAAACATAAACAGCTAGGGTTGATTGATTCGGGGTATTGGGTACTAGGTACCGAATGTCATAGAATAAATTATCGTGTTGTATAAAGCGCATTTGATCATATACACAATTGTTAATTTGCGCTATATTATAAATAGTAAACATTATTATTATTATATTTGATCTTGTTATCGGCCGTTATTCAGAATACCATCTCAAAGACCTGTATGGATAAATTTGTATGATTCAATATCACCTCATTGAAAAGGCATTAATGTTCTTTAAAGTGCCCCTGTGATCAAATTTTTGGTATCCCTAATTTTTACATATTTGTAAAGTGCATGGTGTTCTTACTTAACTTGCCAAATTTCAAGCAATTGCGAGCATGGGAAGTTGCCTTTTCATACTGTTTTTATACGAGATTATACGGCCGCCATTACTCGAACATGTTCCGGACGCTTAGATTGCGATTAGAGGAAGTGACGTCAAAGACGCAACACGTGGCTAGTTGTGTATGAATATAAAGATATACTTGGGGAAAACTTTCTATTGTAACTTGTCGTATAATTGCCATTAAGCTTTGTCACGTGTTGAGTCTCTGACGTCACAATTACATACACTGCTGTGGAATCGCGGGCTCGTCTGGAACAAGTTTTGAGCAATGGCGGACAAAATTTGGGCTTCTTTGGAAGTTAAATTTCTTGTGATAGAATGTTTGTTGTTCATTTTTTTGGCAAATGCGAACATTTATTAACCTAAAATGATGTTCTTTAACAAAAAGGCCAGGAAACATGTGATATTTTGTCGCAGGGGCACTTTAACGAAATTGACGTAGCTTATGGTTGAAAACACACTTTCTTTTTGCTCATTTATAATAACAACAAAATGTGAACAAAACGTCAAAAGGAAGCATCTTATATGGTAGCATATCTATCTGATATTTTATTTTCAAAATATCCGAACCTGTAATTTAAGTTTCGCTCAGTCGACCACTTTAGCACTTATTTTGCTTATCAACCTGCTCTATAGGTGTGCGAACATTCTGTAGAGCAGTTTTACTACAAACTTATCGGCTTAAAACATCCTGATTACCTTAAACGAATGTTGCGCAGTAAATTAAATTTTCTATTTATTTAAATTGATATATTACTCAATGTAGAACAATAGTTGTGAAAGGCGAAATGTTTTACGCCCCTGGAAGATAATTAGTCCCCCCGCGAAACGCCAAACTTTGGTAAAGGGAATGCATGGCCTCAGTCTTAATAGTTCCGTCTCAGCAAAATAATTTCGAAATTTTTACCTCAAACATGTCGAGTTAAAGCATTAATTACACTAAACGTATGTTCCGGCAGTAACAAATTAAATTTTCTATATTGCTCAATGTAGAAAAATAGTTGTGAATGGCGAAATGTGCAGTTACACCCCTGGCAAAGCACAGGAAGCGAGAAGTTCCCCGCGTTTAATCAAAACGTCAAATTTTAATAAAAAGAATGCATGGCCTCAGCCTTAACAGTTCCGTCTCAACAAAATAATTTCGAATATTCAGCTGTAATTATAGGGTAACTAGATCGCTTGGTCCCTATATTTCTACAGTACACTTAGGTTTTAGAGGTTTTGTTTTTGGTAATTCACATAATAAAACCTGATGTTCAAGGTTTCAAACAATTAATAAGACGAGAGAGAAGACTCATAGTGTGCATCAAGATATATCTTTATTAAGCATTGAAAATAGGTTGAATTTTTAGCTATCGTGAGTATTGTTGATAAAAGTTTATAAAAATTAATAATGAGTTTAATTAAATTTAAGATTGAATTGAAATCAACACTAGTTCTATAAATTAAAGTTCAAAAGTGATAAGAATATAGTCTGGATTATAATACATCCTAACATCCAGTGGGTATGCAATCAAAATCATACGGTGCTTTTTTAAACTCGTCGCAATCTATTCCTCCATCTTCATTTATGTCCCCTTGTTTGAAAGTGTCTTGAAGCCCCGGTGCGTCCGTCTTCATTTCCAAGGTCTCTGCGAATTCTTCATGACTGATTTTGCCATTATTGTCCTTGTCATACTTGGCAAAGTCACACGGAAAGCCACCGTCGTCATTTTCGATTTCAGGCGCGACCGATCGTTTTCGCCCGCAAACTTGAGTTGTGTAACAATAACGCACTGTGAAATATTGATAACGTCCACAACAGGGAACGTAAACGAGATGAAGAGAGAACCTGCAGACGCGGTAAGTGTACGCCGCCTCCGAACTGCTGATTATCGCACCCAGTACCAGTAATGTGAATAGTGCTAGCTTCATACTTCTTCTTTCCTGTATTGAAAAAGCAGGAAATAGATCATAACAATTCATAGTTTCATTAGCAGGTCAAACTGTTTAGTAAATTCATGTTCTTATATGTAAACCTGATTATACACACTGTAATCAAAGTATGAAAACAAGAAAGGTATATATAGTAAACTGGCAAAACGAAGCCTCAACGAGACACTAACGTTTAGAGCGAAGGCCCTTCAGCTTCGTCAGAGCATGGTTATTGTGCCCCTGTATTTTCAGACTTTAAACTTTGTCACTTCCATGGAGCTTTTATTTCCCAGCCCTCTTCAGTGCGTTTATATGAAAAATTTCCAACCCTCCTAGGCGAGATCTTGGGTTGACAATAGCGACATCTCGCTTAGGAGGGCTGATCGAGGGAGCGGAGATAAGACCCTGGCCCTCTTGTCATGTGCATGAACGCAAACAAATGTTTACTAGGAATTACGCTGAGACGTGGGATCTCGGTAAAGAGGGCTAGCCCGCGGGGATGGACCTCCTCCATATAAACAACCCCTAAGAGGACCTTAGAGGATGGAGAAACCCTTGATCGGGGGGGGGGGGGGGGGTAGGGGGTTATGGTATAGGATTAAATCGAGGCAAAGGACGTTAGGATTAGGTTTACGACTATAGGTTTATGATTAGGGTTACAATTAGGGTTAGGTTAGTATATATTCTAAGATTGTATATATTCTAACACTCGAAATTTTCCTTCACCATAAATCCTTAGAACATGCAGTTTAATCGAGTGAAATACCAAATATTACTTGTATAGTTTGACATCGAAACGTTAGTGTATGTTTTTTCTATCGTTTTGTTATTTCCGATATTCGTACGAAGATGAACATGTAGTAGGAAAACAATGAAAAACAAATTTGAAGAAGTCTTTAGAAGTAAGGTTTATTGACGATTGTATTGAATCACAATTTTGTCGTTTGTGTGGCTGATGTAGAGTAGACATTGAATACATAATCAATAAGTATTGTACGCCGTTTTCACATCAGATAGCGAGAATTATCAAGGCCTCTTTTTATGTTATCCCACATTCACAATCTCGATCTTGCAATAATTCGCATAGCCTCATGTGAAAACCAAGTCCTGCATGTGTGCAGTATGACAACTATATATAACCATACATGTAAAACTCTGAGATAATTTGAGGAATGTTAACTGATAAGTTTAAAACATTTGAAAAAACTTACGTTCAACTGAAATAAGAATACTGTCAGTAACTTTCAATTGTCTTGAGATGATAAACGTTGAGATGATAAACGTTGACAGGACTTGGCAGTTTGATTCCAGGTACGCAAGGGACTTGCTTTTATACTTTACAGTCCGTTCCTGGAAAACAATTAATTTCTTTGTATATTCAAATTAAAACTATGGGTGTGTTATGTTTCTCACATGAACAAAAATATTCGAAATTATTTTGTTGAGACGGAACTATTAAGCTGAGGCCATGCATTTATTTCTTTATCAAAGTTTGGCATTTTTATCAAACGCGGGGGAACTTCTCGACTTCCTGTGCTTTGCCAGGGTTTCGCCATTTAAACTATTTTTTCTACATTGAGCAATATAGAAAATTTAATTTATTACTGTCGGAACATTTAGTGTGATGCATGTTTTAAGTCGACATGTTTCAGGTAAAAAGCGCGCTGAAACTATTTTATATGACAAAATGTTCGCAAATATATAGAGCAAGTTGATAAATAAAATAAGTGTCAAAGTGGTCGAGTGAACAGAACTTAAATTATTTCGGATATATTTTGAGAAGTAAAGATCAGATAGATATGCTATAGCACAAGATGCTTTCATTTGACATTTTTTCAAATGTTGCGGTATTATGATGAATATAAAGCAAAAGGAAATTGTGTTTTTAACCATAAACTACGTCAATTTCATCGAAGTACAATATCAATAATGTAGCTTGAACTATATATATATATGAGGCATTGATTATCTATAATTATTAAGTAGATATCTAAATTTCAATACAAATAGTTATCCCATACAGATCTTTGAGATGGTATTTTGAGTAACGGCAGATAATAAGATCGAATATAGACTAATAGTAAATAGTTATAGCTGAAGCTATTGTGCAAATAAACAAAACACGATTCATTAACAAAACACGATTGTCCTGTAACAGCACTCGCGTTTTTGGTTCTACTCATGACATCATAATGACGTCAAAGAACCTTGAGCAGACAACTTCGAGAACCTTATTGAAAACAATTACATGCGATGTATAGCCTCTGTTTATAATAAATTGTAAGTAATTTTATTTAAGAATTTTCAAATAACACATGATAGCATCAGACATGAACTATATATATAGCTATAACTATTTTAACCCACATTTTCTCTTGTATTTTAGTATAATATAGTATAGTATAGTATATAGAATTTTATCTGTTTATATTACTTATTTTATTTTATTTAACTTAAATTGTGTTTTTAAAATTATTTGTAATAGCTAAATACATTGACCCTTTTCAATAAAGTTTTTTCTTAAAACAATAAAGTTTTTTTTCGAACATTGTTATTTGTTATGTATATTTTGTTATGAACATTGTTATTTTGTTATGAACATTTCAATATGCATATTGTCGTACTGGCGAAATTTTACAAGAGGCTGAACAGTGCTTGCCAGAATGACGTTCAAACATGATGTTTATAGGGACCTCAATATCGTTAAGATGATGGCGGTTAAAAAATAATAGAAATTTTGGCATCTAAAAGAAGTCATGGTTAGTTGACTACGGTATTTTATTCTTGAAGCTTGTTTTATGACTTCCAAAACACTTCAATACTGTTAAAAACAATTGCAGTGTCTTTTTCTAAAGCAATCTTAAGGAACAGCTCTCAACTCTCTGTGAGTTCACGTCGTCCTGAAGATGTGACAATGCTCAGAGTTGCGTTGTAAACAGAACGACGACGGTGTCGAGAATACTCTTAGGACTAAAAGAATTATTCATTCTCTTTGTTTTGCATGAATAATTATTTTGTTTTGAATGACGTCATCGTTAAGGTTATCGCGCTGGAACAACTTGGAAGTGATGTAGGTTTTTGAGAAAATCAGATGATTGGAAAATAATTATTTATGACACGACTATTTTTGCAAATAAGTGCGCACACAATTAGGACAATTATATGCATATAATCGTTTCGGTCATCTGCGATGCACAGTTTAAAAGGACTGGGACGATGTGGACGACTATATGAGAATCTTCCTTAATTAGCGAGTAACTAAAGACACCTTTATAGCTGAATGTATTGTGTCGGCTATCACAATTATCATTTATCATAACATTATGTGTCTTTAATTGGGATTGAATCATGTTGAGAATATCATGGGAGTAATGGTATCAATTATATTTAAAAAATATTTTAGAATAATGACCACTAACAACCTATAGTTATTATTGGCATGTATAACTTGAAATTATAGAGATTCTTATTCATGCAAACTGTTTCTGCAATGGCCGCTCTTTCATGTCAACCTATATTGTCTTATATAAGCAGACAAAACAAACTGTGAATTTGTAAAATGTTTTCATAGGTTTAACCAATTGAGATGCGGTGTTAAAATTGGTGTTAAGCTTCAGTAAATAGAACCTGACCAAATTGTTGATCAATGTAAGCACACAAAACAAGCAGTCTAATAGTAGTAAAAAAGTAGAGTGCTACTTGGACAGTGTTTTGGATATATAGCAAAGTGAAAAGCTGGTAAACTGCCAAGTGAAAAGGTGTTATCCTGCGATAACACGCGTTATTGTGTATCTGTAGGTCTCTGAATCTTCAACTGCATAAGCGAAACCACAGTTGCCCAAGCTCGTTGTGTGGTAATCTGTGTTTATATTGGAATTTATTTGATTTGTCAAAATTAGAGGATATTTTCATCTATTATTTGCAGTTAATGAAATAATGTGTAGTTATATCTACCATAAAGTGTATGTGTGATCAGTGTCTGTTCGGTAATATTTAGGACATTTACAGCGAAAATATAATGGCAATATATAACCATATATTACCATATATTAAATTTGTTAATATCGAAAAATTATACTAAGACTATTCAACAAAATAAACATTTATAAATCTTGTTGTTTTTCCTTGTAAAACTTGGCACCATTCTGTTCATTATACTTCAAACCCGTTTGTGATATGTAGGTTTGAAGTATAATGAACAGAATATAACTATAGCAATGCAATATAGCTTCATGCGTGCTATGCTATATTGCTATGCACGAAGATGTTTAGCTAAAGTTTCGTGTATCACGGCATGCTATTTACAATCTGCATGGAAATTCCTAAATAGAATTATTTACAACTTATTTTAAACAGGTTACATTGCATGCAATTGTTAGGGTTTAGGAAGTTGTTTCCTCAAGGTTCTTTGACGTCATATATGGCGTCATATGACGTCAGTAGAAACAAAACGCGAGTGCACAATAGCTTCAGCTGTAACATTATTTAGTATTAGTCTTTATTATATAGATGGGAGTGTTTTACTAAGAAATATGCAGTGACATATGTTCCATATGCTCACTAATGAAGATATCGATCACATGATTAAACATTTTCCCACCTTTTGCATTGAATCTATATAATAAAAAGAAAATTACAAGGTGCATGGCTTGAAGATATGAATTTTATGTTCTCGTAGTAAAAACAATATTTTACTCATTCGCTACGCTCATTCGTAAAATATTATTTTCACCACTCGAAGATAAAATTCATATCTTCGCACCACCGTGTAATATCGGGCTTCTAGTCCCACCTCTGCGGCCAAGAGTTCGAATGCTGAGCTCGGACATTTGATCGCACGTGGAAAGAGTTGGTCAACACTCTTTCGAAAATCGTGGGTTTTCTCCGGGTTCTCCGGTTTCCTCCCACAGGGAAGTTGTCAGGGCGGGTTACGATAAATAGTTAGGAAAACTAATGATGATAAAAACTGTAAACATAAACAGCTAGGGTTGATTGATTCGGGGTATTGGGTACTAGGTACCGAATGTCATAGAATAAATTATCGTGTTGTATAAAGCGCATTTGATCATATACACAATTGTTAATTTGCGCTATATTATAAATAGTAAACATTATTATTATTATATTTGATCTTGTTATCGGCCGTTATTCAGAATACCATCTCAAAGACCTGTATGGATAAATTTGTATGATTCAATATCACCTCATTGAAAAGGCATTAATGTTCTTTAAAGTGCCCCTGTGATCAAATTTTTGGTATCCCTAATTTTTACATATTTGTAAAGTGCATGGTGTTCTTACTTAACTTGCCAAATTTCAAGCAATTGCGAGCATGGGAAGTTGCCTTTTCATACTGTTTTTATA
The DNA here is from genome assembly GCA_035772405.1 of Chrysogorgia sp. JL179-B06. Lineage (NCBI taxonomy): Eukaryota > Metazoa > Cnidaria > Anthozoa > Scleralcyonacea > Chrysogorgiidae > Chrysogorgia > Chrysogorgia sp. JL179-B06. Next base: position 4,087,609 of record JAYKKM010000147.1, read on the forward strand.
CGAGATTATACGGCCGCCATTACTCGAACATGTTCCGGACGCTTAGATTGCGATTAGAGGAAGTGACGTCAAAGACGCAACACGTGGCTAGTTGTGTATGAATATAAAGATATACTTGGGGAAAACTTTCTATTGTAACTTGTCGTATAATTGCCATTAAGCTTTGTCACGTGTTGAGTCTCTGACGTCACAATTACATACACTGCTGTGGAATCGCGGGCTCGTCTGGAACAAGTTTTGAGCAATGGCGGACAAAATTTGGGCTTCTTTGGAAGTTAAATTTCTTGTGATAGAATGTTTGTTGTTCATTTTTTTGGCAAATGCGAACATTTATTAACCTAAAATGATGTTCTTTAACAAAAAGGCCAGGAAACATGTGATATTTTGTCGCAGGGGCACTTTAACGAAATTGACGTAGCTTATGGTTGAAAACACACTTTCTTTTTGCTCATTTATAATAACAACAAAATGTGAACAAAACGTCAAAAGGAAGCATCTTATATGGTAGCATATCTATCTGATATTTTATTTTCAAAATATCCGAACCTGTAATTTAAGTTTCGCTCAGTCGACCACTTTAGCACTTATTTTGCTTATCAACCTGCTCTATAGGTGTGCGAACATTCTGTAGAGCAGTTTTACTACAAACTTATCGGCTTAAAACATCCTGATTACCTTAAACGAATGTTGCGCAGTAAATTAAATTTTCTATTTATTTAAATTGATATATTACTCAATGTAGAACAATAGTTGTGAAAGGCGAAATGTTTTACGCCCCTGGAAGATAATTAGTCCCCCCGCGAAACGCCAAACTTTGGTAAAGGGAATGCATGGCCTCAGTCTTAATAGTTCCGTCTCAGCAAAATAATTTCGAAATTTTTACCTCAAACATGTCGAGTTAAAGCATTAATTACACTAAACGTATGTTCCGGCAGTAACAAATTAAATTTTCTATATTGCTCAATGTAGAAAAATAGTTGTGAATGGCGAAATGTGCAGTTACACCCCTGGCAAAGCACAGGAAGCGAGAAGTTCCCGCGTTTAATCAAAACGTCAAATTTTAATAAAAAGAATGCATGGCCTCAGCCTTAACAGTTCCGTCTCAACAAAATAATTTCGAATATTCAGCTGTAATTATAGGGTAACTAGATCGCTTGGTCCCTATATTTCTACAGTACACTTAGGTTTTAGAGGTTTTGTTTTTGGTAATTCACATAATAAAACCTGATGTTCAAGGTTTCAAACAATTAATAAGACGAGAGAGAAGACTCATAGTGTGCATCAAGATATATCTTTATTAAGCATTGAAAAGAGGTTGAATTTTTAGCTATCGTGAGTATTGTTGATAAAAGTTTATAAAAATTAATAATGAGTTTAATTAAATTTAAGATTGAATTGAAATCAACACTAGTTCTATAAATTAAAGTTCAAAAGTGATAAGAATATAGTCTGGATTATAATACATCCTAACATCCAGTGGGTATGCAATCAAAATCATACGGTGCTTTTTTAAACTCGTCGCAATCTATTCCTCCATCTTCATTTATGTCCCCTTGTTTGAAAGTGTTTTGAAGCCCCGGTGCGTCCGTCTTCATTTCCAAGTCTCTGCGAATTCTTCATGACTGATTTTGCCATTATTGTCCTTGTCATACTTGGCAAAGTCACACGGAAAGCCACCGTCGTCATTTTCGATTTGAGGCGCGACCGATCGTTTTCGCCCGCAAATTTGAGTTGTGTAACAATAACGCACTGTGAAATATTGATAACGTCCACAACAGGGAACGTAAACGAGATGAAGAGAGAACCTGCAGACGCGGTAAGTGTACGCCGCATCCGAACTGCTGATTATCGCACCCAGTACCAGTAATGTGAATAGTGCTAGCTTCATATTTCTTCTTTCCTGTATTGAAAAAGCAGGAAATAGATCATATAAATTCATAGTTTCATTAGCAGGTCAAACTGTTTAGTAAATTCATGTTCTTATATGTAAACCTGATTATACACACTGTAATCAAAGTATGAAAACAAGAAAGGTATATATAGTAAACTGGCAAAACCAAGCCTCAACGAGACACTAACGTTTAGAGCGAAGGCCCTTCAGCTTCGTTAGAGCATGGTTATTGTGCCCCTGTATTTTCAGACTTTAAACTTTGTCACTTCCATGGAGCTTTTATTTCCCAGCCCTCTTCAGTGCGTTTATATGAAAAATTTCCAACCCTCCTAGGCGAGATCTCGGGTTGACAATAGCGACATCTCGCTTAGGAGGGCTGATCGAGGGAGCGGAGATAAGACCCTGGGTCTTGTCATGTGCATGAACGCAAACAAATGTTTACTAGGAATTACGCTGAGACGTGGGATCTCCGTAAAGAGGGCTAGCCCGCGGGGATGGACCTCCTCCATATAAACAACCCCTAAGAGGGCCTTAGAGGATGGAGAAACCCTTGATCGGGGGGGGGGGGGGTCTAGGGGGTTATGGTATAGGGTTAAATCTAGGCAAAGGACGTTAGGATTAGGTTTACGACTATAGGTTTATGATTAGGTTTACGATTAGGGTTAGGTTAGTATATATTCTAAGATTGTATATATTCTAACACTCGAAATTTTCCTTCACCATAAATCCTTAGAACATGCAGTTTAATCGAGTGAAATGCCAAATATTACTTGTATAGTTTGACATCGAAACGTTAGTGTATGTTTTTTCTATCGTTTAGTTATTTCCGATATTCGTCCGAAGATGAACATGAGTAGGAAAACAATGAAAAACAAATTTGAAGAAGTCTTTAGAAGTAAGGTTTATTGACGATTTTATTGAATCACAATTTTGTCGTTTGTGTATTAGGCGAAAATGTTTAGTTATTTTTTGTTCAGTGATGTAGAGTAGACATTGAATACATAATCAATAATTATTGTATACGCCGTTTTCACATCAGATAGCGAGAATTATCAAGGCCTCTTTTTATGTTACCCACTCACAATCTCGATAATTCGCATAGCCTCATGTGAAAACCAAGTCCTGCATGTGTGCAGTATGACAACTATATATATAACCATGCATGTAAAACTCTGAGATAATTTGAGGAATGTTAACTGATAAGTTTAAAACATTTGAAAAAACTTACGTTCAACTGAAATAAGAATACTGTTAGTAACTTTCAATTGTCTTGAGATGATAAACGTTGAGATGATAAACGTTGACAGGACTTGGCAGTTTGATTCCAGGTACGCAAGGGACTTGCTTTTATACTTTACAGTCCGTTCCTGGAAAACAATTAATTTCTTTGTATATTCAAATTAAAACTATGGGTGTGTTATGTTTCTCACATGAACAAAAATATTCGAAATTATTTTGTTGAGACGGAACTATTAAGCTGAGGCCATGCATTTATTTCTTTATCAAAGTTTGGCATTTTGATCAAACGCGGGGGAACTTCTCGACTTCCTGTGCTTTGCCAGGGTTTCGCCATTTAAACTATTTTTTCTACATTGAGCAATATAGAAAATTTAATTTATTACTGTCGGAACATTTAGTGTGATGCATGTTTTAAGTCGACATGTTTCAGGTAAAAAGCGCGCTGAAACTATTTTATATGACAAAATGTTCGCAAATATATAGAGCAAGTTGATAAATAAAATAAGTGTCAAAGTGGTCGAGTGAACAGAACTTAAATTATTTCGGATATATTTTGAGAAGTAAAGATCAGATAGATATGCTATAGCACAAGATGCTTTCATTTGACATTTTTTCAAATGTTGCGGTATTATGATGAATATAAAGCAAAAGGAAATTGTGTTTTTAACCATAAACTACGTCAATTTCATCGAAGTACAATATCAATAATGTAGCTTGAACTATATATATATATGAGGCATTGATTATCTATAATTATTAAGTAGATATCTAAATTTCAATACAAATAGTTATCCCATACAGATCTTTGAGATGGTATTTTGAGTAACGGCAGATAATAAGATCGAATATAGACTAATAGTAAATAGTTATAGCTGAAGCTATTGTGCAAATAAACAAAACACGATTCATTAACAAAACACGATTGTCCTGTAACAGCACTCGCGTTTTTGGTTCTACTCATGACATCATAATGACGTCAAAGAACCTTGAGCAGACAACTTCGAGAACCTTATTGAAAACAATTACATGCGATGTATAGCCTCTGTTTATAATAAATTGTAAGTAATTTTATTTAAGAATTTTCAAATAACACATGATAGCATCAGACATGAACTATATATATAGCTATAACTATTTTAACCCACATTTTCTCTTGTATTTTAGTATAATATAGTATAGTATAGTATATAGAATTTTATCTGTTTATATTACTTATTTTATTTTATTTAACTTAAATTGTGTTTTTAAAATTATTTGTAATAGCTAAATACATTGACCCTTTTCAATAAAGTTTTTTCTTAAAACAATAAAGTTTTTTTTCGAACATTGTTATTTGTTATGTATATTTTGTTATGAACATTGTTATTTTGTTATGAACATTTCAATATGCATATTGTCGTACTGGCGAAATTTTACAAGAGGCTGAACAGTGCTTGCCAGAATGACGTTCAAACATGATGTTATAGGGACCTCAATATCGTTAAGATGATGGCGGTTAAAAAATAATAGAAATTTTGGCATCTAAAAGAAGTCATGGTTAGTTGACTACGGTATTTTATTCTTGAAGCTTGTTTTATGACTTCCAAAACACTTCAAAAACATTCAAAAACACTTTAAAACAATTGCAGTGTCTTTTTCTAAAGCAATCTTAAGGAACAGCTCTCAACTCTCTGTGAGTTCACGTCGTCCTGAAGATGTGACAATGCTCAGAGTTGCGTTGTAAACAGAACGACGACGGTGTCGAGAATACTCTTAGGACTAAAAGAATTATTCATTCTCTTTGTTTTGCATGAATAATTATTTTGTTTTGAATGACGTCATCGTTAAGGTTATCGCGCTGGAACAACTTGGAAGTGATGTAGGTTTTTGAGAAAATCAGATGATTGGAAAATAATTATTTATGACACGACTATTTTTGCAAATAAGTGCGCACACAATTAGGACAATTATATGCATATAATCGTTTCGGTCATCTGCGATGCACAGTTTAAAAGGACTGGGACGATGTGGACGACTATATGAGAATCTTCCTTAATTAGCGAGTAACTAAAGACACCTTTATAGCTGAATGTATTGTGTCGGCTATCACAATTATCATTTATCATAACATTATGTGTCTTTAATTGGGATTGAATCATGTTGAGAATATCATGGGAGTAATGGTATCAATTATATTTAAAAAATATTTTAGAATAATGACCACTAACAACCTATAGTTATTATTGGCATGTATAACTTGAAATTATAGAGATTCTTATTCATGCAAACTGTTTCTGCAATGGCCGCTCTTTCATGTCAACCTATATTGTCTTATATAAGCAGACAAAACAAACTGTGAATTTGTAAAAATGTTTTCATAGGTTTAACCAATTGAGATGCGGTGTTAAAATTGGTGTTAAGCTTCAGTAAATAGAACCTGACCAAATTGTTGATCAATGTAAGCACACAAAACAAGCAGTCTAATAGTAGTAAAAAAGTAGAGTGCTACTTGGACAGTGTTTTGGATATATAGCAAAGTGAAAAGCTGGTAAACTGCCAAGTGAAAAGGTGTTATCCTGCGATAACACGCGTTATTGTGTATCTGTAGGTCTCTGAATCTTCAACTGCATAAGCGAAACCACAGTTGCCCAAGCTCGTTGTGTGGTAATCTGTGTTTATATTGGAATTTATTTGATTTGTCAAAATTAGAGGATATTTTCATCTATTATTTGCAGTTAATGAAATAATGTGTAGTTATATCTACCATCAAGTGTATGTGTGATCAGTGTCTGTTCGGTAATATTTAGGACATTTACAGCGAAAATATAATGGCAATATATAACCATATATTAAATTTGTTAATATCGAAAAATTATACTAAGACTATTCAACAAAATAAACATTTATAAATCTTGTTGTTTTTCCTTGTAAAACTTGGCACCATTCTGTTCATTATACTTCAAACCCGTTTGTGATATGTAGGTTTGAAGTATAATGAACAGAATATAGCTATAGCATGCAATATAGCTTCATGTGTGCTATGCTATATTGCTATGCACGAAGATGTTTAGCTAAAGCTTCGTGTATCACGGCATGCTATTTACAATCTGCATGGAAATTCCTAAATAGAATTATTTACAACTTATTTTAAACAGGCTACATTGCATGCAATTGTTAGGGTTTAGGAAGTTGTTTCCTCAAGGTTCTTGACGTCATATATGGCGTCATATGACGTCAGTAGAAACAAAACGCGAGTGCACAATAGCTTCAGCTGTAACATTATTTAGTATTAGTCTTTATTATATAGATGGGAGTGTTTTACTAAGAAATATGCAGTGACATATGTTCCATATGCTCACTAATGAAGATATCGATCACATGATTAAACATTTTCCCACCTTTTGCATTGAATCTATATAATAAAAAGAAAATTACAAGGTGCATGGCTTGAAGATATGAATTTTATGTTCTCGTAGTAAAAACAATATTTTACTCATTCGCTACGCTCATTCGTAAAATATTATTTTCACCACTCGAAGATAAAATTCATATCTTCGCACCACCGTGTAATATCGGGCTTCTAGTCCCACCTCTGCGGCCAAGAGTTCGAATGCTGAGCTCGGACATTTGATCGCACGTGGAAAGAGTTGGTCAACACTCTTTCGAAAATCGTGGGTTTTCTCCGGGTTCTCCGGTTTCCTCCCACAGGGAAGTTGTCAGGGCGGGTTACGATAAATAGTTAGGAAAACTAATGATGATAAAAACTGTAAACATAAACAGCTAGGGTTGATTGATTCGGGGTATTGGGTACTAGGTACCGAATGTCATAGAATAAATTATCGTGTTGTATAAAGCGCATTTGATCATATACACAATTGTTAATTTGCGCTATATTATAAATAGTAAACATTATTATTATTATATTTGATCTTGTTATCGGCCGTTATTCAGAATACCATCTCAAAGACCTGTATGGATAAATTTGTATGATTCAATATCACCTCATTGAAAAGGCATTAATGTTCTTTAAAGTGCCCCTGTGATCAAATTTTTGGTATCCCTAATTTTTACATATTTGTAAAGTGCATGGTGTTCTTACTTAACTTGCCAAATTTCAAGCAATTGCGAGCATGGGAAGTTGCCTTTTCATACTGTTTTTATACGAGATTATACGGCCGCCATTACTCGAACATGTTCCGGACGCTTAGATTGCGATTAGAGGAAGTGACGTCAAAGACGCAACACGTGGCTAGTTGTGTATGAATATAAAGATATACTTGGGGAAAACTTTCTATTGTAACTTGTCGTATAATTGCCATTAAGCTTTGTCACGTGTTGAGTCTCTGACGTCACAATTACATACACTGCTGTGGAATCGCGGGCTCGTCTGGAACAAGTTTTGAGCAATGGCGGACAAAATTTGGGCTTCTTTGGAAGTTAAATTTCTTGTGATAGAATGTTTGTTGTTCATTTTTTTGGCAAATGCGAACATTTATTAACCTAAAATGATGTTCTTTAACAAAAAGGCCAGGAAACATGTGATATTTTGTCGCAGGGGCACTTTAACGAAATTGACGTAGCTTATGGTTGAAAACACACTTTCTTTTTGCTCATTTATAATAACAACAAAATGTGAACAAAACGTCAAAAGGAAGCATCTTATATGGTAGCATATCTATCTGATATTTTATTTTCAAAATATCCGAACCTGTAATTTAAGTTTCGCTCAGTCGACCACTTTAGCACTTATTTTGCTTATCAACCTGCTCTATAGGTGTGCGAACATTCTGTAGAGCAGTTTTACTACAAACTTATCGGCTTAAAACATCCTGATTACCTTAAACGAATGTTGCGCAGTAAATTAAATTTTCTATTTATTTAAATTGATATATTACTCAATGTAGAACAATAGTTGTGAAAGGCGAAATGTTTTACGCCCCTGGAAGATAATTAGTCCCCCCGCGAAACGCCAAACTTTGGTAAAGGGAATGCATGGCCTCAGTCTTAATAGTTCCGTCTCAGCAAAATAATTTCGAAATTTTTACCTCAAACATGTCGAGTTAAAGCATTAATTACACTAAACGTATGTTCCGGCAGTAACAAATTAAATTTTCTATATTGCTCAATGTAGAAAAATAGTTGTGAATGGCGAAATGTGCAGTTACACCCCTGGCAAAGCACAGGAAGCGAGAAGTTCCCGCGTTTAATCAAAACGTCAAATTTTAATAAAAAGAATGCATGGCCTCAGCCTTAACAGTTCCGTCTCAACAAAATAATTTCGAATATTCAGCTGTAATTATAGGGTAACTAGATCGCTTGGTCCCTATATTTCTACAGTACACTTAGGTTTTAGAGGTTTTGTTTTTGGTAATTCACATAATAAAACCTGATGTTCAAGGTTTCAAACAATTAATAAGACGAGAGAGAAGACTCATAGTGTGCATCAAGATATATCTTTATTAAGCATTGAAAAGAGGTTGAATTTTTAGCTATCGTGAGTATTGTTGATAAAAGTTTATAAAAATTAATAATGAGTTTAATTAAATTTAAGATTGAATTGAAATCAACACTAGTTCTATAAATTAAAGTTCAAAAGTGATAAGAATATAGTCTGGATTATAACACATCCTAACATCCAGTGGGTATGCAGTCAAAATCATACGGTGCTTTTTTAAACTCGTCGCAATCTATTCCTCCATCTTCATTTATGTCCCCTTGTTTGAAAGTGTCTTGAAGCCCCGGTGCGTCCGTCTTCATTTCCAAGGTCTCTGCGAATTCTTCATGACTGATTTTGCCATTATTGTCCTTGTCATACTTGGCAAAGTCACACGGAAAGCCACCGTCGTCATTTTCGATTTGAGGCGCGACCGATCGTTTTCGCCCGCAAATTTGAGTTGTGTAACAATAACGCACTGTGAAATATTGATAACGTCCACAACAGGGAACGTAAACGAGATGAAGAGAGAACCTGCAGACGCGGTAAGTGTACGCCGCATCCGAACTGCTGATTATCGCACCCAGTACCAGTAATGTGAATAGTGCTAGCTTCATATTTCTTCTTTCCTGTATTGAAAAAGCAGGAAATAGATCATATAAATTCATAGTTTCATTAGCAGGTCAAACTGTTTAGTAAATTCATGTTCTTATATGTAAACCTGATTATACACACTGTAATCAAAGTATGAAAACAAGAAAGGTATATATAGTAAACTGGCAAAACCAAGCCTCAACGAGACACTAACGTTTAGAGCGAAGGCCCTTCAGCTTCGTTAGAGCATGGTTATTGTGCCCCTGTATTTTCAGACTTTAAACTTTGTCACTTCCATGGAGCTTTTATTTCCCAGCCCTCTTCAGTGCGTTTATATGAAAAATTTCCAACCCTCCTAGGCGAGATCTCGGGTTGACAATAGCGACATCTCGCTTAGGAGGGCTGATCGAGGGAGCGGAGATAAGACCCTGGGTCTTGTCATGTGCATGAACGCAAACAAATGTTTACTAGGAATTACGCTGAGACGTGGGATCTCCGTAAAGAGGGCTAGCCCGCGGGGATGGACCTCCTCCATATAAACAACCCCTAAGAGGGCCTTAGAGGATGGAGAAACCCTTGATCGGGGGGGGGGGGGGGGTCTAGGGGGTTATGGTATAGGGTTAAATCTAGGCAAAGGACGTTAGGATTAGGTTTACGACTATAGGTTTATGATTAGGGTTACAATTAGGGTTAGGTTAGTATATATTCTAAGATTGTATATATTCTAACACTCGAAATTTTCCTTCACCATAAATCCTTAGAACATGCAGTTTAATCGAGTGAAATACCAAATATTACTTGTATAGTTTGACATCGAAACGTTAGTGTATGTTTTTTCTATCGTTTAGTTATTTCCGATGTTCGTACGAAGATGAACATGTAGTAGGAAAACAATGAAAAACAAATTTGAAGAAGTCTTTAGAAGTAAGGTTTATTGACGATTGTATTGAATCACAATTTTGTCGTTTGTGTGGCAGGCGAAAATGTTTAGTTATTTTTTGTTCAGTGATGTAGAGTAGACATTGAATACATAATCAATAAGTATTGTACGCCGTTTTCACATCAGATAGCGAGAATTATCAAGGCCTCTTTTTATGTTATCCCACATTCACAATCTCGATCTTGCAATAATTCGCATAGCCTCATGTGAAAACCAAGTCCTGCATGTGTGCAGTATGACAACTATATATTACCATGCATGTAAAACTCTGAGATAATTTGAGGAATGTTAACTGATAAGTTTAAAACATTTGAAAAAACTTACGTTCAACTCAAATAAGAATACTGTCAGTAACTTTCAATTGTCTTGAGATGATAAACGTTGAGATGATAAACGTTGACAGGACTTGGCAGTTTGATTCCAGGTTCGCAAGGGACTTGCTTTTATACTTTACAGTCCGTTCCTGGAAAACAATTAATTTCTTTGTATATTCAAATTAAAACTATGGGTGTGTTATGTTTCTCACATGAACAAAAATATTCGAAATTATTTTGTTGAGACGGAACTATTAAGCTGAGGCCATGCATTTATTTCTTTATCAAAGTTTGGCATTTTTATCAAACGTGGGGGAACTTCTCGACTTCCTGTGCTTTGCCAGGGTTTCGCCATTTACAACTATTTTTTCTACATTGAGCAATATAGAAAATTTAATTTATTACTGTCGGAACATTTAGTGTGATGCATGTTTTAAGTCGACATGTTTCAGGTAAAAAGCGCGCTGAAACTATTTTATATGACAAAATGTTCGCAAATATATAGAGCAAGTTGATAAACAAAATAAGTGTCAAAGTGGTCGAGTGAACAGAACTTAAATTATTTCGGATATTTTGAGAAGTAAAGATCAGATAGATATGCTATAGCACAAGATGCTTTCATTTGACATTTTTTCAAATGTTGGTATTATGATGAATATAAAGCAAAAGGAAATTGTGTTTTTAACCATAAACTACGTCAATTTCATCGAAGTACAATATCAATAATGTAGCTTGAACTATATATATATATGAGGCATTGATTATCTATAATTATTAAGTAGATATCTAAATTTCAATACAAATAGTTATCCCATACAGATCTTTGAGATGGTATTTTGAGTAACGGCAGATAATAAGATCGAATATAGACTAATAGTAAATAGTTATAGCTGAAGCTATTGTGCAAATAAACAAAACACGATTCATTAACAAAACACGATTGTCCTGTAACAGCACTCGCGTTTTTGGTTCTACTCATGACATCATAATGACGTCAAAGAACCTTGAGCAGACAACTTCGAGAACCATATTGAAAACAATTACATGCGATGTATAGCCTCTGTTTATAATAAATTGTAAGTAATTTTATTTAAGAATTTTCAAATAACACATGATAGCATCAGACATGAACTATATATATAGCTATAACTATTTTAACCCACATTTTCTCTTGTATTTTAGTATAATATAGTATAGTATAGTATATAGAATTTTATCTGTTTATATTACTTATTTTATTTTATTTAACTTAAATTGTGTTTTTAAAATTATTTGTAATAGCTAAATACATTGACCCTTTTCAATAAAGTTTTTTCTTAAAACAATAAAGTTTTTTTTCGAATATTGTTATTTGTTATGTATATTTTGTTATGAACATTGTTATTTTGTTATGAACATTTCAATATGCATATTGTCGTACTGGCGAAATTTTACAAGAGGCTGAAACAGTGCTTGCCAGAATGACGTTCAAACATGATGTTATAGGGACCTCAAGATCGTTAAGATGATGGCGGTTAAAAAATAATAGAAATTTTGGCATCTAAAAGAAGTCATGGTTAGTTGACTACGGTATTTTATTCTTGAAGCTTGTTTTATGACTTCCAAAACACTTCAATACTGTTAAAACAATTGCAGTGTCTTTTTCTAAAGCAATCTTAAGGAACAGCTCTCAACTCTCTGTTGGTTCACGTCGTCCTGAAGATGTGACAATGCTCAGAGTTGCTACTGTAAACAGAACGACGACGGTGTCGAGAATACTCTTAGGACTAAAATAATTATTCATTCTCTTTGTTTTGCATGAATAATTATTTTGTTTTGAATGACGTCATCGTTAAGGTTATCGCGCTGGAACAACTTGGAAGTGATGTAGGTTTTTGAGAAAATCAGATGATTGGAAAATAATTATTTATGACACGACTATTTTTGCAAATAATTGCGCACACAATTAGGACAATTATATGCATATAATCGTTTCGGTCATCTGCGATGCACAGTTTAAAAGGACTGGGACGATGTGGACGACTATATGAGAACCATCCTTAATTAGCGAGTAACTAAAGACACCTTTATAGCTGAATGTATTGTGTCGGCTATCACAATTATCATTTATCATAACATTATGTGTCTTTAATTGGGATTGAATCATGTTGAGAATATCATGGGAGTAATGGTATCAATTATATTTAAAAAATGTTTTAGAATAATGACCACTAACAACCTATAGTTATTATTGGCATGTATAACTTGAAATTATAGAGATTCTTATTCATGCAAACTGTTTCTGCAATGGCCGCTCTTTCATGTCAACCTATATTGTCTTATATAAGCAGACAAAACAAACTGTGAATTTGTAAAATGTTTTCATAGGTTTAACCAATTGAGATGCGGTGTTAAAATTGGTGTTAAGCTTCAGTAAATAGAACCTGACCAAATTGTTGATCAATGTAAGCACACAAAACAAGCAGTCTAATAGTAGTAAAAAAGTAGAGTGCTACTTGGACAGTGTTTTGGATATATAGCAAAGTAAAAAGCTGGTAAACTGCCAAGTGAAAAGGTGTTATCCTACGATAACACGCGTTATTGTGTATCTGTAGGTCTCTGAATCTTCAACTGCATAAGCGAAACCACAGTTGCCCAAGCTCGTTGTGTGGTAATCTGTGTTTATATTGGAATTTATTTGATTTGTCAAAATTAGAGGATATTTTCATCTATTATTTGCAGTTAATGAAATAATGTGTAGTTATATCTACCATAAAGTGTATGTGTGATCAGTGTCTGTTCGGTAATATTTAGGACATTTACAGCGAAAATATAATGGCAATATATAACCATATATTAAATTTGTTAATATCGAAAAATTATACTAAGACTATTCAACAAAATAAACATTTATAAATCTTGTTGTTTTTCCTTGTAAAACTTGGCACCATTCTGTTCATTATACTTCAAACCCGTTTGTGATATGTAGGTTTGAAGTATAATGAACAGAATATAGCTATAGCATGCAATATAGCTTCATGTGTGCTATGCTATATTGCTATGCACGAAGATGTTTAGCTAAAGCTTCGTGTATCACGGCATGCTATTTACAATCTGCATGGAAATTCCTAAATAGAATTATTTACAACTTATTTTAAACAGGCTACATTGCATGCAATTGTTAGGGTTTAGGAAGTTGTTTCCTCAAGGTTCTTGACGTCATATATGGCGTCATATGACGTCAGTAGAAACAAAACGCGAGTGCACAATAGCTTCAGCTGTAACATTATTTAGTATTAGTCTTTATTATATAGATGGGAGTGTTTTACTAAGAAATATGCAGTGACATATGTTCCATATGCTCACTAATGAAGATATCGATCACATGATTAAACATTTTCCCACCTTTTGCATTGAATCTATATAATAAAAAGAAAATTACAAGGTGCATGGCTTGAAGATATGAATTTTATGTTCTCGTAGTAAAAACAATATTTTACTCATTCGCTACGCTCATTCGTAAAATATTATTTTCACCACTCGAAGATAAAATTCATATCTTCGCACCACCGTGTAATATCGGGCTTCTAGTCCCACCTCTGCGGCCAAGAGTTCGAATGCTGAGCTCGGACATTTGATCGCACGTGGAAAGAGTTGGTCAACACTCTTTCGAAAATCGTGGGTTTTCTCCGGGTTCTCCGGTTTCCTCCCACAGGGAAGTTGTCAGGGCGGGTTACGATAAATAGTTAGGAAAACTAATGATGATAAAAACTGTAAACATAAACAGCTAGGGTTGATTGATTCGGGGTATTGGGTACTAGGTACCGAATGTCATAGAATAAATTATCGTGTTGTATAAAGCGCATTTGATCATATACACAATTGTTAATTTGCGCTATATTATAAATAGTAAACATTATTATTATTATATTTGATCTTGTTATCGGCCGTTATTCAGAATACCATCTCAAAGACCTGTATGGATAAATTTGTATGATTCAATATCACCTCATTGAAAAGGCATTAATGTTCTTTAAAGTGCCCCTGTGATCAAATTTTTGGTATCCCTAATTTTTACATATTTGTAAAGTGCATGGTGTTCTTACTTAACTTGCCAAATTTCAAGCAATTGCGAGCATGGGAAGTTGCCTTTTCATACTGTTTTTATACGAGATTATACGGCCGCCATTACTCGAACATGTTCCGGACGCTTAGATTGCGATTAGAGGAAGTGACGTCAAAGACGCAACACGTGGCTAGTTGTGTATGAATATAAAGATATACTTGGGGAAAACTTTCTATTGTAACTTGTCGTATAATTGCCATTAAGCTTTGTCACGTGTTGAGTCTCTGACGTCACAATTACATACACTGCTGTGGAATCGCGGGCTCGTCTGGAACAAGTTTTGAGCAATGGCGGACAAAATTTGCTTCTTTGGAAGTTAAATTTCTTGTGATAGAATGTTTGTTGTTCATTTTTTTGGCAAATGCGAACATTTATTAACCTAAAATGATGTTCTTTAACAAAAAGGCCAGGAAACATGTGATATTTTGTCGCAGGGGCACTTTAACGAAATTGACGTAGCTTATGGTTGAAAACACACTTTCTTTTTGCTCATTTATAATAACAACAAAATGTGAACAAAACGTCAAAAGGAAGCATCTTATATGGTAGCATATCTATCTGATATTTTATTTTCAAAATATCCGAACCTGTAATTTAAGTTTCGCTCAGTCGACCACTTTAGCACTTATTTTGCTTATCAACCTGCTCTATAGGTGTGCGAACATTCTGTAGAGCAGTTTTACTACAAACTTATCGGCTTAAAACATCCTGATTACCTTAAACGAATGTTGCGCAGTAAATTAAATTTTCTATTTATTTAAATTGATATATTACTCAATGTAGAACAATAGTTGTGAAAGGCGAAATGTTTTACGCCCCTGGAAGATAATTAGTCCCCCCGCGAAACGCCAAACTTTGGTAAAGGGAATGCATGGCCTCAGTCTTAATAGTTCCGTCTCAGCAAAATAATTTCGAAATTTTTACCTCAAACATGTCGAGTTAAAGCATTAATTACACTAAACGTATGTTCCGGCAGTAACAAATTAAATTTTCTATATTGCTCAATGTAGAAAAATAGTTGTGAATGGCGAAATGTGCAGTTACACCCCTGGCAAAGCACAGGAAGCGAGAAGTTCCCGCGTTTAATCAAAACGTCAAATTTTAATAAAAAGAATGCATGGCCTCAGCCTTAACAGTTCCGTCTCAACAAAATAATTTCGAATATTCAGCTGTAATTATAGGGTAACTAGATCGCTTGGTCCCTATATTTCTACAGTACACTTAGGTTTTAGAGGTTTTGTTTTTGGTAATTCACATAATAAAACCTGATGTTCAAGGTTTCAAACAATTAATAAGACGAGAGAGAAGACTCATAGTGTGCATCAAGATATATCTTTATTAAGCATTGAAAAGAGGTTGAATTTTTAGCTATCGTGAGTATTGTTGATAAAAGTTTATAAAAATTAATAATGAGTTTAATTAAATTATAAGATTGAATTGAAATCAACACTAGTTCTATAAATTAAAGTTCAAAAGTGATAAGAATATAGTCTGGATTATAATACATCCTAACATCCAGTGGGTATGCAATCAAAATCATACGGTGCTTTTTTAAACTCGTCGCAATCTATTCCTCCATCTTCATTTATGTCCCCTTGTTTGAAAGTGTTTTGAAGCCCCGGTGCGTCCGTCTTCATTTCCAAGGTCTCTGCGAATTCTTCATGACTGATTTTGCCATTATTGTCCTTGTCATACTTGGCAAAGTCACACGGAAAGCCACCGTCGTCATTTTCGATTTGAGGCGCGACCGATCGTTTTCGCCCGCAAATTTGAGTTGTGTAACAATAACGCACTGTGAAATATTGATAACGTCCACAACAGGGAACGTAAACGAGATGAAGAGAGAACCTGCAGACGCGGTAAGTGTACGCCGCATCCGAACTGCTGATTATCGCACCCAGTACCAGTAATGTGAATAGTGCTAGCTTCATATTTCTTCTTTCCTGTATTGAAAAAGCAGGAAATAGATCATATAAATTCATAGTTTCATTAGCAGGTCAAACTGTTTAGTAAATTCATGTTCTTATATGTAAACCTGAACAGCATAGGCAGTGTGGTACCAAAGTATGAAAACAAGAAAGGTATATATAGTAAACTCCCAATGAGACACTAACGTTTAGAGCGAAGGCCCTTCAGCTTCGTCAGAGCATGGTTATTGTGCCCCTTCATTTTCAGACATATTTGTAAAGATCATATCCTTATTTCACCTGCTGAATTTACGAGCATGCATGGAAAGTTACCCTTTTCGACTGTCTTTATACAAGGTTATACGGCCACCATTATATACAAGCATGTTCTCAACGGCTATATACGGCCACCATTAATCAAGATTAGAATGTTCTATACGTTTACAATACGTACCAAAAATGAACATGTTTTGTGATTGGCTAATTAGAATAAAAGTGGTTAGGGTTAGGACATTGGTTTCCTTTTTTTGAAATTTCTTCATTGATTCTATTGTTTTATTATTTTAATCAACCAATCACAAAACTTGTTCATAATTATATAGAAAGGTACGTCGCGGGTGTTTATATGGAGGAGAGCCAGTCCTCTTGGTAGGGCTAGCCCTCTTTGCCGAGATGAATTTCATCCCTTGTTTACATGAGAATTTTTAGCCCTCCTAACCGTGCTGGCTCGCTGCTCATGCTGGCTCGCTCGAATGCAGCTACGGCTGCATTTATTTTCGCACGAAACCCAGAATCCCACTTTTGCGGACAAGTGTTCAATTTGTAACTTAAACACAAGCAAACAAACAGGTCGTGCGAAATATACAATTTTCCAGAAAATACTGGTAAAGATAAACTTTGTCACTTGCATGGAGCTTTTATTTCCCAGCCCTCTTCAGTGCGTTTATATAAACAATTTCCAGCCCTCCTAGGCGAGATCTCTGGTTGTCAATAGCGACAGCTCGCTTAGGAGGGCTGATCGAGGGAGCGGAGATAAGACCCTGGCCCTCTTGTCATGTGCATGAACGCAAACAAAATTTTACAAGGAATTACGCTGAGACGTGGGATCTCGGCAAAGAGGGCTACCCTACCAAGAGGGATGGACCTCCTCCATATAAACACCCCCTAAGAGGGCCTTAGAGGATGGAGAAACCCTAGACCGAGGGGGTTAGGGTTTTAGGATGAAACTCTTTGCAGGGGTTATGGTATATAGGATTAAATCTAGGCAAAGCTACGTTAGGATTAGGTTTACGACTATAGGTTTACGATTAGGGTTAGGAATTAGTATATATTCTAAGATTGTATATATTCTAACACTCGAAATTTTCCTTCACCCTAAATCCTTAGAACATGCAGTTTAATCGAGTGAAATGCCAAATATTACTTGTATAGTTTGACATCGAAACGTTAGTGTATGTTTTTTCTATCGTTTAGTTATTTCCAATATTCGTCCGAAGATGAACATGTAGTAGGAAAACAATGAAAAACAAATTTGAAGAAGTCTTTAGAAGTAAGGTTTATTGACGATTGTATTGAATCACCGTAAAGCATTTTGCTTTACGTTGTTCACTATCATTTCGTCGTTTTTGGATCAATTTTCTCGTTTGTGTGGCAGGCGAAAATGTTTAGTTATTTTTTGTTCAGTGATGTAGAGTAGACATTCAATACATGATCAATAATTATTGTACACCGTTTTCACATCAGATAGCGAGAATTATCAAGGCCTCTTTTTATGTTATCCCACATTCACAACCTCGATCTTGATAATTCGCATGCATCATCTGAAAGTCCATGTGTGCAGTAGCTATGACAACTATATAACCATGCATGTAAAACTCTGAGATAATTTGAGGAATGTTAAATGATAAGTTTAAAACATTTGAAAAAAACTTACGTTCAACTGAAATAAGAATACTGTGAGTAACTTTCAATTGTCTTGAGATGATAAACGTTGAGATGATAAACGTTGACAGGACTTGACAGTTTGATTCCAGGTACGCAAGGTACTTGCTTTTATACTTTACAGTCCGTTCCTGGAAAACAATTAATTTACTTGTATTTTCAAATTAAAACTATGGGTGTGTTATGTTTCTCACATAAACAAAAATATTCGAAATTATTTTGTTGAGACGGAACTATTAAGCTGAGGCCATGCATTTATTTCTTTATAAAGTTTGGCATTTTTATTTCGACTTCCTGTGCTTTGCCAGCTAGGGGTGTAACACGTTTCGCCCCTCACAACTATTTTTTCTACATTGAGCAATATAGAAAATTTAATTTATTACTGTCGGAACATTTAGTGTGATGGATGTTTTAAGTCGACATGTTTCAGGTAAAAACCGCGCTGAAACTATTTTATATGACAAAATGTTCGCAAACCTATAGAGCAAGTTGACAAAATAAGTGTCAACAGAACTTAAATTATTTCGGATATTTTGAGAAGTAAAGATCAGATAGATATGCTATAGCACAAGATGCTTTCGTTTGACATTTTTTCGAATAGGTATTATGATGAATATAAAGCAAAAGGAAATTGTGTTTTTAACAATATCAATAATGTAGCTTGAACTATATATTATATGAGGCATAAAGAACATTTGATTATCTATAATTATTAAGTAGATATCTAAATTTCAATACAAATTTATCCCATACAGATCTTTGAGATGGTATTTTGAGTAACGGCAGATAACAAGATCGAATATAGACTAATAGTAAATAGTTATAGCTGAAGCTATTGTGCAAATAAACAAAACACGATTCATTAACAAAACACGATTCTCCTGTAACAGCACTCGCGTTTTTGTTTCTAATCATGACATCATAATGATGTCAAAGAACCTTGAGCAAACAACTTCGAGAGCCTTATTGAAAACAATTACATGCGATGTAGCCTCTGTTTATAATAAATTTTAAGTAATTTTATTTAAGAATTTTCAAATAACACATGATAGCATCAGACATGAACTATATATATAGCTATAACTATTTTAACCCGAATTTTATCTTGTATTTTAGTATAGTATAGTATATATAATTTTATCTGTTTACTTATTTTATTTTATTTTAAAAAGCTAAATACATTGACCCTTTTCAATAAAGTTTTTTCTTAAAACAATCATGTTTTTTTTGGAACATTGTTATTTGTCATGTATATTTTCTTATGAACATTGTTAGCATATTTCAATATGCATATTGTCGTACTGGCGAAATTTTACAAGAGGCTTATCACTGATTCCCAGTATGATGTTCAAACATGATGTTAGGGACCTCAAGATCGTTAAGATGATGGCGGTTAAAAAATAATCGAAATTTTAGCATCTAAAAGAAGTCAACCTTGATTTATGACTTCCAAAACACTTCAATACTGTTAAAACAATTGCAGTGTCTTTTTCTAAAGCAATCTTAAGGAACAGCTCTCAACTCTCTGTGAGTTCATGACGTCGTCCTGAAGATGTGACAATGCTCAGAGTTGCGTTGTAAACAGAACGACGACTGTGTCGAGAATACTCTTAGGACTAAAATAATTATTCATTCTCTTTGTTTTGCAATGAATAATTATTTTGTTTTAATGACGTCATCGTTGAGGTTATCGCGCTGGAACAACTTGGAAGTGATGTAGGTTTTTGAGAAAATCAGATGATTGGAGAATAATTATTTATGACACGACCTTTTTTGCAAAAAAGTGCGCACACAATTAGGACAATTATATGCATATAATTGTCTCGGTCATCTGCGATGCACTGTTTAAAAGGACTGGGACGATGTGGACGACCATATGAGAACCATCCTTAATTAGCGAGCAAATAAAGACATAAAGTAGCTGAAGGTATTGTGTCGGCTATCACAATTATCATTTATCATAACATTATGTGTCTTTAATTGGGATTGAATCATGTTGAGAATATCATGGGAGTAATGGTATCAATTATATTTAAAAAATGTTTTAGAATAATGACCACTAACAACATATAGTTATTATTGGCATGTATAACTTGAAATTATAGAGATTCTTATTCATGCAAACTGGAAGTTTCTGCAATGGCCGCTCTTTCATGTCAACCTATATTGTCTTAAATAAGCAGACAAAACAAACTGTGAATTTGTAAAATGTTTTCATAGGTTTAACCAATTGAGATGCGGTGTTAAAATTGGTGTTAAGCTTCAGTTAATAGAACCTGACCAAATTGTTGATCAATGTAAGCACAATGGCTCTGATAAACAAAACAAGCAGTCTAACAGTAGTAAAAAAGTAGAGTGCTACGTTGACAATGTTTTGGATATATAGCAAAGTGAAAAGGTGGTAAACTGCCAAGTGAAAAGGTGTTATCCTGCGATAACTCGCGTTATTGTGTATCTATAGGTCTTTGAATCTTCAACTGCATAAGCGAAACCACAGTACCCAAGCTCGTTGTGTGGTAATCTGTGTTTATATTGGAATTTATTTGATTTGTCAAAATTAGAGGATATAATTTCATCTATTATTTGCAGTTAATGATATAATGTGTAGTTATATCTACCATTAAGTGTATGTGTGATCAGTGTCTGTTCGGTAATATTTAGGACATTTACAGCGAAAATATAATGGCCATATATAACCATATATTAAATTTGTTAATATCGAAAAATTATACTAAGACTATTGAACAAAATAAACATTTATAATTCTTGTTGTTCTACCTATACATGTTTATTGTATCGGTATGTTCGTCCTTGTAAAACTTGGCACCATTCTGTTCATTATACTTCAAACCCGTTTGTGATAGGTTTGAAGTATAAATGAACAGAATATAGCTATAGCATGCAATATAGCTTCATGTGTGCCATGCTATGCACGAAGATGCTTAGCTAAAGCTTCGTGTGTCACGGCATGCTATTACAATCTGCATGGAAATTCCTAAATAAAATTATTGCTGCCGTAGGCAGCATACTAATCTTGACACTCGTGCCCAGACTTCTTCGCGGAACTATGTATGGTCAACGAAATCTCGATTTGTGTAAATTTACTCTGTTTGTCGGTTCAGTTTTATGACGTTTTGTGACGTAGAAGTTTTATCACGCGTATAATAAAGTTCCTAAAGGTACGTTTACACACTGCGATTAATCGGCCCGATTTCTGGTTTAGCTGGATGTTAAGTAACGAGAGACAGGAATACGACCAAGGTAAATGAGCCCACGGGACACTCCGCTGACTGTTTCTCCACTTAACATCCAGCTAAACCAGAAATCGGGCCGATTAATCGTTGTGTGTAAACGTACCTTTACATTTGTTAGTCTCCTTTGCAGCCGTCGTGACGATCTCGTCCTAAACTCGCCCCCCACTAACGGCTGCTCACTCGAGCCAGACATTCCGTTCCATTGTTTTCGTAGCCAATCACATGGAATGATATCGTCTCTGGCCATCCAATAGCGTGACGCATTATAAATGTTTTCATTTTCCCCGCGAAATTGAGAGATAGTAAACCATCTCGTGGTATTCTGTAAAGTTTGCTGTATTTTCGCTTCTATGGATGGATGTTACACCAAAGAAGGTTGTCGGCTGCAACCTTAGCTGCCTGCTGTGCTCGAAATCAATTGAAAAAAGGGAAAGAATTCGAGTATTTGGGAAAAGTTCATTTAACATTCCAGATTTGATTTGCTGTGTGTTAGATGTTGATTTCAACACTGTTGTAAACCCTATGGAAATTTACATTTGTACTCAATGTTACAAACGCCTTATTCGTTTCGAAAAGGCCAAAAACAACTTCAACGAACTTAAAGAGGAAATAAAGAGAAATTATCAAGGCCTCAACGATCACATAAGGACGAAAAGACTTCATAAGTCTCCTGACAAAGTAGAGGAAAAGCCGAGCAACAAGCGATTCAATTCAGCCGCGAAATCTCTTCGCTTCAGCGAGAACGACAAGAGTCTTATCGCCCCGACTACCACGATTTTTAATATACCAACTATCTGTACAGGAGGAGTTATTTCTGCGCTGCCGAAATCGTCGACTCTGTTGTTATCGACATTTCCAACTTCGCCAGTGCCTGTTGCCACCTCAACGCCAGCTACTTCCACAGTTACGAAGCGCAATAGAGGGTCAAAAATTAAGATTACTGTGGAATATCCGAGTAAAAAGTTGACTACAGTACCAGAGACCGAGTTGGAACCACTTTGTAAAGCTATCATTCACGGTCCGCCATCGAGAATCGCAAAAGCAGCTCTCAAGTGCAAGCTTCTCACTGCCGAAATAATCGCGCAAGTTTTAAATATAGTGTCAAGCGAAGTTAGTGACCTTTGTTCAAAGAAGAAACCATCCCTTCTTCGAAATAACAAGAAAGAGGAATTGGCAAACTACAGAATGCAGAGCATCTGCGAGGAGTGGGAGAAAAGAGCACCAGTATTCTTTTCTTTTCTTCGCGCTTCATGTGTATCAAAATCCACGAAGGATGCGAAGTGGCTACCGAGTATTGTTGTGGCAGGGTCAGTGCTTTTGAAACAACGGAACAATCACATGAGTGCCACTGCAACTATTCTCGGGATTCTTGCCAAAACAAGGACAATCGAGGTACGGTAACTTATTTGTGCTTATCACAGTATATCCTATCAAGTATATCTCTGTAAACCAACAACTACCCAGCTCATTTCTATAGAATGTCTTAAAAGTTAATGATATATTTTAGAGTACCCCAAATTGATACTATCATTATTTAATTAATTTTATTTCAAACCAATTAACATTCAATGAAAACCTTTTTAACAAGCAATTTAGGGAAAAATTACTTGTGACTGGTTTATACGTATATTAATATATATTAATATTATTATTAGTAATATATTAATATTAGTATTGTATATTAATAATATAAATAGCACTGGTCACCCAGAATTAATTTTTTTTATTAATTATAATAATATTTGGTCAGGACTTAAGGACCAGACAATTATTTATGAAAGGAATGATCAATATTCTCATTTCACACACCCAAGTGAATTATATACACAAGCATGCTGTTAATAATACATGTAGCCTGTTATTTTTTTAATTAGTCAAATTTGAACAGGTTCACCAAAATGAAACTTACCTGTTCAAACCACAGAATCCTCTCCAAACTGGATGTGATTGGAAAGGACCATGACAAGCACCTCCATGATGTGCGTGCCAAGATAGCAACAGAACATCAGGAAATAAAGAAAATTCAGATGTCTGATTTGAGTGAAAAGCTGCTGAAATGTCACCCAGGGTTTGTGGTTGCCTTCGACAACATTGATTTGCACATTGCAAGAAGAAACATGACCCTTGCATTCAGGGGCGCACATTATGGGGGGGTGTGGGGGGTGTGACACCCCCCCAAAAATTGAGAATCGGTTAGAAAAGTCGGTCCCAAATTATCCATCAGACATTTTTTTCGGTCCCGTTCGTCCCTGAAAAATATTATGTAATATTCGTGTCCAATAAAGACAAAACTAGTTACAAAATATCTGATTATGTTAAATTAGGCTCTTCATTTTATATGCAGCCATGAAGTTAGTAAGTTACAATATATTCGCGTATAGTTACTTGCTAACGATTAAATAACAAGCAGACAGTCCGTTTGTAATGACGTCGATTTTTGGTTGAAATTGGGTCGCGACGTCGCACAATGTGATATCGGCATTGACAGGACGTCATTTTGTCGACGTTGCGACAACGTCGGGAAAAGACGTTGTTTCAATGTCGAATTTCGGTTGCATCTCCGACCATGGATAATAAAACGACTTATTTTCTTTCTACTATCCATGCTCCGACTCATAACACTTCGGTCGAAACGTGATGTCTGTGCCACGTCGTCATTTCGACTCGAAGTTTCCGTTATATAAGTCTTACAGGTTGTCATTTCAACTGTAAAGTTTTAATAATTGATTTGCACGTTTGTAGCTAATCTGAATGTCTGTTTAATGCGTACTATAAATTTGGTCAATTCACGAAGAAACTGTAAAATCACTAGAAGAGTTGCAGGATGCAGATGATACCAAGACCAAAGCGAAGGCAAAGAATCTACTAGCAAGAGTGAAATCGTTTGAATATGTTCATGAGCAATGTTATGGTGAAAACCAAGATTTTGACAAAGCAAATCCAGAGTGTCGATATCAACATCGTTGATACTCTAGAAGCTGCTCATGATACTATTGTCGCACTGCGCCACTTAGTACACTTACGCGACGACAAGGATAATTTGGATAACCAAATAGATGCAGCTGTTGTTTTTTCAGAATGCCATGAAATCGATGCACACCTTGATCTCAAGGACTTCTACAGAAAAGACTTTTCTTCAAATCCTGGACGTCCAAATCCACACTCACAGATAACGTCAAAGCTACCTGTGACATCCTTTCCCCGGCTGTTGGTCTTCTCCTTCCACCTTACGACAAAGACCCAAAACCGGAAGAGCTCAAGTCCCTGGTAAAGATGCTTCCTGAATCGCTGCAATCTGACGAAGATGTCTTACAATGTTGAACTTACGCCGCCAGTCATGCGAACAAGCTACGTACAACGTTTAGAGATCACTGCCAAGCAAACAAACCAGATATAAAAACGATTGCAGAAGCAGCACGTTGTGCTAAATAATTCCAGACGATCTTTCCCTTGACGAGTAGTATATGCTATCACATGATCTTGACAGCGCACATCACGTCGGCATCAAGTGAACGCAGTTTCTCAAGGCTGAAACTCATAAAGACAGTGATGCGTTCAGTGATGAAACAAGAGAGACTTAAGGACTTCATGACCCTTGGATGCGAAAGAGATTTGACAGACTATATTAACCTAGACAAACTAACTAACTTACTTTATCTAGACAAACTAGTTGCAGGGCAGAGCTTCCAAAAACCGTCGCATTATTAGTGTTGAGTAATTTAAAAGATGTTCATGTATGTATATGACCAGGCTTAATTCAAACGTCGAAGTTTTCATGTGCCGAATCTAATGCAAATGAGCAAAATCCTTTGTTTGAGATCATTTGCATTACATTCGGGCCTTACATGGCTACACTTCTCAAGGACGTTTCAGTGTATATAATTACAAAAATCCATATATATTATAAATAAATTAAAGTGTTCTTTGTTAGACTTAAGCTATAGCGCGTTAGCACTATACAATATGCTCAATTTTTCGCAAAATAAAGTGCTGTATTACATTTGAATTTTTAATTGTATTGCTTTGGGAACATGAAGGAATGAAGGGGGTATACAGTCATCCGTACATTTATCAGATACGAACATATTAAAAAGTCGGTCCCAGATCGAAAAGCACCCCCCCACAAATATTTCGAATGTGCGCCCCTGCTTGCATTCCAGAACCGAGACGTGCACTGGGTCAATCATATCATTGTGGAAAATAGAGTTTCAGGAAATCATCTTTCCTCTGAAGGACAAAAGGCAGATTTGATGGAGATGCCTAATATATTACTGTTTCCCTCTATTGTCGATCAGAAACGGCAACACTTAAACTACATCATCCTTGTCTCTAGAATTCTTGTGAATCACTTCAGTGCCTTTGAAAACCTAAAGGATGCCTGTATCAGGCATATCCCTTTCAAGTACAGCAAAGAAATGTCCAAAAAGTCACTAAAGGTATATAATATTTACTTTCATTTATTAATTTTTTCAATTATAGAAAAATGCTATTGTTTTATTTTTCTGAAACCATAATTATTGGACTCTGGACAGAAGAAAATAATAAATTAATTAATTTTCAACTTAAATGTTATTGTGATGAATATTATACACAAATTGCATACTGTAGAAGGCTATATTATAATTACACAGAAATAACACATTGAAAAAATAAATTAAAAATTTATTTTAAATTGAAAAATTAAATTAACATTTTAGTATACCGTAAACCCCCGAATATAAGCCCCAACCGAATATAAGCCCCCACCGAATATAAGCCCCCCATGTATAAACCCACCAATTTACTAACACACTCGTTCTCGGGATCTAACTCTTACTTACCAACAGAAAATCTTGTCCGTGTATAAGCCCCCCCATGTATAAGCCCTCCTTCTCGGGATCTAACTCTTACTTACTAACAGAAAATCTTATTCGTGTATAAACCCCCCCATGTATAAGCCCTCCCCCCATGTATAAGCCCTCCCCCCCATGTATAAGCCCACCAAGAAGTGCTTACGAACAAATATAAGCACAGAGATTACGATATACAGTACAACACCCCAACCTTGTAGAATACATTTTTTGACAATTATTACCCAAAGCATTGTGGGAACTGACATAATAAAAGATATAATTATGCATCAATCAGGCTAAATCAGCCTTTTCAGTAGGAACTGAAAAACCTTTTCAGTATGATCACATTTTTTCATTTTTATGTGTTTGCAATTTGTGCAGTCAAACCTGCATATGGCATTATTTTTATGGCACCCAAGTAGCTGTTGTAATATTATGTTAATGTGCTTCCATCAAATATTAAATGATGAAAGGCTTTGTATTGGTTGACTTTTGATCTGCAGGGTGGTGGTAGTGCCTGTTTTGTCCTTAGTGCATGGTGGCACTATACCGACTGTCAGAAACACCATCCTGGAACCAGCCGCCATGTTATGGATTACAATATCCCTTTAATAGAACCATGCCTAACAATGAAAACAATTTTTTATGAATGTAATGCATGTTTCATATACATATGGTAAATATGTAATGTTCTTCATAAAACACATTTTCATATATATTTCTCATGCTTTATCTTATTTAGACCCCACTGGGTGTCATTTTCAAAAATGAAAATACGACAGAGGATATGCTGGCAATACTTCAACAATTTCACACATATCTTCCTGTACTAGATGATGACCAATTTGATGCACAGCTTTTTGCCGGTGATCAATTGACTGTTGAGAGGGCAACAAATGTGATTGCCTCTGTGGCAAATGGTTACACAGCTCAAGATCGTCTAGAGGGTATTAATCTTCAACTGGGTGATTGGCATGCAGCTGTCAAGATATTAGAAGTAAGTACAGTTACATGTATCTATAAATTGAAAATATTCTCCAAGTAAAGATACAGAGCACAGAAGAATTAAGCCATTTATGCATTAAAATGTACCATTTTCAATATAGTTGGAAAAACTACCTTAGTTTGGGTGACCAGAAATTATTTTATTGCATAAATAGTTTTATTGCATAAATATATAGTGTTAGAAATAATACTAAACATATTATAATATTTGCAGTGCTTGAATTCTTGTTATAACAATGTTTTTACTTACAGTTGATTTTCAGGCGATTCTACAGTACTAAATCAGATGTTGATGTGTGTACACTTTCTTCAGATAGGACCCTAATCAATCGTAGAAACGTCAAAAGTGATCCTCATTCTGCATACCGTGCCAACAGAGACTTCCTGTTGATTACAGTAAAGTCTAGAATTATCAGTGCTGCGATGAAAATCCTTGGATTTGAAAGCAAAGAAAGCACTCCAAGTAATTTTCAAATCCCTGAGAATCTGTCCAAATCTACCAAATTAGAGAAGATGAAACTATTACATAATGCTGCAAGGATGGTTGTTGATCAGTTTGTATTTGATGTAAATGAGACAAATAATGTAATTGATAAAGTAATATGTGCACAGGAAAAGCAAGATATACTTGACAATCAACAACTGAATCAGGATGGCAGATTTCCTTGCAGGTTTCAGGGTTGCAGCCACAGTTTCAAATATGATGGGAAAAGTAGGCAAACCCATGAACTGACCCACCAACCACACCCAGTTATCCCAGAATCCACAACTAATACATATACAAAGGATACAGCTAAAGATCCAATTGCAGAGTCAGGCAACAATGATGACGATATGTTTAATTACAACTGTGCCTTAATCACAGATGGCTTGTTCTTTATGAATTTCTTGGATGCAATCGCAGAAGGGGATGGATGCAGAATCATGCGACAATACAAGTACTTGATGCTCTACTGTAAGACAGATAATCATAGCAACAAGTATGCACTAGAGTGCCTGTATCAAGCCTTTCTTGCACAGGCTCTTTTGTCACCTCGTGATAGTGAAAGGTTTTGTTGGAACAGAACTGTGAATAATCATGATGGAATAGGAAGGAATATCCCCCTTGACCTATGTGTTGAGCATAGCAATAACTACATAAAGCAAGCCATAAAGAACCTTGGTCCTAACATCACAGAGCAAGCTGTTGCACGCATCTGCAATGCAGAGAGCACTGCCCGTGCTATCATTGACAACATGGACAAAGAACTGCACAAAATTCATTCATCGGGTCAACACACTTTACAGTCGACAGAAAGAGACCTTGAAGAGCTGATCAAACGAGTGATTCAGACCAATGTATTCCAGAATGAAACAGGTCGCAAATACCAACATTTTTGTGGTTTTACCAGATACCCTTTCCAACATTTAGACATTTCAGAGACATATAGGTGGATAAATAAGCACAAAAAAAATATTCTTCTGGGCCTTAGAGCACGATAACTTTTGCTGATATTTTACTCTGATATTTTATTTTACTCTGTTAAGGACATTTGGTTATTGTTATTTTCATGTACAGGTAAATAAAACAATTATTTCTAAACATCAGTATACTAATAGTGAACATTTGAAACTGACAATATATTGCAAATACACAACTTTCTGTGGGGTCATATCAAATTGATATAACCTTTGGTTTAGATTTATCCAAATCCAATCCCCTTGTGATCAAGGCGAAGGATACTAGTATATGTAAATCAAATTAAAAAGCTAAACTTAAATCTGAAAGTATATATTATGACTTATATGGTCTTGTATTTGAAAAAGATCAAAAGTTGCATCACTGTGAATTTGTTGCATATATAAATAATATAACACTTCATACAGTTCATCATAATGTTATTTGAATTCATTTTTTACTGGAAGAAAGTATACTGGCGATTTCTATGCGGTCACAGTATTACGGTAAAGTGCATAATTATAACGTCTGTGGGGATTTTACATATTTGTAATCTATGTATTTTCCTGAGAAAATTGTAATATATCTTGTTGGCTTCATGCACTTTTTTGCTATCAAAGTTGACGGAAGTGACATCATTTTGGCAACAAGATATATTACAATTTTCTCAGGAGAATCCATATGTAAAAATCCCCACAGATGTTATATGCCTTTAATTATGCATTGATCTAAATTTATTTTTGATAATTAATTAATATATAACAAATGAAAAGCTAATAAGGTATTATAATTATTACAACAATTACCTTGGATGCATTCAATGCTCAAGATCACTGGAAAGTACTGTACACTTATCAATAATGTTCCATGCAGCTTCTCGCATGTCAACAACTGAATCATCCCCAGATTTGTCTATGGAGTTTTCCATATATGACATTGTCAAATTTTCCACTATAAGGTCAACGAGGTCTTCATCCTCAAAAAGACAGGTCCACTCATCAGCAATCAATTCAATCTCATCTATTTCATCATCAATCATTGACATATTGATTGATCGGTCGTCAATTTCAGTATCTGCAAAGATGATCTCAATAATACCCAGAATCTTAGCAGCATGCTTTATATCCCATATTTCAATAAAATGGTAGATGTCCTCAAAAGTGAAAATCCTGTTGCAGTGTTGTAGAACTTGCGAGATTTGTAGATCCGAAAATCCAACCAAGAAATTAATATCAGTTAGCACTTTCACCTTGCAATGTGCATATTGCCTCACAAGCTCCATTACCAAAGTTTTGTGGTAGGCATGTAAATCTTTGGACAGTAATTCCATCTGGTGGGGTTGTACATTTCTCTCTCTGACAGGTTTGACTCCATTCAGTTGATAATCTTTCGGGTAATGTGTATATTTGCCACAATCACTAGATCCACACTCGCACTTCAGAGAACAGTTGTCGCAGCAAAGATGAAATGGTGATGGCTTCTTCAATGACATGTGTTCAAATTCCTTCATTAGCAGTTCTCGTCTACAGGCAGTAGTCTTCACAAAGTTCTTGATATCTTTCTCAACATGAGTTAGTAATGCATGAGTCAATTCCAAGCGTGACCATCCCCCCCCCCCGGGACACCGTGGGGCATTTGCCTCACAAGAGCGTCCGGGGGTCGGGCATTCGCTTGTTTTAAGTTGCCCAGCGGCCGGGGATTTAACCGGCGCTTAAAAACCCCCGGGCATTTGACCTATGCGAGAATTTCCTCAACTCCTCGTGTCTCGGCTCACTGCCTCCGACATATTATAAATATGGATGACTTTCAGGGGAAGGATACAGCGTTTGTGGCCAACTGGTTGAGAAAAAACAATCTTGACAATTAAGCTGGTGGATGTTTTTGAAGGTATCTGTTTCCAGGTATCTGTTGTTGAGAGCGTTTCAGCTAACAGGAAGAGGGGAGCTCAGAAAGCCAGATTGACAAAATTAAATAAAAAAAAAAAATTGTAGTAGATTTTTTGTATGTACATGTATGTACAAACCCATATTATCATATTATACAGCAATATACTGTAAAATAACAATATTCTCTATTGAGTGAGCCACTACTGCGTTGTTTCCTGTTTTTATATTGTTTTTATATAAATGTATTTGTTTTGTTACAACTTTTAATTTGAAGATGGACCAATGTGTACTAAATTCATTCTAAATAAAGAGTGGGTATTTTCTATATCAAATGATTATGGAAATTTATGGGCCCCGGGGTGGGGCATTTGCCTCAATTGCGCAGCCCTGGGGTGGGGCATTTGCACACCAATGTTATCCCTGGGGTGGGGCATTAGCAACACTTTTTCAAAATAGGTCAAATGCCCGGGTATATGCCCGGGGGGGGGGGGATGGTCACGCTTGGAATTGACTCATGCATAATAGCCCATGGTACAGTACATAGCTGCAGCTTTGTAAACCATCTCGCCCTGCCCTACCACTCTCTTGAATAAAAGACTCAATGTTTTTGGAAGGTCCAAAATGTATCGTCCTGTGGACCCCCTTACAGTCAACCCCCATACCAAATGCAATCGTGGCAACCAGAATTCTTATCTTGCCATCTGCTTGTCGGAATGATTCCAGTACTGCCTTCTTTTTGGCAGAGGGAGAGCAGGAATGGAGCATCTCAAGGATGACATTTTTTCTATCTCCATTATCATCAACAAAGAAATGTACTCCCAAAATAGACTTTAGTGTTGCATAAACAGCACTGCATTGCTTAACTGTCTGACAATAAATAATTGTGCGTTCTGTTGTGGTGCCATTAATCTTAGCTTCTTCTCCAAGCCAAGCAAAAGTCTGCTGCAATGTACTGTCTTTTTTAATATAATCCACTATGTATACAATGTTTGGTTTGTCAGGACTTTCCGAGATGTCTGATGGATTGTCCATACAAAGAATGTCAATGATGGCCTGCTTCGTACCATGTGTTGCAGTGGCAGTTGTCGCTATAATATTGACATTGGGTGCAAGGGATCGAATTTCATGCAATCGACCATAGCATTCTCTAAAAGGTGCCAATTTCGTACTGGTTGATGTTCCCCTGAAGTTAAGTGACAACAAAGACGTGTAAAAAATATGATTGTATCAAGGCAATCCTTCATATTTAAAAAGGATCAAATCGTTGGATATTTGTTTCAGAATAGTATTTTCACAACAAATAATGCATCATGATAATATAGCAAATAGTATTTGAACTTCTAATAGGTCATAAGAAAGTCTTTTAACATACAAATGTACAGTATCTATTATTTTACAAAATATCTGGAACAAAATTCACGAATGCCATGATTTACGACTTAATCAGGTGAAAATAGACTGCCGTAATAATAATAATGCCTGACATAGACTGCCATAATAATAATCATCAACAACATCAGAATAATTCAGCTTGAGACTTACCACTGTTTGATTACATGAGCTTCGTCCACAGCAATCGCGCACAGTTTATCCATATAGATATCACCACTCAATATTCTCCTCCATCTTTCATTCTTCAACAACCCTTCTGGTGTCGCATAAACGACTGAATAGTTTCCCTTCTCTAACTGTTGAATTTCTTCTTCGGTCTGTAGATGACTTAGACTGATGGTCTTTATTCCCAGATTTTTTAGACTTTTCACCTGATCTTCCATCAATGAAAGAAGAGGTGAAATCACTATAACAATGTGACCTTGCTGGCGGAAGTACTCGTCAAAAACCATTGGTAAAGATTGGTATATAACCGATTTACCGAAGCCAGTAGGTAAAGAAACAAACACATCTTTCTTTCCTCTTACTAAGCTGTCAATCGCTTGTTTCTGATGATTGTTAAGATGACTAAATTTAAAAGATTCGCACACTTTACTGAATGCTGAACTTAACTCCGCCATGTTGTTCCCGCGAATATTATAAGGTTCAAAGTTCAGCTTTCCATAAAATGGGAGCACGAATTTGATTGGTTAATTCATAGAACGGAATGTCTGGCTCGAGTGAGCAGCCGTTAGTGGGGGGCGAGTTTAGGACGAGATAGACTATACATTTGTCAACGCTGTGAAGTTTGAACGATCTGTTCTGCGACTAAGATACTGTCATGTATACTTAATGTTCTTGTTATTAAAACGCTCACCAAACGGAAATATGGCTCAGTGACTGCGAGGTATCTGCGATTTCTTGCCATCACAGCATCACTTGTGGCATGATATGAAATTGTTTTGTTTATGAATACAGTTTTCCTTGTATTTTAGTTGTATATTGGTGCGAGTTCATTGTATCTCATTCATGCAGAAGAATGCACCCGTGCATGCCTCACACATGGAGCTGTGAGATATAAATAAGCGACAGAAAGTTTATCAACTGTTATAATGTCAACATATTGCGTTAATTTTGAACTGCATTTTATGCAAGAAACAAATTCTGATTAACTTAGTTTATCAACTATTATAATGTCAACATATTGTGTTCATATTGAACTGCATTTTTATGCAAGCCAGCTTGTACAGAGAACTATGTTTAATACAACTATTTTTTCTTTATGTTCAACTGCATTTTTATGCAACTGTTCAACTTACAATATAATTGTGAATAGATGTTGAGAGCTGTTACAACACAAGCGGGTCAACAAGGTCGGGGCAGATGTGAGATATCTGCAAATGTGCCAGGTGTTATGCAATCAATTAAGACTCTGTGTTATATTCCGGTCTTACATGTATTTATAAAAGAAGTTGTGTCTTACGCACGCTGTGATTGGTCAGTTACCGTGTTTATATCAGGCTATATAACATGGATGGATTACGCCATCGTGATACGCCACAATTAGCCATCATACGCCATCAATTAGCCACCACTCATGGAAGTTTGGGAGAACTCGAAATCACGTGGAAACACTTGCCCTATGGGCTCGTGTTCCCACTATGATTTCTCGTTCTCCCAAACTTCCACTCGTGTTTATATAAAACTGTATGTAAACACGGAAAATGTTTTCTATTTATTAAATAGTTCATGACGTCATAACTAATTAACCTCAACACCAGGGCCAGATTGCGAGTACCTATGGTCCAGCAAGCTCATTGTGATCGAGCTGGCCTGAGCTCCATATATATGTACTGAAGAACTCACTGCTCTGGTATTACCTAAACCATAACCGCATGGGTACGAGTCTGTACTACCTCCACTGCGACTTTGACTTCAATAAGCCCACCACTTATTTTTTGCAATTTTGTCTTGGATTTCGAGGCAGCACTTCCCTTGTGATAGTAACTTCTAGTTTACAACTTATTTTAAACAGGCTACATTGTATGCAATTGTTAGGGTTTAGGAAGTTGTTTCCTCAAGGTTCTTTGACGTCATATGACGTCAGTAGAAACAAAACGCGATTGCACAATAGCTTCAGCTGCAACACTATTTAGTATTAGTCTTTATTATATAGATGGGAGTGTTTTACTAAGAAATATGCAGTGACATATGTTCCATATCCTCGCTAATGAAGATATGGATCACATGATTAAACATTTTCCCACCTTTTGCATTGAATCTATATAATAAAAAGAAAATTACAAGGTGGCTTGAAGATATGAATTTTATGTTATCGTAGTAAAAACAATATTTTACTCATTCGCTACGCTCATTCGTAAAATATTGTTTTCACCACTCGAAGATAAAATTCATATCTTCGCACCACCTTGTAATATCGGGCTTCTAGTGGTCAGTTCGAATGCTGAGCTCAGACATTTGATCGCACGTGGAAAGAGTTGGTCAACACTCTGCCGAAAGTCGTGGGTTTTCTCCGGGTTCTCCGGTTTCCTCCCACTACGATAAATAGTTAGCAAAACTAATGATGATAAAAACTGTAATCATAAATAGCTAGGGTTGATTGATTGGGGTATTGGGT
Organism: Chrysogorgia sp. JL179-B06; assembly: GCA_035772405.1. NCBI lineage: Eukaryota > Metazoa > Cnidaria > Anthozoa > Scleralcyonacea > Chrysogorgiidae > Chrysogorgia > Chrysogorgia sp. JL179-B06. The sequence continues at coordinate 4,122,377 of JAYKKM010000147.1, forward strand.
ACTAGGTACTGAATGTCATAGAATAAATTGTCGATGTTGTAAAGCACATTTGATCATATACACAATTGTTAATTTGCGCTATATAAATGGTAACATTATTATTATTATATTTGATCTTGTTATCGGCCGTTATTCAGAATACCATCTCAAAGACCTGTATGGATAAATTTGTATGATTCAATATCACCTCATTGAAAAGGCATTAATGTTCTTTAAAGTGCCCCTGTGATCAAATTTTTGATATCCCTAATTTTTACATATTTATAAAGTGTATGGTGTTCTTACTTAACTTGCCAAATTTCAAGCGATTGCGAGCATGGGAAGTTGCCTTTTCATACTGTTTTTATACGAAATTATACACAGTAATTTTAAGAGAGCCAATTTGGCCCCTAGGAGCCATTTTGGCTTTTACAAACATGGGCCATTTTGGCCCCATGCAGGAGCCAAAACAGAACGCAAGGGCTGTTTCAGTACCTCAGGAGCTACATCAGCCCCTATTTTAAGGGCTGTTTTGGCCAAGTAGGAAGCGTTTTGGCCCCCCAGAGCCATTTTTGATTTCTGAAACATGGGCTATTTTGGATCCTATTAGGGCCAAAACAGAACAAGCTGGGTTTTACTAACAAGGCGCGCAGTTCTTTGCTGTACACCTTATGTCGCACATTACTGCAGCGTGCTGGCAAGACATTTTGGCTTTTTGAAACAGATCCAAGCAGGGGCCAAAACAAATCTCAAGGGCTGTTTCGGTACCTCAAGGGCCATATCGGCCCCCTACTTTTCGAGCCATTTTGGATTTTTGAAACATGGGCTGTTTTGGCCCCTATTGGGGCCAAAACAGAACATAGTATTAAGATAGTAGAACAAAGTATCTCATACAGTACTGCAGTGTGCCGGAAAGACATTTTGGATTTTTCGAACATGGGCAGGGTCAGGGGTCAAATCTCCGGCTGTATATTTATTTGTCAATCACTATAGCTTTTTCGTCTTGTATGTGTTTATCGTCTGGCAAATCTTGTAAATAAAATAAATACTGGTCTATTAGATATTTGTATCTGATATCTGCTTTAAATAAATACTGGTCTATTAGATATTTGTATAATTGTATCTGATATCTGCTCATATCAATATCATGCATCCAGGAATCCGCCATGTTGGCTATATGTGGCCGTGACTAAAGGGGTCTGGGAACAAATATGCCGAATGGACCGGGTAAATCGTCCTACCCGACATACGTAACGCACGAAAATTATTGAATTTGATTAAATTTCACTTCCAACGTAGGGCATGCATATTGTAGTTTGGCATTTTTTGATAACCACACAATCACGTTCAATAATGAAATAAACTACCAATATAATAACTGAAATCCTCTCGCATTTTGGAAAATGGTATCAAAATACCACCGGTACTTCTTCCCTAACATAGCACGTGATCGGAGTGACACGTGATGTTATGGCGCATATACTCGCAAGGGACGTTGACATCTAATCTTCGAAGAGAAGCTTTTATATACAACTTTAAAACTTTATTTGACGTATGAAACATATCTAGAAGCAAGATGAATACGTGTTTATCTACTGGATTTATATCAACGAGACGACTATGCTCACTGAAGATTTCGTTCGGGATATAAAGAGTATATTTCTCGTTAATACGAAGAAAGAAGGCATTGTGTTGACTGACTGTTGTTTGGCAAACTTGGTGTCAAAACCGCCTAAAGGTGGCTGGAAAGCGTATTTTGGACGCGTCATTGCTATCACTGGTGAGTTGTATACAAATTGTTCACGACTTTGGCGATAATCTAATGCTCTCTTAGTGTTTAATAATACTTAAGTCTGTATTTCATGCACCAGTGGGCGCCATTGTATATTTCGTCGAGTGAGTCGCTGTTGGTATTTTAATGAAGAACAGAATGAAACATTTATATTGATCCGCTTTCGTCAGGTGCTCATAAGACCTTTATAAGTAAAACAGCTTTTTTGCTGACAAAGATCTTATGAGTCAGTTAAAACCCTGAAGGAAAGTGCACCATTACTGTTTATATGATCTTGACTGGTTGGCACTTGATTATGAAAGTGTTGACACTCAACTAAGATGGGTTGTGAAAAATCCAACTTCAAGGCCTTCTGGCTGGAAATCAAAGCCGCAACACTGAGAAATTATGAACTGGTCAGTGCCCCAACTGACTAAACTATGGAGGCCCTTGACAGGAACTTGCCAACAAGTTCAGTATTATATGATGGTGCTATGCCGATGAAGTGAATGGATATTTTACTGAGAATATTTGGCATTTACACTCCATTAATTGGATTAAGACTGGAACCCTGCAACTATAAGACCTTCTCGGGCTTCTGTCTGGAATCAAACACATCAAAATTTCTATTATATTAATATTATAAAATTTCTATTATATAATCAAAATTTATATTATATTTATACTAATAATACTGTATACTGTAATCAGTAATTACAGCATATTATTTTCCACTTCGAATATTGATAGACATTGACAACAGAATATTGTAAATTCTGAAGCGTTTTATCCTGAATAATAAGTTGCAACAGAATATTGTAAATTCTGAAGTGTTTTATCCTGAATAAATATTTACTCTATCTATCTATTTATAAAATTAATTTATATTTACACTCACAATTTTCCTTTCAATACACTATTCATTGGGAATAAATGCCAAATATTCTCGGTAATAAACCCATTCACTTCATTGGCATTTCCACCATTGTATATAATGAATATGTTGCCAAGCTACCATAGTTCAGTTGGTTAGTGCGCTTGTGTATTTTGCCGGTCGTGCAGTTCAATTTATTACACAGTGTTTGGTTAATTAGTTTGGGGAAATGATATGCAATTTCCCACTGTAATTTAGAGAGAGATTTCATATTGCACCTAACCAATGTGCTATATGCATATAGCACTCTGTTAATTCAACCATGGATATAGTATACAGTATGTTTGTATATGTGTGTGAATATGAAGATGACCGCCGCTGAGGCCGTCGAAACGTCAGTCACCAACAACAGTCTTTCTCAAGACTACAACAACCTGGACGATCAACTTCACACATCTTATGATACTCCTAGGTTCAAACCATTTACTTTATATATGTATACTGCTACCTTATATACATAATGACAAGGTTCCCATTGAGTTCTTAATCACTAGTATTACCGGTACTGTAACAATATGTACTGGCACTAATTTAATATCCGTAGGAGTTCTCAGGGAGATCACTACTGGGGGATTAATTACAGGAGGCAAGTTATTCAAAACACACAGTATTGGTAGAGACCGAGGCTGTCACTATTAATTGCTTCACAATTGATCTTTACATGTTTTATTCATTAAACTATGTGACAATACACAGACCGACTTACAACAATGGCGGCCGAACACATGTTCTCTCAGTTACAGCGCATGCGCCAATATATAAATTATGTCCAAAGTTAACAATCTCCACTGTAATTTTAAAGAGAAGTCTGGCATAGAAAATGTAACAATATGCAAAATGTTTTGCATTAAACAAAATGTAAAACCTTTTTATACACAACAAAAGTTAACCAAACTGTATGTACTGTACTGTTGTATAATTGATGATATATTTATATGTTCAAGATTCCCTCTTCAAGTGTCTTCATCAGCATCAGGGAGGAAGCACCTTTTTTCGTTAGACAGTCTGCTAGTTGTTTCTTGCTTTCAGACCAAAGGAATTTCTTCACGTGTCTGTTCTCAATGAGTTCCTTTATTCCACTGATTTCGATTCTTAAACGCTTCTCACTTACTAACTTAGTGGATTTCACTGCTTCGTACAATGACTTACAGTCTGTTACACAAACAAGTGGCAGCATATTGGTGTCAGGTTTACCAGATGCAAGTTCTGAGTATAAAGTTGAGATGAATATCGCTGCATCGATCCCATCAGCCATAGCAAGTGTTTCTCCAGCTAAAGTGCTGCGAACTACTCTGCGAAGTTTCTTAGAATTCCAATTGATCAGTGAGAATTTTCCTGTTTCTCCAACCAGAAATATCAAATGGCCACCTTGAGTACCTCCATCAGGAAGATTTCCTAAAGATGCATCACTGAATACAAACAATGACAGTTTTCCATCACCCAAATGCTGAAACTTCAATGGTACACCATCAGATTTCACTCTTATGATTACTTTGTTTGCATCTAAGATATCTTGAACTTTCCCATTCTTAATGCTGGCTGCCAATCTACAAGCATCAAATAGGATGTCTGGTCGGCTTTGGTGTGCTATCCACAGTAACTGTCCTACCTTTGATCGCAGCAAATCTACCTCATTTGTTGTCAGCTGTGAATTCTTCTGCATAGCTCTGACCTTGTTCAACTGAATAGGCATCAGTTTGTCTGCATAGTCATTCTGATGGAGATATATCTGTTCATCTTCATTGACCAAATCAATCCCAACATACTGGAATGTATGACTATCTTCTTTCCCTATGTTGAAGTTTGATCGTACATGACTAATCACTGTAGTTTCAAATTCTGCAGTTCCACCCCAAATAAAATCATCTACATGGCTGGCCAATATACCAATCACATCTCCACTATCATTGAGCCAATAATACACAGCTGGGTCAACTTGGGATAGTTTTGCACCAGACTCAATCATAACAGATTTCACCTTGTTATAAAGTGAGGCATCACCCAATCCATACACGCACTTCTGCAGATGCCAAACTTTCCCTGAACAACCAGCCTCTTTGGGGGGACGGATGAAAACATCTCTTTGTATTTTCTGGCCCTGTAGGAAGGCAGTTTTTATGTCCATTGACTGTGGTTTCCACTTGTTGTGAGCTATAACAGCTAGAATAAGTCTTAAAGACTCCTTCCCACATGTTGGTGAATCTTTTGGAATCTGCTTATTGTCTATTTCCTCAAATCCTCGAGCAACTAATCGAGCCTTGGGTTGAATACCATTGTTGGTCTGTTTTAAAGTACACACCCATCTTGTTGATATGCACTTTTGTCCCGTATCTTCAACTTCCTTGTACACCTCATTCTGCTTCCAATTGTCAAGTTCAGCTACTTTAGTATTATCCATTGAAATGTCTTCCAACACCATGACATTTTCTTCTTGAACATCAGTTATGGGAGTTTCAGAAACTTTCAAATCGTCAACATGACTCAAATCAACTGATTGTCTAATGTTTACTCCATCAGGTTGTAAACAGTCAAGATTATACCAGTTTCCATATTTGCCTGTTGCTTTGCCAGCTCGTCCAACTATTCTAGCAGTGATCGTAGGTCCAGTGTCACAATCTCTATATGTTATTGTGTCATTCTGCTTTAATTTGGGGATATTTGCCAAATTTTGAATAGGACAGTGAATATCATCAGTATTGTCAGCTTCTTTTTCTTCCACAGTAGTACTAGGTTCAAGTTCTGTTTGTTGTCCCCTCATATTTTCTGATTGGCTAGGTCTGCTGTCTGCTATCTCATTAGTACTAGGTTGAATTTCTGACTGTTCTCCCCTCATATTTTCTGACAGGTTAGGTCTGCCATCTGCCGTCTCATCATCATCGTGATCAATCTCGTGCTGAATACTTGGTTTGAGTCTGCACTGATGAACTCTGACCATAACACCACCATGCCGTATAAAGATTACTGGACCATCTTGCCCAATAACTACACCAGGTCCTTTCCATTCAGGACTGTCTGGACGTTTATAATAAACCTTGTCACCTGTTCTATATGGACCAGATGTGGGGCGGGTTTGTTTTCGTAAGGCTCTTCTTATTCTCTCGGAGCATTCTGCCTCTGTAAATGCCTGTCTAGCAGCATACATAGCAGCAATGTTATTTCCAACGATTCTACTTGCTGTTGTTGCTTCTAAGGCAGGCAGTTTGTCTACCAGGACAGATGGCAAATTTGGATTCTGTGCATACACAAGCTGATGTGCACTATAACCATGAACATTACTAAGACTATTCTTGGCACTTAATGACCAGTTCAGTGCTGTCTCCCAACTACACTTCTTGTCAGCTTTGACTTTTCTCAGGGTTTCAGTCAAAATATGGTTGTGTCGCTCTAGTAGCCCATTAGACCAAGGACTGTAGGCTGCTGTCATCTTCAACTCTATGTTAAAGTTCTCACACATATCACGCACTTCAGCATTGTTGAACTCACCACCATTGTCACTGTACAATTTCCTGGGTGCACCATGAACAGAGATCCATTTATCAATAAACTGCTTTACAATGACTGATGACTGCTTGCTGGTGATTATTGCTCCAGCACTAAATCGAGTGAACTCATCTATTATGTGTAAATACCATATATTAGTACCCAACTCATGTAAATCCACAGCTACAGTTTCATTAAAATTAGTGGCTAATGGAAAACCCACTGCAGGCTTAGGCACTGGTCTTTGAAACTTGAAACATGTTTCGCAGTTGTCAGTTACTTCTTTAAGTGTCTTAAATACCTCTGTGTCATGTGTGCCAGCACTTTCCAGTAATCTTTTAAGTCGATCAGCTGATGCATGTCCAAATTGTTTGTGAAGTTTAACCAATATTTTCTTTTGGTTTGCCTTACTTGTATTTCCATCAATCAATAAAGCTTCATCTTGCTGCTCATCAAACCCCATGACTTCCTTGTCTTTACCTGAACCTTTCAAATCCACACAGTAGTGCCCACTTGATGTGAAATCTAATCTGACGGGATGTTTGAACATTTCTGCTTTGTCATTCGCAAGATCTAATATTGTTCCTGCACGTTTCAGGGACGTCTTGCTGAGCAGTAATGGGATATCAACATCCACCACTTCAGTGTCAATATTACAAGGTGTCTTCCCAATCATAGCTGGTATTATGACATTCTTAGTAGACTGAATCTGGACACCATCACCAAATTTAAACGATTTCTTACTGGGTGATGTTTTAATCATGGTTTTCTTCTTTGCATCTATATTATCAGTATAATTATCAAGCCATTTCTGACCGCATACCGTGCGTGTGCAAGCTGTGTCTATAACTGCACAGCCAAATGACTCAGTCATAAATATTTCATTATGCTGTTTGTGTTTGGTAAATAAAGTGAGATTACAAGCTTCCTCTTTGCCTCTGGTACAGTCATCTTCTGTAACACTGACAGCAGCTGTATCCAAACGATGTTGACAATCTTTTGCCCAATGAAATACAGATTGACATATCATACACTTTGTACGTCTACCAAACTTATCAATAGGATTTGTCCCCTTGGGTGCATTGCCAGCGCTGTTATTTCGCGGAGGTGGTCGCCACTGTGGAAATCTTCGTCTAGCTCCCATGTTATTATCAAACTTCTGCGTCATGAAAGCCGACTCCTGTTTCATCGTTATTCCAGAAGGCTTTTCTGTAGCCATATCGCCGCCATCAGTCACATGACTATCTTTGAAAATTCGTTTCAGCGCGGACTTCATCGAACTAAATTTCAAATCTGATGATGCGGTTAATGCTAGCTGTCTTTCTTTTTGTGTCAAATCGGCATTATCTAACAATCTGAATGATAACACCGCATCAGGAAGTGTCATGTCGTACTTTTTACATTGATTATAACGACGTTCATACTCGAGAATAAATTCAGACATGGTCACTTGAGCCGTTTTACGATACTTGTCAAAATTTGAGTATGCTTCATAAGCTAGGTCAACAGTTTCTTTCTTAAATAACGCATCAAGTTCAGTAATCAACGTATCCAAACCGTCGTCCTTATTTAAATCTGCTACCTCTATTTCCAGTGCCTTGGCTCTTGCTTGACCTTGTAAAGATAATGTTACCGCTAGGGCCTGTTTCTTCTTCGGTAAATCTGTTACCAGTCGCCACACTGCGATTTCCGTCTTCCATGTCTCATACACGGTATTTTGTCCCAATATTGGGGGGTTCTTGTAACTGTTACTCTGAGACTGTGCCATTGTGCACTCTCTGCTACCATTATTAATTGCTTCACAATTGATCTTTACATGTTTTATTCATTAAACTATGTGACAATACACAGACCGACTTACAACAATGGCAGCCGAACACATGTTCTCTCAGTTACAGCGCATGCGCCAATATATAAATTATGTCCAAAGTTAACAGTCACTACCAATGTTGTGCATTTTTAAAATGACCAGCACCTATAAATGCTTCTTTCCAGGTTCTGTTTGTTACCTTTTCTTGTATAAGACTGATATCTAACTGAATATATGGCTTTTAATTACAGAATGAGCAGTCATTGGACAATGTGGTTAAAGAACAAATCCTGTTGCTAGCAAAAAATGTTGCTAGCAGTGTATCAACCTTATAATGTGGAACACAAAATAGGTAAAAACATTTACTGTTTTCTGGACATGGTGTTAATGGGAATTGTGCCAGAAAAATGTCCTGTTTCAGTCAAGACCATTATTGGTGTACTTACAAATGTAAAGTAGTTGGATTCTTTTTAAAAAATAACGATGCATTAGTTATGTTATTATTAATTTAGGTAATCGTGATAGCAAGTGCAATTAAGGATTTACTCTACAAGTAGATATTTGAAAATTGTGCCAAAATTGCATGAGCCGATAGGCAATGCTATTTGGCATACTTCTCAAATATCATGCATAGTATAAATTCTTAATTTCACGAGCAAAATCATATGCTTACTTGTTTATTATGTACATGACATGACTTAAAAATCACCATGTTTTGTGACTTGAGTTATATTTGTGTATGACAAGTAGTGGCAACTGGAAAACGTTCCAGTATATAATAACCACCATTTTGAATTTTATTCTCAAACTTGTTCCCAGTGTCTTATCTCTTTTCATTAATTGCAGTGCAATTAACAAAATAATTGCACTCCTCTCCACCAATTAGAATGCGATCATTTTGTCATGTATATACAGTAATAAATATATGAATTACTTGTATAGTTGTATATAAAATAGGTTGAATGTTGTGCAAGAAAAATCCTGTTTTTTCAGGACTGTAAAGTAGTAGGAGGCCATCTTTTCCCCCTCTACATTAGTTTTTATGTAATACAGTTGTTGTGATTTGAAATACAATATATTTGTTACTCGTTCTGCTAATTATTGTACAAGGATCAGTTTTTTTGGGAGGCTCAGGTAAACGAAACGCTTTCTAATGATACATTTGTGGGTCATAGCATGTCCTCCAGTATAAATTATCACTGTTTTTAGTTTTTAAGACGGCCCTGTAAAACAGATCCTGATGACTAAAACTATTCCAAAAAGGGTACAATATAATGCTATTTTATGGGTGCCAAAACAGCCCAAAATAAGAGCCACAATTGGCTCTAGTGCAAGGGGGCCAAAACAGCCCTATAAAAATGGTGCCATCTTGGGTCAAAATAGCCCTACAAAAAGGACCAAAACAGCCCTAAAATAAGTGCCAAAATTGGCCCTAGTGCAAGGGGGCCAAAACAGCCCTATAAAAATGGTGCCATATTGGGTCAAAACAGCCCTACAAAAAGGACCAAAACAGCCCCAAAATAAGGGCCAAAATTGGCCCTAGTGCAAGGGGGCCAAAACGGCCCTATTAATGGGGGCCACCTCAGGGTCACAATTTTGGCCCCATTTTTGTATGGGGCCAAAATGGCTCTACTAAAATTACTGTGTACGGCCGCCATTACTCGAACATGTTCCGGACGCTTAGATTGCGATTAGAGGAAGTGACGTCAAAGACGCAACACGTGGCTAGTTGTGTATGAATATAAAGATATACTTGGGGAAAACTTTCTATTATAACTTGTCGTATAATTGCCATTAAGCTTTGTCACATGTTGAGTCTCTGACGTCACATTACATACACTGCTGTGGAATCGCTGGCTCGTCTGGAACAAGTTTTGAGCAATGGCGGACAAAATTTGGGCTTCTTTGGAAGTTAAATTTGTTGTGATAGAATGTTTGTTGTTCATTTTTTTGGCAAATGCGAACATTTATTAACCTAAAATGATGTTCTTTAACAAAAAAATGCCAGGAAACATGTGATATTTTGTCGCAGGGGCACTTTAACGAAATTGACGTAGCTTATGGTTGAAAACACACTTTCTTTTTGCTCATTTATCATAACAACAAAATGTGAACAAAACATCAAAAGGAAGCATCTTATATGGTAGCATATCTATCTGATATTTTCTTTTCAAAATATCAGAAGCTGTAATTTAAGTTTCGCTCAGTCGACCACTTTAGCACTTATTTTGCTTTATCAACCTGCTCTGTAGGTGTGCGAACATTCTGTAGAGCAGTTTTACTACAAACGTATCGGCTTAAAACATCCTGATTACCTTAAACGAATGTTGCGCAGTAAATTAAATTGATATATTACTCAATGTAGAACAATAGTTGTGAAAGGGGAAATGTTTTACGCCCCTGGAAGATAATTAGTCCCCCCGGGCGTCAGTCTTAATAGTTCTGTCTCAGCAAAATAATTTCGAAATTTTTACCTCAAACATGTCGAGTTAAAACATTAATTACACTAAAGGTATGTTCCGGCAGTAACAAATTAAATTTTCTATATTGCTCAATGTAGAAAAATAGTTGTGAATGGCGAAATGTGCAGTTACACACCTGGCAAAGCACACGAAGCGAGAAGTTCCCCCGCGTTTAATCAAAACGTCAAATTTTAATAAAAAGAATGCATGCATGCAGGCCTCAGCCTTAACAGTTCCGTCTCAACAAAATAATTTCGAATATTCAGCTGTAATTATAGGGTAACTAGATCGTTTGGTCCATATATTTCTATAGTACACTTAGGTTTTAGATGTTTTGTTTTTGGTAATTCACATAATAAAACCTGATGTTCAAGGTTTCAAACAATTAATAAGACGAGAAGACTCATAGTGTGCATCAAGATATATCTTTATTAAGCATTGAAAAGTGGTTGAATTTTTAGCTATCGTGAGTATTGTTCAAAAAAGTTTATAAAAATTAATAATGAATTAAATTAAATTTAAGATTGAATTAAAATCAACACTAGTTCTATCCTCGTTTATGTCCCCTTGTTTGAAAGTGTTTTGAAGACCCGGTGCGTCCGTCTTCATTTCCAAGGTCTCTGCGAATTCTTCATGACTGATTGTGCCATTATTGTCCTTGTCATACTTGGCAAAGTCGCACGGAAAGCCACCGTCGTCATTTTCGATTTCAGGCGCGACCGATCGTTTTCTCCCGCAAACTTGAGTTGTGTAACAATAACGCACTGTGAAATATTGATAACTTCCACAACAGGGAACGTAAACGAGATGAAGAGAGAACCGGAAGACGCGGTAAGTGTACGCCGCCTCCGAACTGCTGATTATTGCACCCAGTACCAGTAATGTGAATAGTGCTAGCTTCATACTTCTTCTTTCCTGTATTGAAAAAGCAGGAAATAGAGAAGAAATAGTTTCATTAGCAGGTCAAACTGTTTAGTAAATTCATGTTCTTATATGTAAACCTGAACAGCATAGGCAGTGTATAATCAAAGTATGAAAACAAGAAAGGTATATAGTAAACTGGCAAAATGAAGCCTCAATGAGACACTAACGTTTAGAGCGAAGGCCCTTCAGCTTCGTCAGAGCATGGTTATTGTGTCCCTGTATTTTCAGACATATTTGTAAAGATCATGTCCTTATTTCACCTGTTGAATTTACGAGCATGCATGGAAAGTTACCCTTTTCGACTGTCTTTATACAAGGTTATACGCGGCCACCATTATATACAAGGCCACCATGAATCAAGATTAGAATAGTGTTCTATACGTTTACAATACGTACCTATAAAATGAACAGGTTTTGTGATTGGCTACATGAGGAATAAAAGTGGTTAGGGTTAGGACATTGGTTTCCTTTTTTTTAAATTTCTTCATTGATTCTATTGTTTTATTGTTTTAATCAACCAATCACAAAACTTGTTCGTATATAGAAAGGGGGTGTTTATATGGGCCAGCCCTCTTGGTAGGGCTAGCCATCTTTGCTGAGATGAATTTCATCCCTTGTTTACATGATAATTTTTAGCCCTCCTATAAGCGAGCTGGCTCGCTCGAATGCAGCTACGTTTATTTTCGCACGAAACCCAGAATCCCACTGTTGCGGACAATTTGTAACTTAAACACAACCAAACAAACAGGTCGTGCGAAATATAAAATTTTCCAGAACATACTGGTAAAGATAAACTTTGTCACTTGCATGGAGCTTTTATTTCCCAGCCCGCGAAATATATGAAAAATGTCCAGCCCTCCTAGGCGAGATCTCGGGTTGTCAATAGCGACATCTCGCTTAGGAGGGCTGGCCCTCTTGTCATGTGCATGAACACAAACAAAGTAGGGCTAGCCCTACCAAGAGGGATGGACCTCCTCCATATAAACATCCCCTAAGAGGGCCTTAGAGGATGGAGAAACCCTAGACCGGGGGTTTAGGATTTTAGGATGAAACTCTTTGCAGGGGTTATGGTATAGGATTAAATCTAGGCAAAGGTACGTTATAGGATTAGGTTTACGACTAGGTTTACGATTAGGTTTACGATTAGGGTTAGGTTAGTATATATTCTAAGATTGTATATATTCTAACACTCGAAATTTTCCTTCACCATAAATCCTTAGAACATGCAGTTTAATCGATTGAAATGCCAAATATTACTTGTATAGTTTGACATCGAAACGTTATGGAAAATGTTCGCAAACCTATAGGCAAGTTGATAAACAAAATTTAATGTCAAAGTGGTTGAGTGAACAGAACTTAAATTATTTCGGATATTTTGATAAGTAAAGATCAGATAGATATGCTATAGCACAAGATGCTTTCGTTTGACATTTTTTCAAATGTTGGTATTATGATGAATATAAAGCAAAACGAAATTGTGTTTTTAACCATGCATAAACTACGTCAATTTCATCAAATAACAATATCAATAATGTAGCTTGAACTATATATATGAGGCATAAAGAACATTTGATTATCTATAATTATCAAGTAGATATCTAAATTTCGATACAAATTTATCCCGTACAGATCTTTGAGAAGGTATTTTGAGTAACGGCAGATAACAAGATCGAATATAGACTAGTAGTAAATAGTTATAGCTGAAGCTATTGTGCAAATAAACAAAACACGATTCATTAACAAAACACGATTCATTAACAAAACACGATTCATTAACAAAACACGATTCTCCTGTAACAGCACTCGCGTTTTTGTTTCTATACTCATGACACATAATGATGTCAAAGAACCTTGAGCAAACAACTTCGAGAACCTTATTGAAAACAATTACATGCGATGTAGCCTCTGTTTATAATAAATTGTAAGTTATTTTATTTAAGAATTTTCAAATAGCATCAGACATGAACTATATATATATATAGCTATAACTATTTTAAGCCACATTTTATCTTGTATTTTAGTATAGTATATAGAATTTTATCTGTTTACTTATTTTATTTTATTTTAAAAAGCTAAATACATTGACCCTTTTCAATAAAGTTTTTTCTTAAAACAATCATGTTTTTTCCCGAACATTGTTATTTGTTATGTATATATTTTGTTATGAACATTGTTAGCGTATTTCAATATGCATATTGTCGTACTGGCGAAATTTTACAAGAGGTTTATCACTGATTCCCAGAATGATGTTCAAACATGATGTTAGGGACCTCAAGATCGTTAAGATGATGGCGGTTAAAAAATAATAGAAATTTTAGCATCTAAAAGAAGTTATGGTTAGTTGACTACCGTATTTATTCTTGAAGCTTGTTTTATGACTTCCAAAACACTTCAATACTGTTAAAACAATTGCAGTGTCTTTTTCTAAAGCAATCTTAAGGAACAGCTCTCAACTCTCTGTGAGTTCACGTCGTCCTGAAGATGTGACAATGCTCAGAGTTGCGTTGTAAACAGAACGACGACGGTGTCGAGAATACTCTTAGGACTAAAATAATTATTCATTCTCTTTGTTTTGCATGAATAATTATTTTGTTTTGAATGACGTCTTCGTTGAGGTTATTGCGCTGGAACAACTTGGAAGTGATGTAGGTTTTTGAGAAAATCAGATGATTGGAGAATAATTATTTATGACACGACGATTTTTGCAAATAAGTACGGACACAATTAGGACAATTATATGCATATAATCGTGTCATCTGCGATGCACGAAGAACATTTGATTATCTATAATTATTAAGTAGATATCTAAATTTCAATACAAATAGTTATCCCATACATATCTTTGAGATGGTATTCTGAGTAACGGCAGATAACAAGATCGAATATAGACTAATAGTAAATAGTGCTATAGCTGAAGCTATTGTGCAAATAAACAAAACACGATTCATTAACCGAAAACTTTAAAACAAAACTCCTGTAACAGCTCTCGCGCTTTGTTTCTACTCATGACGTCGTAATGACGTCAAAGAACTTTGAGCAAACAACTTCGAGAACCTTATTGAAAACAATTGCGCACGCGATGTAGCCTCTGTTTATAAAATAAGTTGTAAGTAATTTTATTTAGAAATTTTCCGATAATACATGAACTATATACACCTTGCATTTTAGTATAGTATATAGAATTTTATCTGTTTATATTACTTATTTTATTTTATTTAAATTAAATAGTGTCCCAAACTATTTGTAATATCTAAATACATTGACCCTTTTCAATAAAGTGTTTTGGTCAAATTTATATGTATATGAAAATTTGACTGCCCCAACAGGGAATGGAACCTGAGGTCTCCGAATCAACGCATCGGCTCTGTAACCACTGAGCTATTGAGACACGGTCAGAACAGTACAAATTCTAAAAAAACAATCAAGTTTTTTTCTTAAAACATACTCTTATTAGCTGACAGGTCCGACGACCTTGTTTTATTTACGCGGCGGGGTTGAGCCATGGACTTAAAGTATTAAAGTGACATCAGTTCAAAGTTAAAAAGGGTCAATGTATTTAGCTATTACAAATAATTTGGGACATTATTTAAGTTAAATAAAATAAAATAAGTAATATAAACATATAAAGTTCTATATACTGTACTATACTAAAATACAAGATAAAATGTGGGTTAAAATACTTATAGCTGTATAACTTCATGTGTCATGGCAAAAGAAAACATCTTGTGACTTGTGGTAGCATATCTATCTGAGAGTTTACTTCTCAAAATATCTGAAATAATTTAAAATGTGCCCATGCAATGAAAAATTGAAACTATAATATGTAAATGTTCATATACTTATGACATCACAATGCATAATGACTTATTTAAAATTCTGCGTATCTTTTCTATTATCACATGGAATCGTTTGATGATTTGTATATTTGATGTCATTTTTTTGTGCGTCCATCCACACTTAAAGAGATAATTTAAAAACACTTAAAGAGATAATTTAAAAACACTCAAAGAGATAATTTAAAAACACTTAAAGAGATAATTTAAAAGCACTCAAAGAGTCAAAGAGATAATTTAAAAACACTTAAAGAAATAATTCAAACCACTTAAATCGGTAATCATCCTCATTGTAGTCTACTAACCCTATAATTTAACAAAAAATGAAGACAAGACAAAAAAACAAAAACGTCATTTTGAATCATCCCAGCCATTTCCGTGAAGAGCATCCTCTATTTTGTGTATGTCCCCGAAGACATTTCATTAATATTTCATTTAATTATTGATGTCCTAAAATTCAATTAGTTTTTCCTTCTTTTATATCACGAACATCAGGACAGCTTTTTTCAGATCGAGTTACGGAATTGGAGAGCAAAAACAGGAGCTGTGTGAACCTAGTTATCTTGGTTTTCAATCGGCCAACTTATTTTGTTTCTCTTTGGTTTCTTTCTTGGTGTATATCTTGCGTTCTCGTGCCGTTGAAATTAAGAGGATAGCTCGCTCTATTAAGGAGGATATTTAACTAAATACGGGGAGTTATCTTGCTAAGGTAAGAGAAGTAAGAATTATCTCTATAGTTTTCTGTGTTATATTTTAATATTAGTTTAATATGTCAAACTATATCAATATTGCAATGTAAATTGTCAAATTTAAAATTCAAACTGCAGCTGTCCGTGTTAAACTGTGTCAAATTCAAACTGCACTTGTCCGTGTTCAAAATCATGTTTTATTAAAGGCTATTGATGACAACCAGTGCGTTGTTCATTTGCTGTTCGATTTATCCGCAGCTTTTGATACTGTAGATCACGGAATCTTGTTGCGTAGACTTTGATGCTGATACTGCAGAAGTTCTTATTCATTCTTTCATTAGCTCTATAAATTTGGATTTTTGTAATTCACTTTTATATGGTCTTCCCAAATATGAGATAAATAACCTGCAAAACGTACAGAACGCTGCAGCAAGAGTTATATAGCGTGCTTATACGTTAATATTGCTATCTAAAAAGCGAACAAGCATCTATATGGCGAGTTCTTTGAAAAAAACAAATTTAAACAAACCCGAAACAATCAAGAAGCAGATTTGGAGCAAGTCTATGAAATAGTGTGTAAATTTTGTTTCGAGCGAAGGCCCTTCGTCAGAGAGTGAAACATAAAGTGAAATAATAACTGACTGTGTATGAATATTTCGATTCACTTTATGTTTCATTCTCTGACGAAGGGCCTTCGCTCGAAACGTTAGACAACTTACACGCTATGTCGGCAGTACACCAACCTTTTTATACATTTTGATTTGTATTTCTACACTGTCTACGCAGCACAACACGTTTTATCACCTATTGGAAAGCATCAAGTTATGACTAGTAAGTGACTTTACGCGAATATAACTATGTTCTATGGCAAATGTAGAAATACTTAACTATATTACGGTGGTCCATATGCAATGCGCATATAATAGTTTCGGTCGTCAAATATATTTTGTCGGTCGACAAATATATTTTGTCAGTCAAATATATTTTCAGACCTCGCAGCTAGCATACGTTGTTGTTGCGATTGATATTTCGAAATCCCGAATAACGTCGTTTGCCTTTTGGAAAGTATCTACAGTACATATACGTTGTGACCGTCGATCACAAAATCGAATTTACTCTTCCAGGATTGACAGTTTGCCATGTATAATTTCTTCTTCATGAACGCTCTTCTCTTGTATACCAAATACTAAATATTTACATATTTTGAATTTCACGACCAACATGTCACCGCACCAAACAAAGTATCACGGGAACCTTGGGACCACGAGAAATTTCACTCCGCTTACCCAACATTCTATGAGAGCTGGGATGGTAACGACCCTTCGCGATGGTAACGACCGTTTACGAAGGAAAAATTGCCTCGGCGGCAGGGTCGCGGGTTCAATTCCAGCCGGAAGGCCTCTAAGTTGCATTTTTCGCAACTGGTCCCGGTTTGGTCTTAAAATGTATATATATATATATATATATATATATATATATATATATATATATATATATATATATATATATATATATATATATATATATATATATATACTATATATATACTATATATATATATATATATATATATATATATATATATATATATACTATATATATACTATATATATATATATATATATATATATATATATATATATATATATATATATATATATATATATATATATATATATATATATATATATATATATATATATATATATATATATATATATATATATATATATATATAAAGTATATGTAAAATCTAAACTTTTACAGATGCCGTAACACTGTGTTTCATGCCTGAGGCAATCATCAGACGACTAACTAACATCAACGTATTCACTGAATTATATACAGATCAGAAGCGCTAATTGTCGGGCGGTGTTTCTTTGAAGTTACGTAGTAGGTATTTGTTTATGTGGCGGCAGCTTGATATAAGTTCGTTTCGTTTGTTTAGAAGTCTGTATTTTTGGAAAATGATATGATACTGAAATGATGCTGAATATGATACTGATAATGAAAAGTATCATATCATTTTCCAAAAATACAGACTTCTAAACAAACGAAACGAACCTCTATCAAGCTGCCGCCACATAAACAAATACCTACTACGTAACTTCAAAGAAACACCGCCCGACAATTAGCGCTTTTGATCCATGCCGCGCGAATTGTATATAATTCAGTGAATACGTTGATGTTAGTTAGTCGACTGATGATTGCCTCAGGCATGAAACACAGTGTTATGGCATCTGTAAAAGTTTAGATTTTACATATACTTTATAACTAGCTCTACAAATTTTGTATCGAGCACTCTTACTTATTGGGATATTGTCCATGTTTTGGTCTATTCACCTAATATATATATATATATAATTTTTAAGTTCAAAACATTGTAAAGCGCTTAGAACAGTAATGTATTAGAGCTATATAAACATTATAAAATTATTTTTACGGCTCTTGAAGTTTGCTATGTCTAAAATGCATTTAATTCTTCTTTGTGAGGCTTAAAATGACAGCTCGTCCATCAAAGCGACCGAATTATGCTTCAAAATAAAACAGCCCAAAACGCCATCTCTCATATTGTCTTCTATTTTGCCTGGTTGTTTTATTCAGTGCTTCATATAATGCAAACAAATTTGCCAACTGTTACTTGGTCTGTACAGCCAGATACATTTTTGATATTATATGAAGCGAGCTGGCCCACTAATAAATCAAATAATAAATGTGTTAAATTAATGAATATGTTTACTGGCTCAAAATGTTGTCTTCACAAAGAAATAAAGATTTTTAATTATATTTCTTTAAGCTGTTTAGCTTATGATACCTTGCTACTGCCAGCTAAATGGTTTGATTTATGCACTTGTCACTGGAAACCCACTCCAGGGAAGTATGGGAGATTAGACTTCTCAAGAAACAAATCTAAGAAAATGCCCCACCTATAGGGAAAAACAACACTGGCTAAACATCCTAAACCCCACCTACAAGGCATGTATACAGTATTATATAGATTTAAAGACTCACCTTCGACCCCATCTGAGTGGACATCTGCCATTTTAAGTCGTCCCAGTCTCTCTCGCCTAAGCCCCCACCCCATGGGGCACATACGATAATCTAAACCCCACTCATTCCCAACCTATGCCCCATACTTCCCTGGCGTGGGGGTTTCCATGAGTGACAAGTGTATTACTGCTATGATACACTGAGAAAAAGATGTTTGCCGGACTGGCCAGATGAATTGTTGTTACATGAGCACAGGTCGGCTTCCTTGCCAGGCTGATCCGGTTGGCTAGAACTGAATTGGGTTGGCAAAAAGGATATGGCTCGTTTGGTGAGCCAGACTTCTCAGTAAAGCCAGCTCTGTTACTCAGCCAACTCACCTCCATGTAATCAAACCCATTGGGGGTTTGGCGATGTTGAAAATTTCAGTGGAAAATTTAACCGCTGCCTGCACTGACAGAGCAGTATCATTACCTACAACTATAGATTTTTGTATATTGCATTCAAATCACTGAATTTCTATCAACAAGCCACTAGCCCAAGTAGCCCGAGTTAACGCCTAGCGAGCGTCTTGTTCTTCAAGTAAATCAAGGTCGTTATTTCAAATTCTTCGTCTGAAAGGCTGAACTTTATCTGCTTCTCGAAGAAAACAAGAAAACAAGTAACCTCGACTGAAATTCAGGCGTAGCATTGCGAATCTGACGTCACAAACAATATTACCTTTTGAAATATTACCTTTTTTCAACACGTTTTTAGTAATGGTGGCTTAAATAATAGTGATTTCAGAGCTCAAAATACTTACTTCAAAATACCATTTTTCAGTTTTTTTTTACATCGATGATCACTTTCGACCCTGAAATACTATTCTATGCTAAAAAATCTAAAAGATGGGGGTGAATTTTCATCGTAATGGCACTTTAAAGAGATAATTTAAAAACACTTAAAGAGATATTTAAAAACACTTAAAGAGATAATTTAAAACACTTATTAGAGATAATTTAAAAACACTTAACTCTTTCCTGTCCGGCTAAAAAACATCCAAAATTGAACTCCCTCTTTGTTCTATCGATATCTCTGGAAATATACATAACTGTTGCGAAACCTATACCTTTTCTGAAAGCCCAATAAACCGGCTGTTACCAATGCTTTTGAATTTTCCGAACAAGACACATCATGATAATATAAATTAGCATTAATTATCATAAATCAGGTAGAAAAACTTCCATTTTTCTAGAAAATGCCATCTTGCGCGCCCGCATAGCATCATGAAAATTCAAAATGCCAACAATCGCAGAGTTGTTTATGAAATCAAATCAAATTTGGCGTGTGAGTGGATCTCATGTCCCTGGCACTTTCCGAATTTCAATTTTTAATCTTGCGTGAGTGTGCCATGTTTTTCGATTGACGACATCGGGGTCTTCTATGACACCTTTGGTCGGACAGGAAAGAGTTAAAGAGATAATTTAAAACACTTAAAGAGATAATTTAAAAACACTAAAAGAGATATTTAAAAACACTTGAAGAGATAATTTAAAACACTTAAAGAGATAATTAAAAAACACTTAAAGAGATATTAAAAAATACTTAAAGAGATAATTTAAAACACTTAAAGAGATAATTAAAAAACACTTAAAGAGATATTTAAAAACACTTAAAGAGATAATTTAAAAACACTTAAAGAAATAATTTTAAAACACTAAAAGAGATAATTTAAAACACTTAATTTAAAACACTTAAAGAGATAATTTAAAAACACTTAAAGAGATAAAAACACTTAAAGAGATAATTTAAAAACACTTAAAGAGATAATTTAAAAACACTTAAAGAGATAAATTAAAAACACTTAAAGAGATAATTAAAAACACTTAAAGAGATAATTTAAAAACACTAAAAGAGATATTTAAAAACACTTGAAGAGATAATTTAAAACACTTAAAGAGATAATTAAAAAACACTTAAAGAGATATTAAAAAATACTTAAAGAGATAATTTAAAACACTTAAAGAGATAATTAAAAAACACTTAAAGAGATATTTAAAAACACTTAAAGAGATAATTTAAAAACACTTAAAGAAATAATTTTAAAACACTAAAAGAGATAATTTAAAACACTTAATTTAAAACACTTAAAGAGATAATTTAAAAACACTTAAAGAGATAAAAACACTTAAAGAGATAATTTAAAAACACTTAAAGAGATAATTTAAAAACACTTAAAGAGATAAATTAAAAACACTTAAAGAGATAATTTAAAAACACTTAAAGAGATAATTTAAAAACACTCAAAGAGTCAAAGAGATAATTTAAAAACACTTAAAGAAATAATTCAAACCACTTAAATCGGTAATCATCCTCATTGTAGTCTACTAACCCTATAATTTAACAAAAAATGAAGACAAGACAAAAAAACAAAAACGTCATTTTGAATCATCCCAGACATTTCCGTGAAGAGCATCCTCTATTTTGTGTATGTCCCCGAAGACATTTCATTAATATGCCTTTAATTATTGATGTCCTAAAATTCAATTAGTTTTTCCTTCCTTTATATCACGAACATCAGGACAGCTTTTTCCAGATCGAGTTACGGAATTGGAGAGCAAAAACAGGAGCGGCTGAAGATCTGTGTGAACCTAGTTATCTTGGTTTTCAATCGGCCAACTTATTTTGTTTCTCTTTGGTTTCTTTCTTGGTGTATATCTTGCGTTCTGGTGCCGTTGAAATTAAGAGGATAGCTCGCTCTATTAAGGAGGATATTTAACTAAATACGGGGAGGAGATAAGCAGGTTATTTTGCTAAGGTAAGAGAAGTAAGAATTATCTCTATAGTTTTCTGTGTTATATTTTAATAGTTATGTCAAACTATATCAATATTACAATGTAAATTGTCAAATTTAAAATTCAAACTGCAGCTGTCCGTGTTAAACTGTGTCAAATTCAAACTGCACTTGTCCGTGTCCAAAATCATGTTTTAAAGGCTATTGATGACAACCAGTGCGTTGTTCTTTTGCTGTTGGATTTATCCGCAGCTTTTGATACTGTAGATCACGGAATCTTGTTGCGTAGACTGCACTCCACGTTTGGCATAAAGGGGAAAGCACACGCATGGCTTTGTTCTGCATATCTTACAAATCGCAAGCAATCTGTTCAGATTAATGGGACAACTCCTCAGTCCTTCTCCTGAGTTACGGAGTTCCACAGGGGTCTGTGTTGGGACCAATGCTGTATCTATTGTAAACGTCCCCATTAGGTGATTTAATCCAGAAGGATGCATGCATGTCCTTTCATCTATACGCGGATGATACTCAATTGTATACCACCTTTGGCTGCAATGATGATGCAGAAGGTCTTCTGTCACTGGTAGGATTGAAAGATGACTCACACCAACATTACTAATTGGATGGCTGCTAATAAACTCACACTCAATACAGATAAGACGGAGCTTCTTGTTCTTCGCTCAAAATACCGACAGATTTCCTTAGTTGCTGCCCTCTATTACTATTGAAAATAATTCCATCCAACCCACGGATAAAGCGCGTAATATTGGAGTAACATTTTATACTACTTGTCATATCATGTAAATAATGTGGTCAAAGGGGCTTTTTATCATCTTAGAAATATTGCTAAGATCAGAAAGTATATTGATGCTGATACTGCAGAAGTTCTTATTCATTCTTTCATTAGCTCTATAAATTTGGATTTTTGTAATTCACTTTTATATGGTCTTCCCAAATATGAGATAAATAACCTGCAAAACGTACAGAACGCTGCAGCAAGAGTTATAGCGTGCTTATACATTAATACGACCATATCAGCTCAACTTTAGGGAACTATACACTGGCTGCCTGCAATATTTAGATGAAATTTTACAACTTTATCAACCAGCAAGGCGTCTCCGTTCCTCTTCGGACAAGTGGCGCTTTAGCACTATAATCTCAAGACATATGGGTACAGAGCGTTCCCTGTTGCAGCGCGAAAACTTTGGAACTACATGCTTCCAATCAATACCAGATCGACCAGTGACATTAATATTTTTAAATCTAAACGGAAAACCGATCTTTTTAACTGCAAGCTTATGATTTGTAGTTTATCATTATCATGAAAGTATATTTCTATTGTAATTTTTATCCTTGTATAATTTATCTTACTGTTAGTATTCCTTAAGGGTCTTTTTAAGTGACCTATTTGTATACAGGGTGTATAAAAAAAAGCGCAACCTCGGAATTTCCCAAGAAATCCACTTTGTTTTTATTAGCACAAAAGATTTTAGGCCTCTGGGAATTTAACTGTTGTTGATACTTGTAAACTAAACAAATTAAATAAATGCATAAATTTCGATTCAATTCTGCTGTACGTGCTCGAGTTTGTAGTAATTAGACAGTTATGCCCCTGGAATACGATTACAAGCTATTTTAAATTCCCAGGGGCGAAAATATTTTGTGTTTAAGAACACAGTGGATTTCTTGGGAAATTCCGAGGTTGCGCTTTTTTTTATACACCCTGTATATATACAGTGTGTATCAAAAAAACCGCTACCGGAAGCAACTGTGAATTAGCATTTTTTTCAAAGAACCCATTGTAATAGTTTGAAGGCTTAGACACCTCTGAGCAACGAATGCTTGATTAACGCAGCGCTTGGACCATCTTAATTTCCCAGGTGTCTAAGGGTAGCGGTTTTTTTTATACACACTGTACATACACAGGGTGTATAAAAAAACCAGACCTTTAGAAATTAACCTATTGTTGTTAAGCATAAGATTTTATGCTCCTGGGAATTTAAAATAGCTTCTAATCGTATGAAGGAGCATAACTGCATAACAAATTATCAAAGTACTAATTAGTCATATCATCAGTTCGAATAAAAATGGTTCAACTGACCACAGAGCAACGAGTTTTTACTGTTTTACATTATACCGAGACTCAATGTACTTTGAGTCTCGGTATAATGTAAAACAGTAAAGTGTGTTGGAATATATACATTTTAAGACCAAACCGGGACCAGTTGCGAAAAATGCAACTTCAAGGCCTTCCGGCTGAAATTGAACCCAGTAATGTACTGTATTAGAGCTATATAAACATTGTAAAATTATTTTTACGGCTCTTGAAATTTGCTATGTCTAAAATGCATTTTCTTCTTTGTGAGGCTTAAAAATGACAGCTCGTCCATCAAAGCGACCGAATTATGCTTCAAAACAAAACAGCCCAAAACGCCATCTCTCATATTGTCTTCTATTTCGCCTGGTTGTTTTATTCAGTGCTTCATATA
The DNA here is from genome assembly GCA_035772405.1 of Chrysogorgia sp. JL179-B06. NCBI lineage: Eukaryota > Metazoa > Cnidaria > Anthozoa > Scleralcyonacea > Chrysogorgiidae > Chrysogorgia > Chrysogorgia sp. JL179-B06. The sequence goes on from JAYKKM010000147.1 coordinate 4,146,509, forward strand.
ATGCAAACAAATTTGCGTCTTCAATGCAGAAACGTAAGTTCAGATTAAAATATCATTATATACTTATAATGATATTAATAAAGTTTTACTCTATTTTTGTGCAACTTATTGTTGTTTGATTCAGAATTAACATGTTTAATTAAAAGGGTTTAAAAAGATCCCTTTGTAGTCGATCACAAGATATATATAACATCTTTTTTTGTCATTTTTACTGAAGGTGCTGGTTCAAACGTTTCTCAATCTACTGAATCAGCATACTCTGACGTATTGAATGATATTCAAATAAGTTCAAATGAAGGTTACCAGCCCACCATCGTTGACGACAAGACGTTTTCAAAAGTCAAAGGGAAACGGCAAATGAATAATAACACGAAGATTAATGTTAGACTAAATCTCGTCGTGGAACGCGAGGTTAACTACTTTGTGAATGACGGGATCGAGGTTAGTTGACGATTAAATCTTTATACGCGAACTAAATGTTTTTTTTTATCATGTGGGCCTATGATTTTTTTCTTGTTCTAGTCCTTGTTCTTGTCCTTGTTCTTGTTCTTGTTTTTGTTCTCGTTCTTGCTCTTGTTCTTTCTCATGTCGTCCTCGTCTTTTTTCTTGTTGAAGTCGGTCTTTCTAAATATAGTCAACTAGCGTACTAGTATACTCCATCTTAAGTGAACGAGATATTCTCGCGCATCTAGATATAACTTAACACTTATCTGTGGGGATGTGCAGTGTTTTTCATAAAAAATTCTTTTTCATGAAAAAGGGCGTTAACATATTTATACTTTTGATATTTTTAGAAACCAAAGACAATACTTTGTGAGACAGACAAGAAAAAAAGGACACAAGATATTCCAGGTTAATTTCGTCAATCATTTAATTCAGTACGTTATAGAGTATTTTTTAGAGTGTTTTATTACTGAGAGTACGAACTCAATTTTTTTGTAACGAAGCGACACTTTTTGCCCATAATATTTCGCCGGCAACTTTTATATATCAATTTTTCATACTACTTGCAATTCTGAAAATCACCTGACCGTGAAGATACCACGCACTAAAGTACTCGTGCATGATCAATTTGAAGTTTACCTTTTAAGTTATTTCATTTCAGGAAGATAACGCGATGGTGACGGCAAAAAGCCTTCAAAATGGCGTGCTCTGCTTAAGAAATATAAAATATTTTTCGTGTTTCCATACAGTTTTAGAAACACAAGTGGAGCCTGAAGGACGCCATTATCTCCACTACGATTTCGAGTTCTCTCAGACATTCACGACTGTGTGTTATAACTACATGAAAACACGAATAAAATGTTTTGTATTTTTTTATATAAAACAACATTTTGAAAATAACAGTAATACGTATAGGAATAAGGTTGACTCATTAAATTCTGCATGAAAATATAAATTCTCCTCACTCAAAAATCACTCTCAGCTGGCAGTGGCGGACTGGACTTGAAATGTCTACCGGGCTTGAAATGGGTTTGAAATGTCTACCACAAAGATAATAATATCATGCACTCTAGTTTAATTTTTTTTAACTCTGGACACCGGGAGTTTTTTCGGTGCTCCATATGTCCCTGTCACCTGTCACCTGTCAATGCGACTGAATGTGAGAGAAAAGCAATTCGTTCAACAATAAATTCACAAATGTATTTCTTTTTAAACTTTTAAGAATGTTTAAGCAACTTTTCGTTTCACTTCAAGAACGGTGGGAAAATTTTACGTGTTTCTATATGCAGTTATATAAAAACACGCAGAACACCTTTTCAAAATGTTATTTCATAATGACATTTATGTCGGCAAAAAGCTGATGGCGTCAGCAGATCACGTCATTATCCACAAGAGGGCTCTTTCTTAATAACCACCTTTATAATCGTTAAGAAATAACCAAGTAAATGAGAGACCCAGTCAATTCCACAGCGTTGTAGGTGCAGACACCCGTTTACACGATGCCGAGGCACGAAATTAACACGGCACGAAACAACGTCGGATTGGCTTTTCGTCTACAGATACCTGCAGGAAAATCATTTGAATACGGCACAGAATAAATACGGTACCCCAGCTGCATTAGTATGAATACGTCATCGTGTAAACACCCGAATATTGTACGATTCCGTACCGCTTTCTAATGTATAGGCAGAGAATTTTTCAAAACGATTTGCGCGCTTTAAATTGATTTTCCTTCCATTTGGCGAAGTCTGTGGTGTCAGCCATTTTCGAACATAAACGACTCGGAGACATGATAGACATAATGTAAGTATGTGACAATATTTCAACCTGGAAATCTATTTGTTCTAAATGTTACTCTACCCATAACCTGGCCTCCTCATCTTTTTAGTTATTGTACAATGGAAGCTTAATTAATAAATAAATAAATAAGTCAAGCCCTAATTTATACCGGAAGAGAGTGAAACTGTGTGACGAACGCATGAACCTATGCCATGAAAGATTTTTTAAAGATATTGGACACACATATGTGCCTCACTTGATGTTAGAAGAGAAATCGTGATCCTTAATTTGTATCATTTAGTTCTCCAACCAATTTTTGTTATAACTTTTCTTTTTTGGATATGAAAGAATACAGTATAGGCGTTACGATCTCAATCTCATGCAGAGCTCTCTCTCTCTCTCTCTCTCTCTCTCTCTATATATATATATATATATATATATATATATATATATATATATATATATATATATATATATATATATATATATATATATATATATGCTTCCCAAAAGGCCACCCTCTACGTAAAATATTTAATCGGAACACCCTAAAATTGAGCTATAGCTGCATGCCCAGCATGCAAAATATAATTTCATCGCATAATAAATCTATACTTAATAAAGAAATACTCGACAAAAAAATTCAAAACGACCCAATTACAACTAAAGAATGCAATTGCCGCCAGAAGGATGCCTGCCCACTCTCCGGGAAATGCCAAACGGAAGCGATAGTTTACCAAGCCACAATTACGAGAGAAGATAACATGGAGAAAGAAACCTACGTTGGATTAACTGAGAGCACTTTTAAAACTAGATACGCAAACCACACTAGCTCTTTCAGAAATTCGAAACATAAACTTGCCACTGAGCTCAGCAAATATATTTGGAAATTAAAAGAACTAGATGTCCAATATTCGATCAAATGGAAAATAATCAAACAATGTAAACCCTACTCTAACAAAACCAAACGATGCAACCTATGCTTACATGAGAAGTTTATCATTATATGCTATCCGAAACTAGGCTCACTCAACAGAAGAAATGAACTTGTATCCACTTGTAGACATAGGAAAAAATATTTGTTAAGCAATCAATAACCAACCTACTATTATCACACCTACTATCACACCTGTAAATGTCACACCAAACAATAGACCAGTGCATGCCATGATGCCATCCGTATAATCGATTCATCCTGTAGATCAACATAAACTCAAGTTTCCTGTGTATTAACATCAGTTGCAATATTCACCTGAAGAGTGTGGTAAGCTTCGCTTACCATACGAAACAGATTTGTAGTGAATTAAAGTTCAAATGAAGTAACTCGAGATAGTCTTTTTGTTTTACTATCCTGCGAGCACTCTACCCGTATGATTTCGATCCTGACAATTATCTATCTATCTATCTATATATATATATATATATATATATATATATATATATATATATATATATATATATATATATATATATATTATATATATATATATATATATATATATATATATATATATATATATATGAGTGTGAGTGAATTTCTTCACTTAATACTGAACTTGATAGGTCAGCTTGCTTTAGGTTAATATCTGATTAAATTTTTTTTAATAATCGTGATCGGGCGGATTCCTAGACATTGAAATTCCTCCAATTTGATTGGCTACCAGCTGAGCGTCCTGTTTTTTGCGATATCTGACCACGGTCACGGAATCCTAAATGCTAAAAAAATTTAATGGTGATTTTACTTTATTATTAACTGGAAAATGGAAAACTAACACAAAAAGTATTTTGATTTGTTTTCCTTTCCTTATCCAAATAATGCAGATTTACCGAACTAAAGTAACTCAAGTCTTTCACCTTTTATAATAAAAAATAAATATGTTATTTTACGTTTTGGTCGATCTATATAGAAAAATATTTGCCCTCGGTCTCACAAATGACCCTCGGCCTACGGCCTCGGCCAGTTTCTGAAACGTCGGGTAAATATTTTCCTATACGGAACTCCCATCTGGTAAATTATATATATATATATATATTATTTTATATATTACTTATTTTACGTGTTTTCTTCGGATAGATGATCGAAAACGTTTTCACGATTTACTGATAAGCGCTATCTTCAAAACAAAGTCAAGGTAAGAGATTATTTCACCCTTGGGTTGTACTATATTTTGGTTCTGGTTTTTGGGACAGTTTATCAAGCTAAAGGTCAAATTAAAGGAGCGAGCAAGGCAAGCAGTAGCTGTAGCAGCGATAGCAATAGTATTTACCGAGGGTTAATACATATTGTGAAGTCAACATGACTAATTGGTAACTGGTATTGAAATAATTTTCTCCAGGACCCTCACTAAAGGAAGGGGGGAGACATTTTTTGCTAAAATTAAAATTAGTGCCAAATTTCTATATCTTCCAGAAATAATTTTCGAAAAATAAATCGTTTGTTATCCTCTAAGAGAAATGATGGCAAGAAAAACATCGATCCTTGGCTTTTTGAAAAGAATCCGATTTTTTCGTATATTTTCCAAGAAGTAAGCATATCCATGTATATACACACACACCCACGCATACATACATGCGCTTACAGAAACTCAGACATACATGCATAGTCACTGACATGGACACATCATAAATTAATTAATTAATTTGTCATTAACAACTTTGCTTGAAGACAAATTATGTGCAACATTTATAAACTTTCAGAAAAAGTTGTACCGAAAATACCTACAAGTCATATGTTCCCAAGACAAGAAAAGGAAATGGGCAGAAAATGCACTTAGAAACCTTGGTTTGGAGAAAGCTGCAAGAAATTGTCAGGATTCCAAACTGAATTTAATCTTTCCATGGAAAGATGACAAGGTGATAACGTTTTTCAAATCTTTGGATAAAGGTTAACCTTTTCAGTGTGGTATTTCCAAAATAGCTGATGAGAATAATTAGCAGTACTCTCTATTATGCTCCTATTTGGCTCTCCGATTTTGGAATTGCTCCTTCAATCTATATTGAATCCTTCTATATTGAGCCCTCTCTATTGAACTCCATATACTGAACCCTCTATTTTGAGACCTATCTCTATTGAGCTGCCCCTCTATTGAACTCCATCTCTATTTAACCCCTCTCTATTGAATCTCTCTCTACTAAACCAATCTTTATTGAATCTATCTCTACTCAACCCCCTCTGAATTACGCCTCCTTTTCATTGAACCCCTCTAACTCCCTCCAAAAGGTCTGAAATTCAATACATTTCTGGTTCTTAATAAGCCTTTCACGTGACACTATTTAAAACACAACTTTCCTAATTTCTGATGGGGATTAAACACCACCACACGTTGTGCTATGTGGACTCCGTGAAAGAAAGAAAGAAAGATAAAATCTAGAACCAGCACATTACAGCTACTTTCGTATTATACAATCTCAGTCTTAGCTCAATTGCTAGAACATTGTAACATTTAGTAGCTTTACCATATTAGTCTATGTAGCTCAATGGTTACAGGCTTTACACATATGTAACCTTTGTTCTACTATCTCAGTCCATGTATCTCATTAGTTATTAGAACTTATTTCAGATAGTTACAAAAGTTGAACACATTTGTATCCATAATTCGCTTTACTACGATTTTATTTGCTATTTATCCATTTAAAAATCCTTTTCAGGCCGACAAAGACGAAACCTCAGCTATCGATACCATTCTCTACGTTGGTTGTGTGTTAATCTTGTTTGCAATACTGACTTTAAATCTTTTATACCTGTAAGTTTATGCTGTATGCATGCATGCCTTTGTGAATGGATTGGTAGATAATTAGCAAGCTAGATATGTTATAACTATATAAGACGTTTACTATGTGGGTGTCTAGCGGACTGTCTGCTTTGCATAGTTGGTTATTTGGTTAATTGATTGATTGATTGTTGTCATTAATTGATATTAATTTTTGATTTTTGATTAATATTAATTAATTTAATTAATTTGATTTTAATTAAATTAATTAAATTTAATTTGATTAATTAAATTAAATTTAATTAAATTTAATTAATATTAAAATTAAATGTACCTCATTATTAATATTTAATATTTAATATTTAATATTTAATATTTAATATTTAATATTTAATATTTAATATTTAATATTTAATATTTAATATTTAATATTATTAATATTTAATTGTTTAATAATTATTATTATTAATATTTAATTATTAATTATTATATTAATATTAAATTAAATTAATATTTTAATTAAATTAAATTTTATTAAATTAATTAAATTAAATTAATTGATATTAATTTTAAATTTTTGATTTTAATTATTAATTTTTGTTATTAATTGATTGATTGGTTAGTTGTCTGGTGAGTTGGTTGGTTGGTTGAATGGTTGGCTGGTTGGTTGATTGGTTGGTGGCCTGGTTGATTTATTTGGTATCGTAGGCTGGTTGGCTAATATTTTGGTCGGTCGGTTTATTATTTATGTTATAATATACCAATTAACAAGAAAACTCGCATTTTTCTGTTAGGTTCCTGCAAGTTATCAAACCGAGCAATTCAACATTTCTGCTCCGAAACACATTCTACCAGTCGAGATCGAAGATCTTGCTTCTGGCTCTTGGTTTGCTCTTGTCTCGTGCACCAGTTGGCAGTGATGTCACAGTATCAACCAGACAGGGAACCTACTTTCAAAACCATGCGCCAGGACGTAAGTAGAATACTTTTCAATTGGTTTGCGTGTTTATGTCGATTTCCATGAATGCTTGATCTGTTTTGCAATCATTGAATAGAGATTACTGTATGGAAAGTGCAACATAAAGTTTTATATTCACGAGTTATTTGTGACGTTAAGGGTGTTTGGACGTATTTAGATTTGCAGACCTTATATCCGTTGCTAAGGAAGCTGAGAATTTATAAATTTGCCATATAATTTCACAGATTTAAGAATCCATCAAGACAATCTATATGTGGTATATGTGGACAAACCTCTTTCGTTTTCAATCTGCGAAGGTTTTTAAGAAAAATTAATTAATTAATTAAGTAAAATTAATTAATTAATTAAGCAAAATTAATTAATTAATTAAGTAAAATTAATTAATTAAGTAAGTAAAATTAATCAATTAATTATTTAATTAATTAAAAAAATTCGAAAACGTAATTGATAATTAATTAATTAATTAATTAATTAATTAATTAATAACTATTAACATATTGATAACTCCAATTTTATTGTTCAGCAAATCCAAACGTACTTTTTGTAGGAAGTATGTAATTTAGGTTTACACGAAACTTATGTAGCATAATGTCAAAAATGACAAAAATTATAGTTTTTGTGTTTGTCAATGATGCCAGTGTGACGTTATCAAATTACGTCACCAGACCAAAGACGTTTGCCTACATATTCCACACATAAAATATCGTCGTTATACTGTACCTTGAATTTATTGTCCATTCACGAATTATATTTGGCACTATGACTTGTCCTTATTTTCCATTGTCCATGAAACAACAATATGTGACCTTCTGATGAGTAGCGAGAAGCTCATCTAACCAGGTTACATTTTCACACATAAGTGCACGAGGGACAAATCGCATCGAAGGGGAAGTGAGATGATCTAACTATTGAGCTAAATGGACTCAAATGGTAAATCAAAGGTTACATATATGTGTAAAGTCTGTGAGCTCCATGGACAGTGTACATTTTAGATTGTGAGCTGAGCTTACGTATGTAATTATGATGTAATGTAATGTGGTATCAGGAATTTTTCTAAATAATTTGGTGCAACGAATTTCCGCAATTTTTGCATTAATCTAAACAGATCTTTTAACGATAGTAATATTCTTGTTATGTTAGGTTATCTTGAAGGTCATGTCAACGAATCTTTCGTTGTCTCAACACGGATTGAATGCTACATGAAATGTGATACTCTCCACTCAATATGTATGTCCCTTAACTACATTCAAAATGAAGGAACAAATATTTGCGAGATAAATAACGAAACCCAATATTGTGCTCAGCCTGGGGAGTTTATTGTCAAAGAAAACTCATTTTATGTCGAAACGATGCCAGAAAATAACAACGGAGTGAGTATCTTTTTTATTCTAAAGTTTGCCGGTTAGTGCATGGTTTGTAAAATTCCTAACCTTTTACACATCATACATAATATACATATAGATGTGTTAACATACAGAGTTCGAAATAAGCGCTCTCCCTATTCCCGGACAACTAAATTTAGGCGTTGGATTACTTTTAGTAGTATCAATGAGCTATATTCGTATAATTCGTTAGACAACTGTTTTTATATATATATATATATAATTATATATATATATATATATATATATATATATATATATATATATATATATATATATATATATATATATATATATATATATATATATATATATATATATATATATATATATATATATATATATATATATATATATATATATATATATATATATATATATATATATATATATATATATATTTAACAATCGAGTCGTATATGAGCTCACAGCCAACGAGTTCATATACGGCGAGGGCGAATGGTATAATTGTTTTATAATATAGCAAAACATTTTAAGATAGTAATCGGGAAAACTGTTGATATGTCGCAGTGAATAAATTATTTAATTGAAAGCAACGAACTTCCACCACATATACTTTTGCTTCAAAATTTTGTCTGAGAGCCAAAAATTCGTTGAGATGGTTCAATAAAGAAAAAAAGTTCCTTTGAAAAGCCAAAAGGTGGGTCAATTTTTGGTTATTGTATCACGGTTGTGAATATTTGGGTTTTTAAGAGGATATGATAGCGAAAAAACATTCTAGCTTTGTTGTTTTTCGATGTGTATAACCTAAAAAATAAAAAGTAACGTTTTCATTCATAATGCTTTATTACTTCAAAAATAATCTTTACTGAATAATAATTATAATATTTGTAATAAATATGTGTTGCTACCTAACTTTTATCCTATTTATTTTGTTTGACAAAACAATTCACAATTCAGTCGGGTTTTTCGAAGCATTAAGACGATTTTTAAAGTGGATTTTGCATCATAACTTAATAACATAAATCTTAGTTCAGATTTTTTGCTCCTGTGCGTTAAAGAAACAGCCAGTTTCATCTGCAGTAGGTTGAGAAACTCAGGCCGCCATTTTGTTTTTTCATCACTAATGATATATGAGCTGATATAGCTTGCTAGTATAAGAACCAATCAGATTGCTCATATACGGTAGATATACATATGGATATATATATACTAGGAGTAATCAAAGATTATGTAATTGCGTTCGACGCATGGCGAATGAAGATCGGTAATTATGCTGTAGCGAATCATGAAAATAAATAAAGCTAATAAATATATCACAGCGTCTTAATTGAAGAAGACACTGTAACCTCAATATTTTTTACAACGGCCTGAGTGATTTCCGTACGTTATTTTAATATTGGGAGAGTATATTCCCCGTTCGTTTGTTCGATTTGAAAGTTGACCGCCAGATACCTGTAAATCGTTCAATTCAGAAATATTACAATCGTGAAGTTCGATTTGGCAAAAGTTTCATAACTTCGCGAGGCTTGCTCGTTTCGAGTAAATGTTGTTCGAATTAGATGTATGGTGTTCAAATGATCAGATTGACTTTTAACATTATAAACGCGCCATATGATTACCGTTATACCGTATGTTATTTTAAAATGAGGCTATGGATTGGACCATATGATCGACTTGATACGTGGTTTAGATTGTTATCGACTGGAACACGGCAACAAACGACAGCGTCTTAATTCAAGGAGACACTATATAAACCTCAATGTTTTTGACAACGGTGACATCCCGTATTCCCGTATTGTTAGTTCGATTTGAAATATGACCGCTCAACCGCTAGATAAGTCAGCAAACATTACAATCGTGAAGTTCGATTTGGCAAAGTGTCGCTTGAATGGAAAATTTATAACTTCGCGAGGCTTGCACGTTTCGAGTAAACGTTGTTCGAATTAGATGTACATGTATGGTGTTCAAATGATCAGATTGAATTTTGACATTATAAACGCGCCATATGATTACCATATGACATGTTATTTATTACAAGGCTATATGATCGCCTTTATACGTGGTTTATATTCTACATTCTATTTATTTGATCCTCCATGCTATAGAAAATTCCTAGCATCACTCTGCTGGCATGCCTAATCCTGAACACTTCTACAGGCAACTTCGTATCCACTGCTCCTGTGTTAGTCCCGAGGCAGCATTTTCCTAGCTAGTATACTAATGCCATAATTTATTCCAAATTCCAAAACCGTAATTTATTCAAAAAGGGGAAAGATTTTATCTTGATTTCTTTTAGCTGTAAAGCACTGGTGACCCATAACATGCAAGATTAGAATGCGTTCTCCTTCGTCGAACGCAATAATTTATTTATATATATATATATATATATATATATATATATATACTTCGTGACTTGATCAAGTACATCTCCTTCTGTTATAGGGATACTGTTCGACTTGTGGATACCGAGGAGTTATTAGGAAAACGAAGGAAACACCAGGTTTTATGTGTTTATGCAAAAAACCATTTTATGGAGACCGCTGTCAGTATCATTTAGGTAAATTACTAGAAATATGTATACGCAATAACCCCTCGCCCGCCTGTCCCATCAGAAGATTTTTATATTAATTATGTCAAATAATATATTATATGCTTCCCAATCAGAATGGTCCCCAGTACCCCGCCGTAGCACGCCCTGTATTTGTGATCACAAATCGCAAAAGTCTGTATCGTAAATTTTGAACATTATCTTGGACAATATTTTACCGATTTCAATTCTGAAAACAGATTTGGAATTACGTTTACGTGCATACACCCTTGATAAAACAGTTTATGTACTTAGAAATTAATCGGCCATGTTTGAGTCGGCCATTATTATATAGATATCCATATCGATGAAATACCAAGGTTTTCTCAGAACATTGCATAGTCGTTGTATAGATACGAATTTATCTTCTCGTTTTGATACTCGTTCTCTGAACAAAGAATAATTTTTGAATACAGTTTACCTAGTCTGCCTGCGATGCCTGTCTACCTACGTATGTGTGGCTCATGTTGACTTTCAAGTCTCAAGCTGACTTTCACATTGATAATATATTTCACATTTCATGTAATATATGAAACACGAGGAATAGTGTTTACTTGACTCTGAAGATGACCGCCGCTGAGGCCGTCGAAACGTCAGTCACCAACAATAGTCTTTCTCAAGACTACAACAACCTGGACGATGAACTCCACACTTCTATTGATACTCCAGGGTTCAAACCATTTATTTTAGTTTGTTGAAAATCGAGGCGAAGCCTAGGTTTTTTAACAAACTTCGAGGTGTTTGGATATCCTGATGAAACACTCTTCCTCTGTGTTTCATATAACATCTCCAACAAATCAGTATTTTAAGAATATACCTTTTGGGTATACTAGAGAGCCACGACCACCGTCTGCAGAAATTTGTTTTGAGATCTGCACTTTCCATGGGAAGCCATCTAATTGGCTTACCCGAAACAACTTTTATCCTAACCTAACCCTAAATAACCCTAATCCTAACCCCCACACCCCTGAAGCCATCTGATTGGCTATCAAGGTCCCCAAAAAGTGATTCCAAAAAATAATTTTGCCCACCGTCTTGGTGCTCATTTCCTTTTTCTGATTTCCTTCGGCTCATGAATTATACTCAGCAAATCTGAAAGATATCGTCCTTGCTTTTTTAGACGAACTTTCTTCTTCACTCATCTTAAGACGAGGACAAAATTATTTTTTAAAACTTAAGCAGTTTCTTCCCGTCAAGTCTACTTGGAAAATTTGCTACCGTGCTACTGAAGATGGCTGGGCATCATCTACCTTCCATTCACGATGTGACGACAAAGGTCCAACAGTCACCATTATTCGTGTTAAAGACTACGTTTTTGGTGGATATTCCGACATCTCATGGGGAGGTAACATAATGTTTTTAAGATATACATAAAACATTGTTTCTCATATCACTTTGAAATAAACTGAGGGCGTAAAAAAAAACATTCATACCTTTAAAGGATTCTCTATTCATACAGTATACTGTATATAGATCTATAGATCTCAGATAAAGGTAACGTCCTTTTCAAATAAAGGTTTTTCCTTAAAAAAACAATTACATGTTACTTAATCTGTCAGTCCGATTTTAAAAATCGCTTCATTTTTTATTTCATCTTTGTTAAGCAGTGACATAGCTAGAGCCTCCCTCCCCACATACACAGAATCTCTCAAGGCTGCATTGTCATAAAATGTGAAGTGACAAAAACTATTAACAAAAAGTTTGGCAACTTTTTACACAAGTGTAAAAATAGGCAAAACGCGCATACAACAACTTTTATGGCAACCCATAAGGTCACGCCCATGTTTTGGGACGCATCTTGTCGAAAATTTGCAGCGTTGACTTCGCCGATTAGAATTTCTACAATCATGGCCAAAAGTGTTGGGATTTACTGATTTGAAATTGTTTGAATTTACTGGCCCTCTTTCAATATTGTAATTGCGTTCGCATTTGTCCACAATATAAGATCTTGTACTGCTTAGAAATAACCTAACAAAAACCGAGGTAAAACCTAGGTTGAACCTCACCTTAATAATGATATTACTCTGTTCAGTGTTAGTTAAACTTTCTCTAAAACACACTGAATATAAATATGGACTATTTCCTGTGTTACTATATAATTTTATTGTGCTTTGCTAAAGTTTAGCACCAATTCTATCATTGTTTAACTGAACCTCAACCTCAGCCACACTGTTATTTCTGAGCAGTACTGTACATTCAACACACTTATATATTGAACAATAGTGGTGTGAGGGCGAACTTATGACCTATCCTAATCCGCTAATAAGATAAATTATGGAAACAAAATTATTCTGCGTGTAGGTGTTCCAGACACTTTTGGTCATGATTGTAGCTACGTCATTGTTTTAAAGGATCCTACAAAATACGACAGCTAGTGTAATATAAAAATAGTTCATACAATTAGGATTCAAGTAAGATATATTATGCAGTAAGATATCTTATGCGGTAAGATATCTGACTGATGCAGTAAGATATCTTATGCAGTAAGATATCTGACTTATGCAGTAAGATATCTTATGCAGTAAGATATCTTATGCTAGTAAATCGGTGGCTTTGTGCTAATAAACTTTCACTAAACATTGACAAATCTAGTTTTGTGATATTTCATCCAACCAGAAAAAGATACCATTTTCCTTACAGCTTAATATCTCCAATAAGCCTCTTAAAGAGGAAACATTTATTCAGTATCTTGGCGTAATGTTAGATGGTAACCTTAAATGGAAAGCTCATGTTAATTACTTAATGAAAAAAATTAAAAGAAATGTTGGTTTGCTTTCAAAAGTAAGATATTTTGTTGATCTAAAAACTCTTGTTAACTTATACTATGCATTGATTTATCCTTACCTCACATATTACTTAATTGCATGGGGTCATACCTATGAATCGCGATTATTAATCCTCTCTTTTTACAACAAAAACGTACTCTACGCATCATTACTTTTTCTTGTTATACCGAATATAGCAGTCCTTTATTTAAATCCCTGAAATTGATTAAACTTAATGATTTAGTGAAACTTACAACTGCAAATTTTATGTTCAAGTTTCATAACTCTCTGCTGCCTTCAACTTTCGATAATTTTTTACTGCGTGCGCATATCATAATGCCGAGACAACATATTTGTTTTCTAATTAAACTTGCAAATTCTAGGTTACTAAAAGCATTAGTGGTTAAACACGTATTTATTTATTTCGTCAGAAAACAACCATTAATGTTTAATGACATTAATGGTTTGGTCTAACGAAAGTTTTATTTGATTCAATCATACTAAGCATTTCTTTTTTATACCTATTTATCTTTCTAGGATCGACTGGTCGTAAATCAAGCAATAACACGTTTATTTTTTCCCTCAAAAATAAGGACAACCTGCAGCCATTTAAAGCTACAGTGAAAAGCAGATACCATGATCGCGCAATTCACAACAGGAATGATTACGGTCCGGTCTTTGGGGCAGGTCATGACCTCAAAATAGTAAAAAATGCTAACTCTCATAACAAGTCCTACACAAATTTTGGTCACACATACCAACCTCCCTCTGGCTACAGTTTCCGGAACAACAACACCCGAGCTCTTTTGGCTGGCACTTACCATTTCTCTCCATCCGAAGTTGAAGTGTTTTACTTACGTTAACCATGCCACCTCACGAATTACCACTACACGGTATATGATAAACTTATCCTGAATAGATTAAAAATGCAATGCATTGTATAGTATCAGTAGAAGTAGAAGTGCTTTATTCATGTAAGATTTCTGATGTAACAATTAATTGTAAATGTTGATTATGTTAAGCAGGTTCATTGTGAATCAATGCAAATGTTAGGAAATATTGATTTAATAAAATAAAAATGATTGAAGTTGCAACACTCGTTCCATCTTTTTTGTGCATGGTAACATAGTCAATCGAGATATGGTCTGGAAACTCAGCTAAAGTCTTTGTTCTATCTTTTTGTTCGTCTTTATGCAATTTTGTGCACGGTGTACGGTCACTGAACCTATATTGTATTTTAGTATAATGAAGCAATCATCCAATAGAATCGTTTGGGTTTAATCGCTCAACCGTATTGTTTAAATATTAATAAACCTAAAACAAAGGATGTGCACGGTGTAAGGTACGGTTCAACATCAAAACGTAGGCATGTTGTAAAACATGGACTGATAAAACATGGACTGGACTGGACTGATAAAACATGGACTGATAAAACATGGACTGGCAAAACATGGACTGATAAAACATGGACTGATAAAACATGGACTGGTAAAACATGGACTGGTAAAACATGGACTGACTGGTAAAACATGGAGGGTTAGGATCTTTGTTGTTTTGGGGTTAGCGATTATTATTAATGTAGACATCTCATATATGATGTCTATACATTAACAAATAATCGCTAACCCCAAAACAACAAAGATCCTAACCCTCCATGTTTTACCAGTCCATGTTTTATCAGTCCATGTTTTATCAGTCCATGTTTTATCAGTCCATGTTTTGTCAGTCCATGTTTTACCAGTCCATGTTTTATCAGTCCATGTTTTATCAGTCCATGTTTTATCAGTCCAGTCCAGTCCAGTCCATGTTTTATCAGTCCATGTTTTACAACATGCCCAAAACGTGCTCATTATAGTCGCTTTGAAGTTTGCCGAGTTTCCAGACCATATCTCGATTGACTATATGATGGTAACATATCTAGATTAGCTGAGAACAGAGCACTGACAGCGCGCGACCTCTTTAAGGTGCCCCGTACAGTTTTCCTAATTGTTGCAAATGTTTTAAAACAAATACTTCTTTAAAAAGTATCGAGATTAACAACTCCGAATTTTTGGTTTAGTAATAATCTTTAAATACTAAAACAATATTTTAACGCTGTTAGCAACATAACGACAACTTTTAATATAAAGTTGTAAAGGTTTTGCTGTGTAAGCTATGTTAAGTTGTCAATACTCAGAAAAACTCTGAGCTACAGACATGACTCGAACCTGCAACCTTCTGCATGTTATTCAGACGCTTTGACCAATGATCCACTAGAACTTAGATTAATTACGGTATTTAAAACTGGGACGAGAATATAATAAATACCGTAATTAACCTTGCCCTGCCATTTAAGTTCTTGTGGCTCAATGTAACGGAGCGTTTGGCTAGCATTCAGAAGGTTGCGGGTTCGAGTCCTGTCTGGAACTCAGAGTTTTTCTGAGTATTGACAACTTAACAAAGCTTGTACAGCAAAACCTTTAAACAAACACGCCGGATGTTGCGAGACTTGAGACTAAAGCGTAAGAAAACACGAGCCGATAGGCGAGTGTTTTTTAGCTTTTCGAAAGTCGAGCAACAACATCCCAAGTGTTTGGATCACGTTATCCAAACACGGAAATCATTGGGTATTTCTTTTATGAAATAACCACAGAGAATTATAACAAAATGTTATTAATATAATTAGATCAACATTGGCATTGCAATTCTCCCAAAAACCGTCAACTACCAATCAGGGCAGGCCTTTCATGTTCTTCTAAGCTAAACGGCCATCATGGATGGTTTCCTATTATGACGCTGACGACAGAAACATCCGAAAATAAGCTTGAGGTAAAAACATCAGGAAAACACGCTTAGATAGATGAAAAATATATTTCCAGATGGATTTAATCACGAAAATATGCCTTAATGTTGCATGGATTGCTGCAGATATAAAGTAATGTTGTGAGTTTGCCTAGCTTCATATTCTACAATACAGAAACGTTTTTGTGGTTTTCTCTCACTGTCAAAGTGTTGTTTCGGTGATTTCTTGCTGGCTATAAGAACAAAATGTCAAAATGAATGGTTTCTTCATGAATATCCTGCCCCCTTTTCCATGTTCTTTTGGTGGACTATATCTATAAAAGTGTTGTCTTTTTGGGTTTTATTGAAACTTTCAATAAGCTAAACTTCGCCCTCACAAATTATACGGAAATTCTCGTTCGCTTTTGCGTTGCTTTGTACACTTTAAATACTTATAATTTCCTATATATTTTCGGCCTATTTTTGCAAAATGTGAAAATTAACAGGGAAGATTGCTGCATATGTATAGAATGTTAATAAATGTTTAAAAACGATGATGGGCCGGCATGCCGATTTGCTTTTTGTGTGTACAAGACCTCAAAATTCCCGTGTTGGATACTCTGATCCAAACACGGGTATTAAGAAATCTGTTGATGTTATTTTATAAAAGAATATGTAAACACAGAATTTTCCCGCCCTTGTTTCAAGTCTGCATATTATTTTATAAAATAAATAAATAAATTTTTTTATCGGTAAGCTAAAAAAGGCTGGTGTTTTTGTTACGCTTTTCTCAAGTTTCACAAAATCTCGCGTGTTTTATACCACAGTGGTAAACATGGAAAACGATTTTATAATATACAGAAGAACTCTCGTAACTCCTGAATGAAGCTGGTGACCCATCTTTTTATTACATATAGGAATACAACAAACAGTCGACAATTGTCATAAACCTTTGATAAAATGCCACAGTGTAAATTGTTTTTCAATGCAAATAATTTGGATTAAAGATTTCCATACAAAAGTTGTTCTTCAAAATTAATGAACGTTTCATATACAATACACAGTTTCCATGATTAAAACACATGATAAAAGTTTAAAAACAGGTAACCAGAGGAAACGATCGAGAAAACAACGCAGCAATGTATCGGATCAATTCGAGGGTGTAACATCCCCTGCGGGTATACACGTCGGTCATTTGACGTTAGGGAGTTTACGAAAACACGATGCGAGCAGCGAGGACGTCGTATCTTAATAATGCAATTTTTCATCCCCAACAAAGGCTAAGTTTAATTATTAGTCACACGATAATTTTCAACGACCTCCTGCTTCTAAACAGGACATCATTTACAGCATTTTCGTGTACTGTGGACGACGTCATCCACTTTGACTTTTAGTTAAGCGGTTTATCATGCACACTAAGTAAAATGACTATCCAAACTGTCAAGCTTCAAAAGTGTCTGAAAACATAACTTGAAAGTGGTCTATAATGGTAGTGCGATTTAGAATATTATGTTTTATGCTGTTTGAATAAATGAATAAAAGAATGCCGTCATCGTCTTCACTTTCGTAAACTCCTTGTTAATGTTCCCCTGCAGAGGCGGGCATTTGATGTAAGCAAAACTCACAGTGGTGGGGCATTAGAGGAGGGGGATTTGACCCTGTCAGCTGTTTCCCAGTCCCTATATTTGCTCGTTCTCGAACACGGTTAGGCAACGCACATGCTCTTTTGAGTTTTGACAATGGCGGAGGAGACGGTGAAGTCAATAGGCGATTTTAAAAACAAGGATGTGAATTTTGTCAAGGTTTGGTTAAGCCAAGCAGGAAAAGTTAAAAGAAACTTTTGAAGTAAGTGGGAGACTGTTTATGATATACTTTTTATATATTAAAGACGAGTAAAATTGGGATTTGAACAAAGTCTTTAAATTGACGTGGGGGATTTGATCATTGAAAATCCTAAAATTCAAATCCCGGGTGTGTGCCTGGGACGGGGTTGTTACACCTTCAAATTGATTACATTAATTACATTAAATTAATTACATTGTTGTAAGAGCATTGAGACTATTGTATAATGCTCCTAATACGTCATTATTATTATTATTATTACATAACGCCTAGGGAGTCTGCCAAATCTGCTACAAAAGATAACTGACCAATTAAACTATGATCACGGGCGCAGAGTAAAAACTACAGTAAGCACCCTTAAACGAAAAATGCAAACATAATTATCAATGAACATCAGTTCCAAAAATGATAAATCTACCGCGAGGCCATATACCAAAGAGATCTTGCATCATGTCACACGAAATGTAAACGACAAAATTCACTTGGCTACTGTGTGCTTGATTAAAAGAAAAACAAATGTCTTAAATATGAGTCTCGGGGTGATATGCATTATGTGCTTTAATTTTGTTTACATCCGGTATTTTATAAAGAAACGCCAAGTTTCCAACAAAATAACATTATGAATATTAAATTAGGTATGTCTTCTTACAAGAAAAGGAGAATATGACTAATTTCTACTAAGGATTGTTCAGATGTTGAGGGATACAAACATGAAAGAAATGAATTTCGTGGCTCGACAAATGACAAAATTGTGAGCAAAATTGTGAGCAATTGTGAGCAAAATTGTGAGCGATTGTGCATTACACCGAGACTTTAATAATGAAGAACGTAATAAAATAGGTACGCAATGCGTACATGCGTCTACTCGTAGTTGCAGTTTCATTAACCTATTGAGCAGCAGGAGTGATCAGAATCTAACTTCGCCTAATAATATCAATGGTTAACCAAGTGTAGAGGTAATAAAAATAAAGGATATGATCACCAAAGAAAGACATATTTTTAAAACAACTTCTCCCTACTAGTATTATAAGAAACATTTGGAGGCCAATAAGGAGAATTTGTATGGTGATACTGGGACTTAAATGGTTAACAATTAACAATTATTGGTGGGAATGTGTCATTGTCCAGTCTGTTAAGCTGGCTTCATGTGTTATAAAATAATAATAATAATATTCATTTCATTTCATCTATGTCGACCTCTCGGTCGAACTCCAGCAACAAATTTTTTCCAGGTGTTCCGATCTTTCATAGCCCTCTCCAAACAACCAATATCTTCGCGACAAGTGTCGTAATAATAATAATAATAATAATAATAATAATAATAATAATAATAATAATAATAATAATAATAAGAGACCATGCATTACGAACTAACAGTATCAAGAATCGGATCGATAAAGATGATGTGTCACCCATGTGTCGGTTATGTGGAGAAATAGAAGAGACTATTAGTCATATAACAGCGGAATGTAAGAAATTAGCGCAAAAAGAATATAAATTGTGGAGACATGACAAGGTCGGACAAGTCATCCTTTGGAAGCTTTGCCAGAAGTTCAGCCTACCGTGTAAGGATAAGTGGTATGACCACGCTCCGGAAGGTGTAATGGAAAACGATCGGGTGAAGATACTATGGGACTTTAAGATCCAAACAGATCATCACCTTGAACACAATAGACCCGATATTGTAGTCTTGGAGAAGGAGGAGAGAACATGTAGTGTAATAGATGTCGCTTGCCCCTTCGATATACGAGTACTCGAAAAGGAACAGGAAAACATTGAAATTAAGAAGATCTGGAACTGTAGAAGAGTAACGGTCGTACAAATTGTCATCGGAGCACTTGGGACTATTATTAGTAGGAATTTTAAGACATTTGCGAAGAAAATTGGTTTGGATGATAGCACTTCATTACTTCAAAACGCTTGCTTGTTGGGAACAGCAAGGATTTTAAGAAAGACCCTAGACACCTAAGGCTATATGCTATAGCTTGATGTTTAGATTACGGGCACCACGAAAGAAACGTGTGAATTGTTAAAATAATAATAATAATAATAATAATACAATAATATTTGTACGGGATAACCCCTTCAAGGCAAACACTGGTATCAATGGGGGGGTCCTGTTTCCTAACAAATTACAATTATTACAAATACTAGCAATACGAATCCGCAATAATCCCCTCGCTCGCTTTTTCTACCACTATCCCCACACCCCACCCCTAGAGTTTCTATTCCCCATCCATGGTCCCCAGTGCCCAGACTGCGTCTGACCGCAGTTCGTCGTACGTAGATTTTGAACGTTATCTCGGCCAATATTTACTCGATTTCAATTCTGAAAACAGCTTTGGAATTTCCGAGTCTAAATACGTAATATACGTGATATATATATATATATATATATATATATATACTATTATATTACGAGAACGTGCATACCCTTCGTAAAAATGGTTTATGTACTTAGAAATTATTCGGCAATCAACCAGCCGCTTCATCGTATATTATTAGCTCGCATGCACGTTAGTGCAGAAGAGCAGTAATGCTATACCTTCGGCGTCCGTGTCCGCGTTCGGGCCAAATGATAAGGTCAGCGTTAAGATGTTCAATTTTCAGTGTGTTTAGCATGTAACCAGACGTATATACCACTGCATGAAAAAATGGATTTACTCAAATTTACAACTGTGCAAATTCCCCCAACAGAATAACAACCTTTTTCCCGAGCTTTCACTATTTTGTACATTGGTTAACTTTTAAGTAGTCCTTGTAATACTGATCAGTGGCGAAGCAGGCCATAACAACTGGTCATGATATATAAACTATAAAACGAATTATATATTATTATTCAATATTCAGAAATATATTGTTTTCAAAATATGCAGATGATTATATTTAGCATAGCATGACCAAATGCTATGGCTAGCCACCAACTTCGCCACTGATATTGATAGCTCAGAGACCCAGGAGCGATTATAGAATATTTGTCCAGTTTTTAACTTAAATTTACTGACACAAATCATGAATGTGAAATCGTATTTATTAATTATTTTTAGCTAAATAGGACGATTAATGTAATTTTAAAGAACGAAGGAATTCTATTATGACAATCTTCAACATGACCATTTAATAGTAAGCGTTACTGGTATTCTGTTTCTACTAATCTAGCTCTTACTTGATTCTAGAAGACTTAATATTATCGAGTACTGCTAGCTCTCTTTCAATTTCTGGCTTTCCCTCTCTCTTTTTTCCATACTGGTGTGTCTTAGAAGGGTTTCTATTCTTATAAGTTTCAGGCATAAGCTACCTGATTCTGTTTTACTTCAGTATTTACGTTTAAATATAAATCGTCGCTTGACTTGACAACTTTGCATTTCGATCAACATTTGTAAAATCACCCACTCTTCCTGGTATTTGAAAGACTAAGTGTTGTGATCAATGGCTTATGGATTTACAACAATTTCACAAGATTTGAATAGGTTATATTTGCTTTTATTTGGTATATCACATCCTCAAACATGAATTGCAGTACGGTGTTTACAATTATGGCGACAACTGGCAAGCTCGGGCGACCTTCTCTCAGGAACGCCTCTGTCCCCTTCTGTGCTCGTATACTCATATTCTGTGCTCATACTGTACTCGACTTTTCCTTTTGTCTTTGCTAGTTAGTTCCACGCGACATCTCACAGAACAAAGGAACATTTTATTTTCCGCCTAGTGGAGATTCGACATAAGGGGCGGTTCTCCATTGGGCGAATATTTTCGCGCGAATCGAATTTCTATATTCAGAATATTTCTGATTAGTTCAAGTCGTTTCGCGCGAATTTACAAGCAAAAATAGGCTTATATGAGCCGAAAAACTATAGGCCCCGGTATTAGGACGTAATTTGGACAACCATACTGTAGTTGGGACAAGGAGTGAGTCGATAAGAGTCTTTTGACTATTCTAAGACAATTAGATAAATTTTCCCAAGAGTATTGCATAATATGTGGTGATTTCAACATTGACTGGCTATGAGGTGAAGGTCAGACCTAAAATATTTGGTCCCTCATATCAGCAGTGTATCTTCCTAATATAATACACATCATAATGTTCGCTTCATAATATGTCTTACTGTATATACAGGTTAAAAGTTAAAACGTTTAAAACCACCAAACGTAATTTTCGACTACAATGTCATCATCAGGGTTCAAATTGACCATTAACTAACCTTCGCCACAGCAACAAAGCTGAGTAATCAAACCGTAAACCTTATTTGCGTAAACAACCGGGCAACAAACTTCTTTTGTACTATAATAAAATTGTCGTATATTATATATAATAAAAGATTGGTGGTAGCATGTGGGAAACGAGACCATTGATTGTGTTATAAAACAACCCATGGTTATAAGCAAGCATTCAGTGCAGGCGAGCTTTAGGTGACTTTGTCACCTATCCCTCGTTTTGAACGTTATCTCGATCAATATTTAACCGTTTTCAATTCTGAAAACAGATTTGGAATACATAACACACGTACCTATTATATTACGCAAACGTGTATACCCTTCGTAAAAACCTCTTTATGTAGTTCGTCAGTGCAATGGCCGCCCTTCACAACATTACACAAATATTGTCCGATTCAAACGGATCACCCATATATACATACAAACCTTTTGTGAGAAATGGATCCCTGCCGCGGCGAGATTATCACCTTCGCTTGCGAGGGGATCAACCCATATTCATATTTGTACAATGTTACAAAAATTAATTTTGACTCAAACGTTATATAATTCCTGCACATATTGTCAATTAAGGCAATAGATATTTGATAATAATAATAATAATTAGTCTTTATTGTTAAGAAAATCTAATAACTAAATTTCTAAGTCATATTTAAAAATAAAGCGATTAATAAAATAGTCCTTACAGCGGGTGTATTTACTTTGGGTCTATGGCAGTTATTTTTTCTAAGATTGTACTTGTAGCATTATTGAGAAAAGTGGTTGGTTAATGGCTTTAGTACATTTTTTAAAATATTTAAATCCTGTTTTTCTAGGTTATGTATATATACTGCTTTGGAGGTATTTTCTCTTAAAACAGCGGCACCATATAAACAGTCAGAGCATAATGTAACATTTGGCAAAACTATACTTTTAAACAGATGGTCTATTTCATTTTGTTTATAGCCTTCCTTACGTAATGATCTAAGAATTTGTAAACACTTGTTGTTTAACTTATTCTTTACATGGGTATCTACTATCACTTTGGAAGGTAATACCTAGAATGACTTACACTGTGGGATATCTGAAATAGATAGATAATTAGTAGTATTCCCTTTCCTATAGAAAATAAGTTCTTTACATTACGTAAAGGGTTACATGACATGCTCTTATTTTTAACCAACTCTAAATACGCAAGTACTAGACCACTCTAGAGTAATCCATATTATCATATACCGGTGCAACAATAGTGGTGTCATCTGCATATTTAACTATGACTTACCTAAACTAATGTTAAGATCATCAAGAAAAATATTAAATAAATAAGGGCCACTAACACTTCCCTGTATGGTGTCTTTGTTGACCACTTTCCAGATACATTCAACATTATTGTGGCAAACTCTCTGCATTCTGTCTTTTATAAAACTTAAGTAATCAATTTATTTACCAATTGATGGTAGAAACAGCAGTAGACATCCGCACTTTTCTGATCAGTGAAGGTACTGCACCCCAAAATAAAAAAGTTTGGGCTATTTAGTTATTTAGTTTAATGTCCTATGAAATAATTAAATTCAGACAACATAAAGCTCTCAGAGATATTGTCCACAGAAATATATTCAGTTGGGCAAATGAATGGGTTATTATTACCTAATTCAACTAAAAGAACTACTGTAAGCAACTACGCTATAAAAGTTTCAAACAATAAGCGGGCGAGGGATTGTTGCGTATACGTATTTCTAGTCATGTTTATTTCAATTCCTTTCGTTATTGTGTAACCTAAATTACCTAACACAAGCTAACAATATCAGTAAATACGTACCTAAAATGAACAGGTTTTGTGATTGGCTATATGGAACAAAGGTGGTTAGGGTTAGGACATTTAATTGGTTTCTTTGTGGTTGATTTGTTTTATTGTTTTAATCAACCAATCACAAAACTTGATAGTATAGGTAGGTGATGACCCAACAGTATACATCATAAAGGTGCTTTAACCCCGGTCTAGGGTCTCGCACAGCATAGAGAATTAAAGAATTTGATAGGAATATTTACTATCTATATATGCATTTGTATCTTAGATGGTGACTCAGATTGGTCATCGTTGGCCCATGTGCTGAGTTATCTTCAACGATGAAAAAGGACTCCCTTGATGGATTTGATTGATTGGTTTAGCTTACCAAACGCTACCAAGCCTTACCCAAAAGTTTTATTCTTTTTATGAATGTGTTTTGATCGTGTAATATTTAAACAAATATGAAAATCATATTTCGCACGGTTTAGCAGCATGCGAAGTTCTTATACTGGTATATATAGATATTCCATTAATGACGGAGTTTCGTGCTTGGGTATATAATGATCTTTATTAAACCTCGGATTTTTGAGATGAAGGACAGGAACATGGTCGTAGAGATAATGAACATTAAAAATTAAAAATATGTACCGTGCGTAGATGATAACCTGGGATATTTTTTAAATGACGTAAGGTTAAAAAAGATACGATATCTTCCAGGTTAATTGAATAAAGTTATTTTAAGGACGTTCGGACGTATTCCGTTGCTAGACAACCGGTTGCTAAGGACAGGTCATTTAGCGCCCAATATACTTCGTTAGTGGACAATAAATTCAAGGTATACACCACTTTCATAATGGCGGCCAGTCTAAATATTCTTTTATATGAATGCAAATTAGCCTTTCTGGCCTCGTTACAAAGCAAAGATTCTTTGGAATTACAGACACAAGAACGGGGTCAGAAAGGCTAATTTAAATGAATATAAAAGAATATTTAATTTGGGTGCCATTATGAAAGAGGTCTATAACAAAGATATTTTATGTGTGGAATATAAAGGCAAACTTCTTTGATGGTGACGTAATTTGATATCATCATATTAACGTCATCGACAAACAGAAAAACTCTATAATCTACTAATAGCATTATGCTCCATTTGTGAGTGTCATGTAAACCCAAATTACTTCCTACAAAAACGTACGTATGGATTTGTTGATAAATTAAATAAAAATGATGTTATGAATATTTTATTGTGTTTATTTACCTTAAAAATTCTTAAAATCCATACGTACTTTTTTGAAGATAACAGCCCAGATTCTAATGCATGTGAAAAATTAATTTTACTAAAAACCTTCGACGATAATAGGAATTTTCATAAGTGGCATTGCATTATGCAGTTTAGCCGTATGGTGTACTAAATGCCTTAGCTCGGGCACCGCGCGTCAACATATCCTAGAATTACCAAAGTAAGTGATCCAGTGTGACTTGCATTACCAATAATTAATAAATATAGCCTTTTAGTATGTTCGCTCCAGGA
Organism: Chrysogorgia sp. JL179-B06; assembly: GCA_035772405.1. Taxonomy (NCBI): domain Eukaryota; kingdom Metazoa; phylum Cnidaria; class Anthozoa; order Scleralcyonacea; family Chrysogorgiidae; genus Chrysogorgia; species Chrysogorgia sp. JL179-B06. The sequence goes on from JAYKKM010000147.1 coordinate 4,172,232, forward strand.
CGATGTGTACTTGAGAGTAAAATGGAAATGGCGGCCAGTTGATCGGGAATTTTAACAACGAAGTTGTTTATCGATGATATAGACCTTATTAAAAAAAGACCGTCGAATTAATATTCTTTTATATGCACATAAATTGGCCCTTGTGAACTCGTTTTCATGTACGAAATTGAAAGAGATTCTTACTTTAAAACGAGGTCATAAGGGCATGCATATAAAATAATTTTAAATTGTCGGCGATTTAAGGCCCTGTTACACGGTGCAATTTTTCATGCAACTTGTCTCGCAATGATGATTTGTGCGGCGTTGCAGTTGCAAGGCGAGGGATGCTACACGCTGCAACGCGTTTGTGCATTTTTTTCGATAAAAGCATTTTTTTCGATAAAAGCCATTTTGTTTTGCGAGAACACTGGATGACGCGCATGCGTTCGCAGTCGTTGTTATGGAAACATTTCCAGACAAGTTGCTGAAAGGGTGTTACACGATGCAACGCTGAAAAAAATTGTTCCAATCGTTGCAGAAAGTAGAACCCGATTCCACTTTGTGCAACGATTGGTGCAACTTGTCTCGCATCGATTTTGACCATTGCACAGCATGTTACACGGTGGATTAGGGTTTGTTTTATATATTGAGCAGTGGAGCAGTTCTTAAAATCCTGATCAACTGAGCTACATTTTGATTTTACTCTAAACTACACATCGAAATCGTAAAAAGTCCTGGGCAGAGCATGCTATAACCATATATTTATTTACTAACTATTGGTAATGTAAAACACTGGATCACTTGCTCATGATTATTGGTAATAATTGGTAATCAGTAGGTAGGAGGATAAGTTGCAACTTGCATGCATAGGGGCATTAATGTGAACGTGATTAACATGGCGTTTTTATCCATGACTCTTCGTAACCCATGTTTAAGTGGCCGGTGGAAGAAACGTTGTTTTTATAAATAACTATAAATACTGCGAATATGAACAAAGGTGTTTTTAGTTCTCGAGCACCGTACCCGCGAGAATATAGTAAGAATAGGGGTAAGTGTTTGGGGATAGTGAGTACCGAGTGAAACTACTTCTGGAGCTTATTAACTACTCAATAGGATTATGTAATCTCCGATGCAGCAAGACTGGCTTTTTGCCTCGGAGTGCGTCCACTATAATTGTTAGCGTCGCTGTCAGTGGCAGCTTGTATTTCCATATGGTCTTCATCAAAAACGTCTTCGTCTTCGTTACTACTGTTACGATCACTGGTCGTGCCACTCTCTTGTTCACTCTCAGAATCTTCGCCAGTGTTAGTTAGACTTCGGTTATCCTTCGTAGTGCAATCTTGATTCTTTCCCTCCGAGTCTTCTTGTTCAATAGCCTCTCTCCACTTGTCTTGCGTTTCTTTCAGTTTTGACATCCAGGTGTCCTAAAGATAATCCAACGTTTTTATATGTCGAAAATCCAATCATATGTCTAAACTGCATCTTGTCTGTTTTTCCTTTCTTAAAACATAGTCAATCGAGATATGGTCTGGAAACTCGGCAAATTTCAAAGCGACTATAATGAGCTACGTTTTTATGTTGAACCGTACCTTACACCGTGCACACCCTTTGTTTTAGGTTTATTAATATTTAAACAACACGGTTGAGCGATTAAACCCAAACGATTCTATTGGATGATTGCTTCATTATACTAAAATACAATAGGTTCAGTGACCGTGCACCGTACACAAAATTGCATAAAGACGAACAAAAAAATAGAACAAAGAATTTAGCTGATTATATTTCGATTGACTATGCTTAAAGTGCACCTGACATCAACATTTTTTATTGTCTTATTTGGAAGAACTTTTAAAATGATAAAGTATCTTATTTTGAAGATTTTCGTTTCTTCGCTTTCTTTTTGAGATATATCAGTTTGTTTGCTATGCAAATGTCCGGAATTTACGTCACACGTGCATAATGAGTTATCAGAGAATGTTATATATCTTTGCGTTCATCAAATAAAAACACTAAAGTGTGAATATCACGTGTGCGTGTTTCTCCCACAACACCAATCCTCTCAATTTTAAAGGATTTCGTTCGAGAATGAAAGAGATACATACATCTCTCCAATAAGTCATTATGCATGTATGACGTAAATTCCGGACATTTGCATAGCAAACAAACTGTATATCTCAAAAAGAAAGCGAAGAAACGAAAATCTTCAAAATAAGTTACTTTATCATTTTAAAAGTTCTTCCAAATAAGACAATACAAAATTTTGATGTCAGGTGCACTTTAAAAGTATTGTCATGTATAATATTAACAGGATTTGCCAGGCGAAAATCATAAGCCAGGTTATAGCCTGCAGGCTGATTAGTTTGGATTAAGATGCTACAATTGCAGTAGAGGACACCAAAAACCTAAAGACATGAAATATTTTATTCTTCAAACATTAAATTAAATACAATTAAGGCGAAAGGAGAGTTCATTCCAAAGGTCGTATTTTCACGTGGTATTTCACGTGATTTTTTCATTATTGATGGTCGACAACATATTATTGCCCTCTCAGACAGTTTCACGTGATACACTCTCGACCAATGACATACTAGAAAAGGGAACTTTGACACTTGGTATATAATAATGGCGGTTATGCAAAACGGTCAAATTGGAGAAAATAAGCGCAAAATTTGGTAGCCTTAAATTAATATTTCATTTCAATATTAAAGTATCTATATGAAACAAAAATTAAATTTTAGCTAGTTATATAAATTAACTCCGAAAATGATTAGGAGTGATAATTTAGAACACAAGTCGTTCTTGAGAGATATTTATACTTATGTGATATGCAAATGATAATCACATTTTTAGAAAATCAAGTATATCTTTGAGATTATTCACCAAATCACTGGAAATTAAGACACTTCGCATTACATTATTACATCAAAATAGCGATACCAAATTAATTTACTATTTCCAATTTCTTGATCTTCTAAAAATGTGATAACCTCTTGACGTCAAGAGGTATCGTCATATCACAAAATCTGAATATCTCACGAACAACGTGAGACATGAGATACGAAAGAGCTCTAAATTACCATTCCTCATCATTTTAAGAGTTCATTACAGCCAAAATAAATAATTATTTTTATAAATAATTATTATTTATTTATATTTATTTATTTATATTTATATAAATAATTATTAAAATAAATAATTATTATTTATTTCAGTCTCGTCTCATATTTTATTATTATTATTTAAATACAGCCAAAATAACTAATGCTTTATTTCGTTTATATGAAATCATCGCAGTAGCACTATTAGCATTATGTATCTCATATAAATATTTCATTATTTTGGAACTTGTTTTATTTGCTCTGTTTCACTCACCTTCACGGCTTTCGAAGAAGCTTGTAATGTGTGTATAGCAATGGCTTGTTTAAATCTGCTTATGTGCACCAATGCGAAACCATTTCTGATAGAATTGCCTAAACAGAGAAAAAACAATATAAGAATAATGATTGCAACTATTACAATGTCATAAATCCTATTTCTTTTTCTTTCTCAAATCAAAAACACTAAAAGGTTGGGGTACTGTCGAAATAGGGAATACGAGGTCTAACGTTTCAAGAGAAGGCCCTTTAGCTTCTTCCTTGATTACTCTATCCCCTAGTTCTCTTTCTTGCTCTTTCATCTTTTTAATTTGAAACACCATATAGATTAAATAAATACATTCCATAAACTTTTAAAAATGACTGGCAATTATTGGACAGTACAAATTGCAGTTATAAGGTGGAATTGTACCCAAAATCAGAAAAAACCATTGGCATTGAGTTTGAACAAATGGTCTGTGGTATCATGATTAAACTCATTGAGAGAAATTGTTAAACATGATTTTCATCATAAATGGTTATGTCGTAAACATATCAATAATATACAGGAAAATGTTTTCACAGTGCAAAAACTTGTTATCACAGTGCAAAAATCTGTTATCACAATGTCTCGAACATATTCCTGTATATTATTAATAAGTAATAGTATGATTTCTCGTGCAATTTGGAAAAAACACGCTCTCGTGAGCGTGACCTCAAAGACATGTAACAGATGTAACATTTTGATAGTCTTTGAAAAACTCACTCGTGCGTGTTTTTTCCAAATTGCACTCGAAATCATACTATTACCTATACACACCGCACTAATGAAGTGAACGTGACTTCGAGTAGACAGACGATAGATGGACGATCGTCAAGCTCAATCCTCAGAAAATTAAAACGTTTCTGAGTCCCGGACAGGAATCGAATCTGTAACCTTCTGATTACCAGTGAGACACTCTAACTCGGAATACAAAAGTCCCTTGAAAATCCAGCTAAACAGCCTAAATCTGGCGAAAATCCAGCGAATACCCAGCCATATAACAAAACATTTAATGTCTGATCCCTCGGGAAACTAGTTAGTTTTGTTTTCCCCCGAGTCTCGATGTTTTCCAAGACGAAGTTGAGACGATCTCGGGAAACATCGAGACTCTCGGCAAAACAAAACTATAACTGTTTTGACGTTAAGTATATATTAATAAATTAAAACTTGGGTGTTTTCAATATTTCGTTAAAATACAAATGAGTTAGAGTACCATATTCTACCTTTAACTAGACAATAATACATGGTATGCGAAAATATAAAATTTATGTCTAGTGTTCTCTAAATAAAGACTGGATCGAGTAACTATTGTCCCCTCGCCGGTCGCCGAAGTGACCAAGCGAAGCGAGGGTGCACGATAATCTCGCCGCGGCAGGGATCCACTCAGGGTTATCCATTTGAATCGGACAATATTTGGGCAGACAACGCGATTTGTGATCTGACGAACTACATAAACAGGTTTTTACGAAGGCTATATATACATTTGCATAATAAGTGATAGGCACGTATGTTATGTATTTAGACGATCGCTAATTCTGAATCTGTTTTCAGAATTGAAAACGGTTAAATATTGATAGATGATTCTATTCATCGATGTTATCATCGATGTACTTGGAGGGTGATGAAATAATCTCGAAGACATAATGCAGAAGTGTATTAAGGTGGATGCAAAAATCCGTGATTTCGAACAGAAATCCATGATTTAGAACAATTTGAATATCGCGCGAACGTTTAAAATGGTGACGTAAATTACAAGTTGTTACAATGAATTTCACCTACCGGAAGATTTAACTTTTATATAAAAAATATAACATAAAAAATTAAAAAATGGGAATGTTTCACTACGAATGTAATAATAATAATAATAATAATAATAATAATAATAATAATAATAATAATAATAATAATAATAATAATAATAATAATAATAATAATAATAATAATAATAATAATAATAATAATAATAATAATAATAATAATAATAATAATAATAATAATAATAATAATAATAATAATAATAATAATAGACATCCTCTTGATAGACAGGATGGTGTGTCAGGATAGCATCAGATCGAGAAGAAACCTTAGTATGGCGTGGATCGACGTGAAACAATAGATCACGAGTGGCTAACTTCATAGGTTCCCAGTATGGATAGCAGAAGTGGTACGCAAGCTAAGTACAAGATACTAAGTACAAGTACAAGATACAAGATACTAAGTACAAGATAAAATACAAGCATCAAAGTGAGAACAAAGCAAGGGATTGAAACATCAGAAGTAATCATGTTTAACAAGTGACGCCCTGTGCCCCAGATTATTCACACTGTGTATAAACCCAGTGGCGTTGATGCTGAAAGCAACAGAGGGATATAGGAATGTCTAAGCCAATCAACACCAAGATAACAGACCTCCTATATATAGATGACCTAAAGATCTTCGCGGCATCAGGTGATAAGCTGCAGAGAGTCCTTAAAGATGGAAGATACGGGTCTCCGATGGAACAAAAGGAAATGTGCTGCAGTCCATGTGAAGAAAGGGAGCCTAGAGACGTCACAGGCAGAGATGAATTTGGGGGAGACGGATGCGATAACATGCCTTACGGAGGGTTCACAGTATAAATTCCTGGGGTTTATGGAAAATTCCAAGCAGGAGGACGGGATGGTCCTCAAGAGCGCAGCCAAATCATATCTACAAAGATTATCGGTAATTTGGTCAAGCCCCCTCTCTGATTTCCACAAGGTAATGGCCTCCAACCAATTTGCGTTCCCTGTATTAAGTTATCTAATGTGGACCCAAACATGGCCATTGGCAGAACTGCAGTCGCTTGACAGAGACACGTAAGGTGATAGTGGAGAATGGTGGGAAACACCCACTAGGTTCTACTGCCCTGATGTGTCTACCAAGGAAGAATGGAGGAAGAGGCCTTAAATCAATGGAAGAAGAATACAAACTGACAAAGATAAAAGCGGCGGTAAAATTATTTGCCAACACTGATCCAACGATGGAAACAGTAAGAAAGTTTGAGAAGAAAGCGGTCCAGAAAGGGGGCAAATCTATCATTAAATATGCCCAAAAGTACGCAGAGGAGTTGGACCTAAAGTTAAACCTGGATTATGCAAATCCAACGTGCAGTAAGGAAGATGGCACGGAACCAGAAAAGCTGAAATTTGGAAAAAAAACGAGAAATTAAGAGAGGAAAAATGGCAAGGAAAGCTATTCAAGAAAAATGGGAGGACGAGGATTTAAACAACGAGAGTTTTGCTTGGATGGTCAGATGGAGATCAGCACCGACGCAGACGATAGCAGGTGCCCATGAGTTATACCAACAATTGCTCCCAACTAAAGTATATCATCGGAAGAAAACTCGAACAAACCTCAATGAAGACGACCGATGTCGACTGTGCCAAATACCGCAGAGAGTGTCCCACATATACTGGCAGGATGTAGCATGCTAGCTCAATCTAAATACCTACTGACGCATAACGCAGCGTTGAAGATTCTATTCTTCGAAATGTTAAGAGATCGTGGCCTAGTGTCAACAGTGCCTGGTACTCGCCAGTCCAGCCGAAGCCTCTCTATGAAAGCGATCGAGCCAAAGCATTATGGGACGTCCCGCTATATGCAGAAAGCACCGAAGTCAATGCGAATAGAATAGATGCGAGAATAGTCGATTTCGAAGAAAAGAAGGTGTATGCAATTGAAATGAGTTCTCCATGGATTGAAAACCGCAAGAAGAAATAAGAAGAGAAGACTCTGAAATATGGCCCACTGAGATGGGAACTCAAGAGACAGTACCCATCGTTCCAAGTCACACAACATAACATCATCATCATTAACGTATTAGGTGGCTACTCGAAGGATGTTAACCTGACAGTAAATAAGTTAGTGGCAAAAGTGAGGAGATCCTAAAACAGATGCAGAAGTCAATAATATGTAACAGCTTGAACATTGCAAGATCATTTAAGTCCCACACGGAGTTACTATCAACTGATAATTAGTACATTATATCTGTTAGGAAAAACTTTTAGGATTTTAGAACTTTTTTAGCATTAGAAATTTTTAACACAATGATTGGTTACATATTATTGCCCAATTGTTGTTTTTTATTGTGCTGAGCATTCAGAAGTTTAACACTGCAATAACAATAATAATAATAATAATCGCACGAACTAAACATCGCACGAACTAAACATCGCACGAACTAAACATCGCACGAACTATACATCGCACGAACTAAACATCGCACGAACTAAACATCGCACGAACTAAACATCGCACGAACTAAACATCGCACGAACTAAACATCGCACGAACATGTAAAGTCATTACATGAAAGGAAGTCAAATCGGATGAAAGATTTAATATAGCCTGATTATATAAGAAGGCAAACATCACTATGAGATAGATAATCCTCGGATAATTTTTACCATATTATCTGGTAGATAATTTTAATGACTTTTAAAGTGCCACTACGATCAAATTTTTACCTATCGATATTTTTGCGTATTTATAAAGCAGAGCTGCTAAATATTACTTGGTCGAAACCGTTTTGCGATTCGACGATGGCAAGTATTATTTTTCTTACTCCGAATCTGGAGTTGTTATGTCCGCCATTAATCGTTCATGTTCTTGACCAGCGTAACGAAGTGACGTCAGATTCTCAACGCGAAGACTCCACGTGCAGTGTTCGCCAGTAACGAAGTAAATTTACTTCGTTACTTTACTTAAGTAAAAAAAATCAGTATTTACTTGTAACGAAGTATATTTTTCAACAAATACTTTTCACTTGTAACGAAGTAAAATTTTTGTAAAATAATTACTTTTTTACTTCCTTACTTTTTGTTTTATCGGCAAAGTAAAAAAAGAAATTCGGAACGCGGAGTCGCGAAATACTCGGTCCACTCTCCATCCGCTGGAGATCTAGAGTGGAGAAATCGCGTGAATTTCATTTTGCGTGTGTACGTGTTGGCAACTGTTGATTTGGCGCCAAACAGCGCCCAGATTAAAGTACAGTACCAGATTATCAATTGTCATGTTGGTTATAGTGGTTCGATATATAGTTTGTTTCTGAAGTACTTTTCTGGAATATGTTTTGCCATACTTTTACTTTTACTTAAGTAAGATTTTCAGGCCATACTTTTACTTTTACTTAAGTAAGATTTTCAGGCCATACTTTTACTTTTACTTAAGTAAGATTTTCAGGCCATACTTTTACTTTTACTTAAGTATAAACTGAGGAGTTACTTTTTACTTTTACTTAAGTACAAAATATCAGTACTTTGCTGAACACTGTCCACGTGGCTAATTCTTCAAGTAAATCAAGGTCGTTTTTTTAAATTCTTCGTCTGAAAGGCTGGACATTTAATCTACTTCTCGAAAAAAACAAGAAAACAAATAACCTCGACCGAAATAAAGGCGTAGCATTGAGAATCTGACGTCACAAAGAATATTACCTTTTGAAATTGCGGGCGCACTTGGAACACGTTTTTAGTAATGGTGGCCTAAATAATAGTGATTTCAGAGCTCAAAATACTTACTTCAAAATACCATTTTTTAGTTTTTTTTTACATCGATGATCACTTTCGATCCTGAAATACTATTCTATGCTAACGAAAATCTAAAAGACGGGGGTGAATTTTCATCGTAGTGGCATTTTAAACATTTAGACTTATTAAGTTTTAGTAGATATTTAGGTTACGTACTTGCGCCCTATGTTACTTTTTATGTAATTAGCATTCATACGTGTCATACTGCTATAATAATAATAATAATAATAATAATAATAATAATAATAATAATAATAATAATAATAATAATAATAATAATAATAATAATTGTTTTTTGCAATAACAGTAATGTATAGCTATATACATTACATTTCTATATACATACAAATTCTAATATTAAATCCAAATCAATTTCGATGCCTCTTGTTTGGCAAAGTAAAGTTTTGACGTCATGTGGAAAAACGTCTTCTAATAAACAAATCTAACATACGGAAAGTTTCATGCATATTTACAAGTTTGGGTCTAGAAGCAGTTTAAAGTGTCTATAAAATGAAACTTAGTGTTTTTAGATTAAATCAAAGTTTTATATGTTAGAAATACTCACATTGATATAGAGTAATCGAGCTTAACATTTTACATTCTCTTTACTCGCCTTAACTCGTAATTAAGAACAGGAAAGATGGAGTTATTCATAGTTTAATATCATTATAATGGCAACATTAACAATCACCAATTCTATGTCGGGTAATTATCCGTGGCCTACCAGAAAATCTGCCATACCTCCGTCCCTACCCCCGTAGTAGCCGAAGTATATAAGAGAGCATTTATTTTTCAAGACCTGGATTTAACAGACAAATCCAATAGATTAATTAGTAGATAAATACGAATTCACTTTAAGTTTCAATGCTTATTTTATATCTTGTGTTACCATGAACCAAAATATCGACACTCGAAATATTCAACTCATTTATATGCAGTGAAAACGCATTAATTAAGCATAACTAACCTTGATATTCGTCCAGATCATGGAGAATAAACCTATCAATTGGTAAAGGCTGTAAAAAAATTAAAAAGTATATAATACACGAGATAAACTTGGAGGCAATAAATGCAGTTTATATGTGTTAACTATTTTATATTAAAACTTTTAAAAATTTGAATGATCAAATTTATATGTGTTATAATGCTCTTTTTTGATCATCACAACAATTGGTTGGCAGCTTTCAGTAAATACGACATAACACGGCCACTGTCTATTCAGCGTACATAAAATACTGTAACAACTACCTCTATTGAACGGCCACCTCTATTAAGCGGCTCCGACCAGAGTTCAATTCAGTGATTTCTTAGTAATTAACCTGTATTGAGCGGCTAACCTGAATGATAAACGCCAATTCGGAACACGGTATAACAACACAAAAAAGCTTTATCAACAAAAATTATTACAAATTTCGCCCTTGTGGTTTCAAAACAGACCACGAAATTGAATGAAACAATCTTCTATTATTACTTGCAACCCTAGTTTAAAAATAATTTGTTTGGAGGCGTGGCATATCAATAATGATCGATGATCCATTAAACAGGAATGATGAAAATCTATTTCCAGAAACTTATAGATACCCAATCAATAAAAATAAGAATGACAACAATAGTGCTAGAAATACAAGTCCTATTGTCGACCTGTCCTGATGAAGACGCTGAAATATTGTGTTGAACGGTTGGATTTTTTCCTTTGACTAGTTTCGTGTCAAAAATTGTCCACGCAATCAAGAAATCTATTTTCTTTTTTGGAGTTATTCACTTTGGATAAATCCCTATTCTATTTCTTTCTATATTTCAACTGTTTTTAATTTCGGAGACACCCACTTTGTGAGTTGAATCCATATATTTTAACTTCAGGGAGATACCCACTTTTGTGGTGACTTCATATAATTCTACTGCTTATTTACTTTACTTTTTGGGGAGATTTAAATAGGTAACTTGATTGGATTTTATTTATAAGCAGAGTAGCTATGCACCATGTCTTATGCTTCACCTGGTTGCGAGCTTAAACAGTTTACACTGATAAAGTTATGATAGTTTTTGTATTTTGTATATTTTTACTTGATGTTTTTGCGTGGGATTAGCTTTGTTTTAACAAGTTAATCAGAAACCCATATATTATCGCTATATTTATACTTCAATAAAATGAGAGTTTAATCACACCCAAACTCTCTTATTACGCGTCCACCCTTTATTAAGCGGTCACTAACCCATTCCCCAAGTGACAGTGTGGACGCTTAATACATGCAGGTTTGATTGTATTTAAGATGTATTCGCAGCGAGCTTACAAGCTCTCGTAAGGAAGTAAAGATATTTCAACCATGATGCGAGTTCGTTGCAAGTGCTCATAAGCAAATTGTGTAAATTAGATGCAAGTACTCGCAGCGACCTGCCAGCTGGATGTTGCAAGGACTGGAAGAGAGCCTTGAAAGACGGTGTACCACCATTACGATAAGAACCTGGCTATATTACAGCTATATTACAGATGGCGGCCAGCAACGAAAGGAGGTTCGTGGGTCAAAACACACAAACTCAGAAACATTTTTCGATATTTGAGGCAAAACAAGTAATTTATATATATCTAAACATGCATGAGTCTCCTCGCTGGCGGTTTTTTCCGAGTTTCCGTAATGGCCGCCATCTTTATAAAAATGTTAATATATCATGTTATTCCTCCACACTATGGGGTAGACCTCCACACTATGGGGTAGACCTCCACACTATGGGGTAGACCTCCACACTATGGGGTAGACCTCCACACTATGGGGTAGACCTCCACACTATGGGGTAGACCTCCACACTATGGGGGTAGACCTCCACACTATGGGTAGACTATAAAATTTCAGATCATGTAATTTCCCATCATGTGTAAACTAACCTGTTTCCATACAGAGTAACTGTAATCAGATGCTTTTCTAGACAAGGCTGGGGATGAAACATTTAAATTTTCTTGTATACTTCCTCCATACTGTAGACTACCCATGCTGATTTTCTGAAATGTTAAATTCAAAAAGATAAAGGCATCTAAACAAAACTAAAATATAAATATTAACTTTCACATCACTTTTTTATAAAAGTACAAATGGGAAATTGGCAGAACGAGAAATGCATGGCGAAAGGATCATGGGACTAGTCTGAGTAGCGCGACAATTCTTTCGAGTATTTTTCATTATTCTATAAAGTGAACCATTATTTTTCAAAAAATAATGTGTAGAAAAGAAGCGAAAATGACTCGTTTAATGAGGATGTCAAAATAGTATTACTGTACCACTAAATCTAATATCGAGGTACGCAATATTTCCTATTGAAATAACATTCAATGGTGATGGTTGATGAAGTCAGGGACTTTCTGCGCCCAATATTTTTGAGAAAAGAAAACAGAAAGATCTCTGTCTGCCCCCCAAGCAGAATTGCATGTCTTTATCGATTAGAAATGTTGTTGTTTTTATTCTGCGTCTGCAGTGTTCTATAAACCCAGCGTAAAATAGTCCTTTACGCTATTTAAGATAATCTATTCCAGTTTTGCATCAGTTGCATTAAAAAAAAATGGTGCGGGCGGTTTTTTATTTTTTCTAGGATGTGTATGAATCGTAATATTTAAAGAATATCGGAAAAAGAAAGTCAGACTTGGCTCTGTTGAACAGTGGTATAAGTGAATACTGACATATTCCATTAAACTTCCTAATCCCAAATACTATATTACTGATATAGATTCTACATGAAGTATAGATAGTTGAATGCCAAAATGTTTTATGATTTGAGTTTTGCGTTGATGTTCTAGAAAGGTTTGTTTTTCAGAAATTGAGTTTATTGAGTTTATTGAGTTATTTTTTGCCACATTTACAAAATATAAGTAAATAAATATAATACAATTAGTAAGAAATTGATAAGTGGCGACGAGACCTCCAGAAACCATTAGGCTTAATTAATAGGAGGGATCCTCGTGATAAACAGATTTCAGTTATTAATAAAGTTTGGTGCGTAAGTGCGGACTATATTATCTAATACATTTATTGAGATAGATGTAAAAAATTTAGCATTCTACTACGAAAGGAATTTAGGGTCTCTGTGTTGATAATATCGATGGGCAAAGAATTCCATATTTTTGGTCGTGAACTGTTTGATATTTGTTCTACATGCATGAGATCGGTAAGATTTTGCGTTTCTGGTGTTATGATCATGGACCTGTTGACTGGTAGTGAATAGATTAAGAAATGGTAACGGAAGTAAGTGATGGTGATAAGAGAACATAAAAAAATGATAAGAGAACATAGAAATGCTAATGGTGTGACGTTATATTAGTCATCACTTTACAATGTTCTGCTGCAGCTATAGAGAAATTTGATCTAATTCAAACGTTGATGATATACTTGAACGCTATACTAGAGATTTTATCAACTTTTCACTCAAATCCTCAACCAGTCTATCACACGGAAAGCAGAAAAGAAAGCCATTTCTCTGATTTGACGTCACATCATCTTTAGCATTTCGGACCAACAAACCTTTATGGGAAACAAAGCTTTAATCAAAGCTTTAATCATAAAATATTTTGTCATTCAACTATTTGTTTCATGTAGAATCTATATCAATAAGATATAAGTATTTGAGGTTACAGGAACTTTAACGACTGTATTTCTTGCTTCTAAATTTAAAAAATTCATTGAAAAATACGTTGTAATTCTAATAGGATTTCGATTAAACCACATATTTCTGAGATGGAGGACAAGAAAACGGTCGTAGTAACTATTTTAGCTAGAGAGATTGACGGAGGAGCCAATGTCAAACTGGGATATTTCTTAAATGGCCTTAATCACAAACACAACACAAAATGCCGCAATATCATATATGCTTTTTTATTATTTATAACAATTATTAAAATTAGAATTAAATTAACACAACGTTCACGGGGAACGTTGCCTCTCAGGTTACAGTATATGGGCATGACTCTTCTAAATGAAATGCCGAATATGCTAAAATAAGGAAAACATCATGCATGAGTCTATCCTCAGAAGGACCTACCCTTAACTGTCTGTTACTTTTCTTAGTTCCCTTTGTCAAGAGCAACATGTCGTCGAACAAGAAGGTGAACACATCGTTCTTGGTATTTTCTGAAAGGGAGAGTGTCAATTATTATGTTTTTCCCAACGTATTATTTGTAAGCTGCTAGCTGACATTTTCCTTACCGTGTAACGTCAAAGGTCCTTGGTAAATGAGCTGGCGCTTGGGACTAGCAAGTATATCTTCACATTCTTGATGTGATACCACACTTTTTAGGAACTAATTGAATAAAATAAAGGCATTGTTTCTTCTTATTTCGATGCCATGCCATACCATGCACCGCCCTTCCCTATTATACCTGCCCTGCACAGTACAGCACAGCACTGCATAGCACTGCATGCCCTGCCCTGTACTGTACTGTGCTGTTCTGCATTGCCCTGCCTTGCCTTGTGCATTCCTACCCTGCCTTGCCTTGTGCATTCACACCCTGCCCTGCCTTGTGCATTCCTACCCTGTACTGCCTTGTGCATTTCTACCCTGCATCTATACGTACTGCCATCCCATCATACTGCGGTTGTGTGGGTTTCCAATTACGGTTATGTGGGTTTTCAAGTAATAGATCAAACACGAGAAAGAGTGTTTCATCCGATATCCAGTCCCCTAGAAGTAGATTGAAAAACGATGCGATAGCCGAGCTTTTTAACCGAATTCGAGGTGACCGGACAGAGGATGGAACACTCTTTCGAGTGCTTGATATTACATCCCGAACGAATCAGTATTTTAAATGTGGCTAAATGTAATTTAGGCAAGGTAAAAAAGGAGTCAATGCTAGTCAGCGGTCACTCAATTAAATATGTGAAGGAATCGCAGCACTTGTCAGAGTCTTGTCAGCGTGGTCTGAGCTTGACTGGTTTTGCGCGCGCTATCGTTTGGTGGATACTGTGGAATCTCGTGCTCTTGCGCTGTGTTGTGAATAGTGGAGCGACAAACAAGGAATAGCCGCCGTCAGGCCGTCGAGGATTCTATCGAGTTAAATCCACCGTTCATGTGTAGTTCTGGCGAAGTCCGTGAAACTGGCGCGGCAAACAGGGATTCACTCTAACAACCAGTGTGCCGTTGGCGGAGGAGCGCACTCTCACTCAACGATCATCAGCGCCGATTGTGGCTGTGCACTAGCCTCCTCCGCAGGCAACTCTGTGGCTTCTTTTCTGAGTCAAATCGTTTCCAAGGTTTTCGCTGACGCTGGGATTAGCTGTGTACGGGAGTCTGAGCCTGAGGAAGAATCAATGAGTTATCGAGCCTATAATTGGCACAAACAAATGCCTTTCAGTTAAGTAATGCGCTGCCTTCGTTCGCCCAAAGTAGTGCCAAGCGCTCAAGATATTAAAGGTAGGTTACCGTATTTTAAAAATCCTCGAACAGCAATTGCTTATGTCTGTAGAGACAATACTTCGTTGTCTGGCGCGTGCATGTAGCGGGTTTTGGTTTGTCGGTAATTTAACTCCGCAATCCCGCAGCGCGGATCCCTCTGTCGCAGCTGGCGGTTTCTCACTTCCAGCAATCGTTTATAGTTGGCCCTGGTTATTTCTTGGTGCCTTGCTAAAATAGTTTACAGATATTGGCAGGGAAAGTCATAGAGTTCGCAGATCTACTGTTAGTGTTTGCGACAGCGCCTAAGGCTAAGAAACCTCGTCGCCAGAGCACGGATATTGTTCAGAGGATAGAGGCGTTACGATTTATTCTTCGGTGTTGATTTCACACTTTCCACATCAGTGGAAATCAATATAAACTCTTGATGCCGCGAACGGTCAATACTAGGGGCGCGTATGGAAAAGCTACGATATGACTTTCCGAGGCGGGAGCACGCCGCGGCAGCAACGCGATTAACGGAGTGGCCGAAGTTCGACGTTCAATTGTTTAATTTCCATGGCGCGAAATTATGTAAAAAGAGATTGTCGATTGAACTGCGCTGAAACGAGCGCCTTTAGTGTGCTTACCATTGGCAGATTGCCTACAACGTGTAAATAAGTACTGTTAGGAGCATGTATTTATTTTCCCGCGCGACTTATCTTCATCTAAATTTGACGGCTAGAAAATAATGATAATATATAAAGTAAGGTTCGGAACTTCGGAGGTACTGCAAGAGTGCAATAGCTCTTTAAGCGGTTGCTATTGGTAGCTCAAAGTGCGGACAAGCAAATCAAGTTTGACTCACAGGTGATTGCGGATGAGCTGTTTTCTTTTGTTGTGGCCGCAATAATTGTAGGGCATGAGTGCGGACAAACATATGTACTGGCGTGATCTCGACAAATTGCTATTTGGATTACTATTTGGCGCTTTAGAATTGACTTATCTTCACCAAGAGCAAGCGTAAACGATGACATAAATGCACTGTGAGGTTATGAAATAACCAAGGATGAAAACGAAAAGGAGCGCAGCGGTAATCGTAAAAGCTAGTGGCGCGAAGGTACAGATGTGTGTTCTTTACAACCCCTGAGCGCCGATAAGTGACAAGGACGAGGGATGATCACGTGGCGAGAAAGGAGATATAACATGACCGCGAAACAAAGAGGGACGCATAGCTCGCAATTCCGGCTCGAGTAACAAGAATTCGGTCCATGACTAGTATAATATGGTATACCCCTGAGAAAACATGACAGTTTTGTTGACAGCGCGCAAAAAAGAAAACGGTTCACGTTTCGATAATCTTATCTTGTATTATGCTCTGTTTATCCAGTATTGTCACGATGTCCGGTAACTACAACATCGACCATGTTTTTAAGGCCCATGTTTTTAAGGCCCATGTTTTTAAGGTTTTTTAAGGCCCATGTTAATGAGCCGACTTATTACAATCTTGTCGGCGTGATCTGAGCTTCACTCCAGGTGATGCGCGCGCTTTAATCCTCAAATGTTAAAAGAAAATAAAATATAGTGTTACAGTCCTGTCAACGTGCTTCACTGATGATGCACGCTTGACTCTCGAATATAAGGTGAGAGAGTATTGTGGCACAGTCCTGCCAGCGTGGTCTGAGCTTGACTGGTGATGCGCGCGCTGTAACTCTCTTACAAGGGTAAGAGAGTTTTGTTGTTACAGTCTTGTCAGCGTGGTCTGAGCTTGACTTATGAATATTGAACTCTCTTAAGGTGAGAAAGTAACTATTGTGGCACAGTCCTGCCAGCGTGGTCTGAGCTTGACTGATGATGCGCGCGCTGTAACTCTCTTACAAGGGTAAGAGAGTTTTGTTTGTTACAGTCTTGTCAGCGTGGTCTGAGCTTGACTTATGAATTAATGTATGATTGAACTCTCTTAAGGTGAGAGAGTAACAATTGTGGTACAGTCCTGCCAGCGTGGTCTGAGCTTGACTGATGATGCGCGCGCTGTAACTCTCTTACAAGGGTAAGAGAGTTTTGTTGTTACAGTCTTGTCAGCGTGGTCTGAGCTTGACTTATGAATTAATGTATGATTGAACTCTCTTAAGGTGAGAGAGTAACTATTGTGGTGCAGTCCTGCCAGCGTGGTCTGAGCTTGACTGGTGATGCGCGCTTTAAGGCCCAGTTTAGACGGCGAACTTCTCATGCGCCGAACCTAATACATGTATTAAGTACGGCAGTGGCACGGCGTCTAAATCAATTAAGTTCGGCAGTTGTGAGATTGTGCCAAATAGCACAAATAAGTGGCGGGCTTATTGAAGTCAACAGATGTAAGTCAACAGAATCAGATGTAAGTTGAACAGTTAATATTGAAGCCAACAGATGTAAGTTTAACAGTTGCAAAAAAATGCAGTTGAACATAAAGATAAAATAGTTGTATACATAGTTCTCTGTACAAGGCTTGTAAAAAATGCAGTTAAATATGAACACAAAAAGTTGACATTATAGCAGACGATAAACTAACAACTGCCAGAAGTTCAGCACTAAAGCAGAACACGTTTATGATGATTGACGAACGAGGCTCTTCACAAAATATCGTGGCCCTAGTAGCTAAAGAGATTTTATTTTGTTTGCATGCAGGCCGTTTGTGGCGCATTCACTAATTTTAGTAGCATAGTTTGGCTTACTTTTGGCTCGCACCATTTTTCTGGGGTTCAAGAATAAAAATATAGCTCATGCGTTGTTCCGTTGTCAGTGGCAATGTTTTCGTCACTGCCTCATTGGCCAGCGTGTATACGATGGAAGTACCCCAATCATTGTGCGAGGAATTGCTTCAACCAGCTCAGCTTTAGTATAATATATCAATAGCTTTTGGAAGGCTGGGCGCCAGCGACACTAGACTAACTTGCTCGGTTGTACAAAATAAATTTATTAAAGTATGTAACCAGTTAAGGAAGCTAAATAAATTTGGGTTGCATTGCTCTACAGAAGAATGGACATAGGCTTGTTTTCGTTCTTCCTTGCCAAGTCATTCAAATAATCTTCACTAAAAGTTTAGTTATCAGCAGCGCGCACACGTTACATTGAAATGGGCTCCGCGGATCTCTATAGATCTTTATGGATGTTTCAAATTTCAATGTTCAAGTCTATGATCACATTATGTTCTGGACAGCTTGAATTGGGTTTTACGATCTTCAAGTTCACAACATCAAACTCTAGCGCAGTTTCATCATCAGTTCATCTATTTTGCAGGTTGCGACATTTGACTCTCACAGAGACCCTTATTATTCGAGGGTCTTGATGCTGTACGTAAAGACTGTTACATCCATTGGTCTAGGAAAAGAACCTTTGTATGTCATTGTAGTCCGAAGCAAATATCTCCAATATAGGGGGTCGATTAAGGACTGCTAAACGTAAGAAGAAGGGGTGGCCATCTTTCGCGCGCGTTGTTGACGGATTGGTTAAGTAACATTGTTACGTCAGCAGGATTGGAGGATATTATCGGCGCAGCTACAATGAATGGCTGGTCAAAATGTTGTTCCGGATCAAATTATCCAGTCTCTTTGTGGATGGACAAGCAATACCTATCAGATGTATATTAAGACTTTTGTCAAAGCTTGCACGACATCTGTCGTGACTTATCAAGTGAATTTTTCACTCTAGCATGTGTTCACTGTTGTGGCCCAATCGTTATTGGCGGAATGGTGCTTGGTGGTTTGGAGGCAGGCCTATGGTGACCCCGTCACAGGCCCTTCTCAAGCACCATTGTGCTTGGACTTCATACTGGAGGTGGGCTGTGGCGGGGTTGCCATGGTTACCTCTACTCAGGGGTGGCATCCCCCCTGTGGCTAATTGGCACCAATCCTCCAATAACGTCAATTGGCGATCTCTTTTTAATGTGGCTAAATGTAATTTAGGCAAGGTAAAAAAGGAGTCAATGCTAGTCAGCGGTCACTCAATTAAATATGTGAAGGAATCGCAGCACTTGTCAGAGTCTTGTCAGCGTGGTCTGAGCTTGACTGGTTTTGCGCGCGCTATCGTTTGGTGGATACTGTGGAATCTCGTGCTCTTGCGCTGTGTTGTCCCACCCTCCCACACCTAAGGAAATGCAAGGTAAGTATAAATTCCACTGCTTTGACAGTGTGACTGGTGCCTGGAGGTGGGCTGTGGCGGGGTTGCCATGGTTACCTCTACTCAGGGGTGGCATCCCCCTGTGGCTAATTGGCACCAATCCTCCAATAACGTCAATTGGCGATCTCTTTTTAGAGAAATTTGAGGTTGAAATTGTCAAAATCCTATGCTAATTAAGACCAGGTATCATGCAGTTGTCCGTCTCGGTGATTTCCTTTGTTTGTGAATTATTAATGAGTTTGAGATGATTGATTAACATACCTCTGGAATATATGACTTTGGGTCTAATTCACTAACTGATGGCCAGGTGAGATTTTTCTGGAGATCTTTTAACTTCTGATAGTTCCTCACAACTGATATGTTGCTTTCAAGTTCCTCTAAAAATGGTATATATATATATATATATATATATATTTGTTATAAAGCTACTAGTAGGATATGAGCTATCTCGCAATTTGATTGGCTCCTCTACTACTAGGCTATCACCTCATATCCTAGTAGTAGAGAAAAACAAGATGGCGGCATGTTTTTTAGGAGAAACCTCGAACTTACTAAGTGTTTGGCTATATAATAAAACAATTATACCATTCGCTCTCATCGTATATGAACTAATTGCCAACGGCGCTTCGCGCCTCGTAATAAGTAATAATAGAAGTGTTATGTCATTAAATTTCGTGGTCTCTTTTAAATCTATGTTCCGCAAGAACGGAATTTGTAATCAGTTTGGCCGATAAAGCTTTTTTGTCCTCTTTTAACCATGCTGTTCCTATTTGCCGTTTTGTTAGAGTATATCGCACGTTTCATTTTTCGTTTGTTAAGTTTATTTTTTGGTTTCGAGAATAATTGACAGAGACGGTTTGGAAAGGTTTAAGTGCCGTTTGACGTTGTGTTTCGCTAAAATTATTTTTATTGCATGTTCTGAAGTTCCTTTGATATTTAACAATTAGACAACAAGAACGAGTTGTCTATGAGCAGATAGTCAACGAGGGCGAAGCCCGAGTTGACTATCTGCTCATAGACAACGAGGGCGAGTTGTCTAATTGTTTTAGTATCAACCATAAACAACCTTTCTAACATTGTTCCAAATTTTCAGATAGTTTTACCTTTTTGTTTGTATAAGTTTCCCATTCAAAATGTAGAGTTGCTCGATGGCACATGATAAACAATCGCTCACAAAAAACGAGTTTGTAATTACTTTGCTTCATATTTGGTATAGATATACTCCATAGGCATAAGCGAATTCATTTTCCTGTTCGAAAATGTCAAACTGAACAATTTTCCATTACTTTCGGGCCAATGTTTTCATGATTTCATCACTCGTATATAAATTTTAGCGGGCACCATGTTTGGACTAGATTTCAGGTTTGGCCGTGCAGCGTGAATATGTCGTGACTTCTGATTGGTCAGGATAGGAATTTTCCAGCATAAGAAGGTTTGTGATTGGGTAACGCTACTCACCGTCTATCACCAATAGACAGTGAGTAGCTCAGCCAATCAGAATGCCGAATTTGTAATAGACCACTAGTTGGTTGATACTAAAGGGTATTATGGGTCCGAACATGTGTCGGTTTTGTCATTCTATCTAAGTTCTTTAAAGAAGTTAAATTGTTAACCTTGAGAGCGTTGAAAACATGTTGAGTTTCTTTGTGTCTTTATTTGGAATGAGGCGAGCAACGTTTCAAAATAGTTTTTCCTACTGTCTTCTTGTGTGTCTTTTCTCGATAAACCTCAAGGCGATGTCATTTAGCAACTTTGACAGCGAGCTCGACAAGAATGTTTGTAAATAATGAAACAACATAAAAAGAAATCCCTATAATATATATTATTTATAGCTACAGTACCTATATTGAGTTGTGTACTGTATGTACTCAAGTATATGGTGAAGTAACTATATAATTTATCTTATTATTTGCCGGTATGTACGCAAAATACCGCACGCTTCTGGTCAATACGGCGAAAGACTGGGAAGTATTGGCGGGACTATTTCTGAGCTGCTTGAGGACAAACAAAAGAGATAAGAATCTTTTATAAAATATTTAGAACAACAAATCGCTCTAGCTAGAAAGGATGAAAATAGTTCTCTCGAAAATTTCAAGTAAAAACAAGACGAATGAACATGCTAGATAAACAAGATGCCACGATAGGTAAAAACAAGCGCTATCAAGTAAATAAATGTAAACCGTCACTTTGCGAAATGAATACAGTCGTGTTAAAAATCAAAATGGAAACCGAACAGAAAAAGACCCTAGGTAAACACTCGGTTAATATGTAATAAATATAAATAGCTTAAGCATGTATATACTTACGCATTAGTACTTCAACAGATTTGATAGTGGACAATAATGGCGCGTGTTGTCTGTCACCCTCAGATGTTCGTTTACGAATATTCTATAAATGATTAAGAGATTCAACGTGCTTTAATGCGGACACTATAGTGTTGTTGAGAGAAGTATTGCGAGGTACAGTGTGAAAAACTAAGCAAAATGACGTGAAATGAAGTCATGGGTGAAGTGAATTAAAATGAAATAATTAAGGTGAAATAATTTAAAAAGTACAAATCGAATATTCTAAAAGCGGTGTACTGCCGAGATAGTGCATACGGAGGTTTAACTTTTACTTCACGTTTACTTTCATGCGATCACTTTACGTTTCACTCTCTGATGAAGGGCGAAACAATACAAATATTCAAGTAATATTTGGCATTTCACATTAAACTACATGTTCTAAGGATTTCAAGCAATTCAAGGTCTTCCGGTTGGAATTGAATCCGCGACCCTGCGATGCTAGTGCAGTGCTCTGACCACTGAGCTACGGAGGCCATTGCCGAGAGCCTAGTCACGAGTTCTGTATATATAGTGGTGGTAATGTATATATAGTGGTGGTAACAACTCGCGAGTATAGGCTCTCGGCAACGGCCTCCGTAGCTCAGTGGTCAGAGCACTGCACTAGCATCGCAGGGTCGCGGGGGTTCAATTCCAGCCGGAAGGCCTTGAAGTTGCATGTTTTGCAACTTGTCCCGCTTTGGTCTTAAAATGTATATATTCCAAATCTCGAAATTTGGTCGCGGGTTAAATTCCAGTAGGAAGGCCTTGAGATTGCATTTTTCGCAACTGGTCCCGCTTTGGTCTTAAAATGTATATATCCCAACACATACTACTTTCGGCAGTATACTAATCAACTTTTTAGAGTATTCGATAAGGTGAAGTAATGTTGGATGAAATGAAATAAAGTGAGGTCATGAGTTATTAATTGATTGAAACTATGAAATGTTGTAATGTATAACGATTAAAAGCATGCGAAGGATTGAAAGCATGCATAGAGCATTCATGCATGACATTGAGTAAATATTTTTTAACTTTTTGCTATACAGTACCTTTAACAGCAGTGGATATTTTGTAAGATGTTGAAACGGAGCAACTAATAGATCTGTAAGTTTAAGACGATTACACCGTGAATCTGTTTCACACCACTAAAAAAGAAAAAAAGGAAGGCTTTCTACTAAGTAGGTGAGTTGTTGGCTCTTGTCGCTCGAAACGTCACGGTAATCTCTTTACGGATTTTTTTTTTAAGCATCATTTGCCTAAAACGACGTTATGAATTAGGGTGGATAAATCCACACACATTAAGTTCAGTCTTTAAAAACAATTTATATTGGTCTGCAAAGGCAACTTTAAACTATGGTAACAAGGCCTAAGATTCAACTGAGAGAATAAAAATACACTACCTTAAAGAATTCTTGTACGTCCTCCATTGGTTTAAGAGTTTCTAGATAGTTCAATGTACTTGTGTAACTAAGGCAATAGCGTTCATACTGTGGGTGAACAGTCCACTTGAACTAAATAAGAATAATAAAGAAATGATAGATATAAAATTAGCTACAAAATAGTCTATAATAAATGGGACTTTACATGGGATAGTTTTGGGGCACGAAAGATTGTGTTTGAAGTTGGAGAACGAAGCCCAAATGACTCGATGTCATTTCGTATTTTACCAAGCGAAAATATCTTGTGTTACTAAAAAAAAGAACAGAAAAAACGACCAAAGAAGAGCAATAAAGCTAAATATCAATTAAGGTCAACAACATCTAAATTTACTCCCCATTCGTATATCAAACTGTTATCAATTGGAGCCCTGTATAGATAAAATATTACAAAGTCAAATTTAGGATTATATAGAATAAAGAAATAATATATCTTTATATTACATCAAAATCAATTTAGCCTGCGCCGCAGATAGAAAAACCTTGGCCCAGGGTTTTTCCATCTGCGGCACAGGCTAAGTCAATTAAGAAGTTATATAGGACAAAAACAGTACAAAATACATGTAGAACTTAAAAGTTATATATATGGTAACTTTTAAGATTATTTGCGAATTAAGATTAAACACAACCATTATAAAAGGACCTTTTAGTAGATTCTAAATTAGAATCCTAGGTAAATATTTATCACTTATTTACTGAGACCGAGGGAAACACACTGCTTTCCCGAGGTAATATAGTATATTAGTGTCAAAGTATGAATAATTCACCGGTTATTGGAGTGAACTTTGAAACCACGTTTGTTATTCTATTGTGGACCGGTCAATAAATGTTCTGTTATGGATCGGTTGCCTCGTTGCCAGGGCAATGCAGTAAACACGACGTTTTGCGGACCGGCACGTGATACGCTTTTGTCCAATCGGAAAATAGAAAAATTGAACTTTGACACTAACTATATAACAAATATATGTTATTTACCGGCTGGGAGGTCCGTACTGGAAAAATATTTTCCCGAAGTCTCAGAAGCGGCCCGAGACCGAAGGTCTGAGGGAAAATATTTTTCCAGTACGGACCGACCAAAACGGTAAATAACGTGTTTATTTTTTTCGAGCAAAGTCAAAAAAATTGCAATTTTTTGGCGCGAAAAGTTGCGAGAGGTCCGTACTGCGTACTCAGCCAATCAAAAGGCTCTATTTTAGTTACGGACCTGAGTTACGGACTTCAAAAAAAAAAAAAAAAATTACTTTGACGCGTGGTCATTGCTACAATTTTATTTGTAAAATAGTCTCTTAAAAATATTGGACATTGATTTCGCAGTGTATTCTTAACAAGCTGTTTAGTATGATTAACATGCCTGGTGGACAGTGTTGGCCATCTAGTATAGGTTTAAAATTGCATAAATATAAAATAGTCTATTAAAAACATTGGACATTGACTTCTCAGTATGATTAGTACAGTACGCCTGGTGGACAGTGTTCGCCATCTTAGGTTTGACATTGCCTAAAAATAAAATAGTCTCCTAAAAATATTGCAGGACAATGATTTTTCAGTGTTAAAAACAAGCTGTATAGTATGATTAACACGCCTGGTGGATAGTGTTGGCCATCTAGTAGGTTTGAATGTAAAATAGTCTCTTAACAACATTGGAAAATGATTTCTCAGTGTAATCTTAACAAGCTACAGGTATAGCATAGTTGGTGGACAGTGTTGGCCATCTTAGGTTTGACTTTGCCTGATCTGAATCTGCCGCATTCATCACAATTCTAGCTGTTTGTCTCTGCGGTTTTTCCAATGAGTCTGAATCTGGAATACGTAATTCTGCATTTTGCTAGAAACACCAGGTATTTTTTTATCGCTGCACAGCTATCTAGGTGTTGATTCAGGTCTTTATCGAAGCAAATGATTATATAAGTGCGTTCGAAAAAAGTGTATATTAAAAAGGTGAATGGGAATGTTTGTCATCAAATATAAAACAAATAATAAATATAAGAGATGAAGAGTAGTATAGGACATGGCGGTACCAGGACAGTTTTCCAAAAGTCGGATATATTTTCAAGGTCAAGTTTCAAGGTCAAGTTCTTGGAATTATTTTTGAGATAATTCCGAGAATTCCTTAAAAAAGGGGCGTGGTCGAGATGCCTTGAGAAGGGCGTGGCCGAGACGTCTTGGAAAAGGGGCGTGGTCGAGATGCCTTGAGAAGGGCGTGGTCGAGATGCCTTAAGAAGGGCATGGCCGAGACGTCTTACGAAAGGGGCGTGGCCGAGACGTCTTGAAAAGGACGTGGCCGAGACGTCTTACAAAAGGGCGTGGTCTATTTTTTAGGAATCTATATGATTTTCCAGGAATCAGATCCATTTGGAATCTACACGATTTGGATAAGTGCGTTGGTACCCTCGTGTTCTATGCTGTCGTTCTTTTTAGGATCCATGCGTTGGATATATAATATCTAACTTCAACTCGCTTCCGTTTATGTTGTAATTAGTTTTATTCACTTGGGGGTTTACCCTCAGGGGTTTCCTCTCTAGCCATGTGACTAAATACGTGTTTACTAGTTGTCAGTCCACCTGATAACAACCCTAGACATGGGAGGTAGGGGGATATGTACGATATAAGCTTCTCTACATCTCTTTTTAATAGCTGGTCAGTGATCAACTCGTTTTTAAGATTTTCAGGTGACTCGATAGCGTTGAACCCTCCTAACGCGTGGGCGAACTTGCTTATTAAAAGGTCACAGAGGAACGTGTTCGCTTTCTCCATTCTTTTTACCTCCCATTCTTCATAGATCTTATTGATAACTTTAGCTGAGGCCTTTTTAAGATAAGCGACGGATTGGTCTACCTCACCGTCCTCTGAGAGTCTTCTTAGTTCGTTTCGTTTATTGTCTACGTCAGTTTGCGGAGTGTCGTCAACTTGTGGTGTATCGATTTGTGGCTAGTTGATCACTTCCTGTTCTGCTTCTCGAATGTCTTCAATTAGTTCGTCAATTGTCTCAAGATTTTTTGTCTTACGTTTTGGCATGTCCTATATTGTACGATATGTTTTGTTTTCGCGGAATAACTATTTCGTATGAGTATGGATGCCTTAGAAGTATCTCCAATCTTGCGTACTCGTTGTCTTTCAACTGCTTTATTATTTTCTGAATTTCCACTTTATCGACTCCGTTGAGATAATCGTCTACGATAATTTTCATATCGTTTCTGTTAGGGTTGTAGAATGTTACTAACTTTGAGATGTTGTTGTGTTATGACTATCGTGGATAGGTTGTAGTGTCTAGCACTAAAGGCTAGTTTCACTAGTTCGCTTGTTCTGTTTTTAACGTCCTGCCCACCAGCACAATCGTCTAATATTATCAATGAATTGGTGCCTTTATAAATACCAGTCACGTATTTAAGAAATACGTTGACCTTGTCTTGCTCACACTGAATAGCGATGAAGTTTGGGTCTCTCAAGTATTTCCACTCTGTGTACGTCTTATTCCATTCGAACGTCGGGCATATAAGAATGATGTACTCGAAGTGGTTCGCGTATTCTTTCTCTATCATATCCAGTAGGTAGTGTGTTTTACCACAGGCTGTCATACCAACAATTAACATGTTAAAAGGTGTTTTCATATAGAATACTATATGTTTTAGTATTGGATTGATTGTAGATCGTTGTTGATAAGGTTTACGAGTCCGTCGGAGAGTACGAATATTCTACACATGACGTTCGCTGTTGTGACTTTTTTAATGATTTCCATCAGTATTCCTGACTGAGTGTTCACGATCTTTTTTCCAGTGGCTACTTTCGCGTTATCTTCGATAGATCTAAGGTCAACAACCAAAGCGAAACCGTCTTTGTAAAACTTTTGGACAGTCATGTGCTGGTCACAGTCTAGTTTTCGTCCAAATAGTCGTTTTCGCTTCTACCCATAGTCTTGATTTTGGTATTCCTTGACTGTATACCATATTTGGCACGCCTTCTATAGTAAGTTTGACTGACTCTATATTTGGGTAGACGAACTCCTCACTGTCAGTTCTTGTCTTATTTGTGAAGAGTAGAACGATAGCTTTCATTGACTTTCTTGGTAGGTTAATATTTTCGTTCACAAGTGTGGTTCCTTTATCCCACTCCACAGTCTTCATTAGCGTGACGTGCTCGTACGATAGAGATCTACCGGATGCGTATAGAGACGATACTTCATCAGCGATCTCTTGACTCTCGATAATTTCGTACTCCAATTCGAGGTTCTCCAGCGTATAACCAGTAACAGCTGATCCAGATTGAGCCACCATAATATCAGTTGCTTTGGGGAGTGTGATTATGTACCTGAGATTATTGTTCATATTATACGGTGCGTATAAACCGTGATCTTCTAGAATCTTGTCAAGTTGAATCTTTTGTTTAGTGCCGTGAATAGAGAACATCAGACCATCGCTAACTTTTTGTACGTTTCCACTGGCCGCGCCACTGTCGTCCTTCGAGATTAACTTTCGAAGGTTCTCGTTTGCTAGGCCGTATTCGATCATAGCCGTTCGCTCTGTTTTAGGTCTCCATAAATCTCTGTACGTACCGATAACACTCTCACCACAGTTGTCGTACACAGTCTCACCTGCTAGTTTTATAACCAGTTTTTCAGAGAGTAGTCTCGAGAGGTTGTTAAGAAACCATGATTTCGCGTTCGCACTTTTGAAGTCGAATAGGAGATGGAAACTGGAGGGTACCAAGCAAGTATTACCCTTTGTCTTTGGGATGTCAATGTATAACTCCTCCTCTGGATTGGCTTTGTTAGGGTTCAGTGTCACAACGTGACGGGTTCTTGTGCCTTTGATAGCAGACATTTCACGACGTCTATATCCAGGAAGCAACTCTTTCTCACTAGTATTCATACTATATATTATAACACGTGTTTTATTTCCTCTGTTTGTACTGGTCGTAGACGAACCAAGCTAGTGCTATCGCTAGGATCCACAAATTAGACGCTAACCAAGATATGCCTGCAGCTCCCCACTTTAGCGCAGTCGCCACCACGTTTAGCAGTCCAGCCAGTAGAGGGCCAGCCTTTGCGGCTAGATTAGCTATAGCTTTCCCTAGTTTTCCAAGTGCTTGACCACCTTTGACGATAACGCTCCTAGCTGATATTACTATGGTAGTTATTATCCCGGCTATAGAGATTGATATAGCACTTATTCCAACTAAGTTTTCCCTTGCCCATTTTTTAAACCTATCAAGTCTATTTAGATCATTACCCTCAACCTCGTCTTTTAACACACCTATTGCCTCGTCGTGTTCTGGCCTCGTGTTGTTCTCGATACGGATGCTATCTGCCTTCAAGTAAGCTGTGTCACTAACACTCTTATAGAATTGTTCTTTTAGAGGGTCTGGCTCGACGATAGACATGAGTATGTATTGGTCGCCTAGTGCATCTAGCGACTCTGTCTTAACATCAGTTGATCCTTTTGGGTTGAGAGAGCCAGCGAATTCCCTAACCTCTTGTTCACTAACGAAGATACCTTTCGACGTTTCTACGAGTTGCTCCACTCTTTGTTCGACTATGTCTTGTAGCTGTTCACTTGTGTTAGATACTATATCTTCTGACACATTATCTGGGATTGCGTTGTCGCCGTTAATTTCCTCAACCATCGCAGGTAGAGTGACTCTGTGCTCCTCAACAGCTCTACTTAACAGACTCTTAAAGTTATTAACATCTGTTTGTGAATCTTTAGCGTAGCTGTACACTATAGACTTCCCTTTTGACACCATAACTTTCTCTCCCCCAAACTCTAACCCTACAGGAAGACCTTTAACACCAAATATTACTTTCATATTTTTTATCACACTCTTCGAAGCTTTTCCATCCCCAACATTAATTTTGACACCAAGATGGTCCAATAGAAACTGCTTTCTATCTCTTGTTACTGACGTATTGTATGACCTTTTATCGTACTTTGGGTTTGGGATACCATCAGACGTGACACTCCCTTTATCCTCTCCAGTTATTGTTACTGTCTTACCATCATCATTACCTGTGAATGATGTCTCCGCATGTCTGTTTTTTACTCTGCGTTCTATGACTCTACTCTCTAGTTCGAATTTCACCCTAGTGATTCTGTCACGTATACTATTATATTCTTGTCCTGTCTTGTCTTCTGCGATTATTTCATTAAGCATGTTGAGCTCTTCTTCTAACTTCTGGTATTTACGCTCCTCAATCTCTTCGAGATTTTTCATTTCTATATCATCTAATCCTCCTTCAGCCATTATATACTACTCAATGTTTTGAATGTCACTCTCTGGTATCCATGAGTTGTGTTTACTGTCGTAGCCAAGCCACTTGACTAAAACCATCTTTTTACCCTTGACCTTCTTTCTCTTTAGTATCTTCTCGACTTTATATACATCGTCTTTTTTATCAACAGCTGACAACTCTTCCTCGTAGAACTTACCAATGATGGGTTCCCCTTCATGGTCCTCTATCTCGTACACGGTAGGGTCACCACGTATGACCTTTGTCACTTTGAATAGCTCCTCAGTGAAGTTAGCCTCATACCCTTTTGCAAATATGCTCTTATACTTTGATATCCTGACAGTCTCACCTACTTCAAACTTTGGTAGTGGGTAGTCACCGAAATGATGTCCAAACAATGTCGTCCATACTTCGTTTTCGTTTTTCTTGTTAACGTCTTTAGGTTTCATTAGAATAGTACTATGTTTGGTATTGTTGTAATTCTCAACGAGCTGATCTAAAATGTCAATCCACTTGTACGTTCCTTTACTGTAGAAGTACTTCCACATAGACGTCTTAAGTGTTCTGTTAAACCGTTCCACGACTGCTGCCTTTTTGTCAGAGTTCGTGCTGAAGTATTTCACGTCGTGTTTATCCAATAGATCCTTCACACCAACGTTGTAGAATTCCTTACCATCGTCAAACTGAGCCAACTTTGGATACTCACCAAATCTAACCTTAGCCTTCTCTAGTAACTCTGTGACAGCCTTAGTCATGTTTTTCGTATCTTTCCTGTAGACGGGTATTGCGAAAGCGGCATACCTACTAAGGATCTCAGTGACTGTTAGTATCCAGTAGTACCCGTTGTTCTTGTGCTTGTACTTACCCATATCGACCAAGTCCATCTGTATCTGCTCACCCAGATAGTCAACAAACGTTTGTCTAAACTTATGTTTCTTAACAACTGGTTTGTACCTAGTGTACGTGTCTTGAGATTTTAGCCAGTCCTTTATCTTTGCCCTACTAACGTTTAGACCGTCTTCTTGTGTCTTTTGGTACAGCCTCTCGGCAGACTGGTAACCAGTTGACGGGTTGTAGTAAATATCTCTTAGTTCTTGCTCTATGTCCATATACACTACATGATGTGTAAATCTAACAGCACCTCACCAACGCTAACACTGTTGTCATCCTGATCTGTTATCTTGAACTCTAGTTGGTTGACGACTCCTTTGTTTATTGGGATTTTCGATCCAACACCAAAATGTTGTACAGAGCCCTTTAATGTCTGTGTGCTAGTTATTGGCAGTATTGCGATACAACCACTTTTGCTACCATTAACTATGTTCTTAGATCTGTCCACAACATTAGATGTTACTTGTATGTATTTCAGTCCTCTGTTAACGTTCACAACGTTAGGACTGGTTTTTGTGGTGGCTACTGTAGTGTTTTCGTCAAATCCCAAGAGTTGTCCAAATTTAAACAGTTCTATTTGTTGATCAGTTGTTATCGTACACGTAGAGTCGTATCTGTTAGCCACTAGCTTGACGTCTCCTAACTCTTTCAAGTCGTCGGCGATCATTTTAAAGGTGTGGTACCCAGGACTAAAAACGTGATTATTACTGTTATAAGTTATCTTACTGTTAGCTGTGGTTACGTTAACGTAGTCCCAAAAGATGGTTGCCTCCTTCACCAGTACGTAAGGGTCTGAGTTAGTTGCTAGAGTTGACTCTGGTAGGTCTACAGTTTTCGTTGAATCATTAATCAACACTACCACTCTCATATAACGTACGGTATGTTACGATGGATGCGTTCAAAAGAAAGTATCCTTATGCTGGCAAGAATAGGTTTTTTCTTGATGTTGACGACAATATGCATATACATATATTCTTCGTGACGAAAACGAATATTGGTGACATTAGTGTAGACTCGAGTAGGTTTAAAAATAACCCGGAGTACACTAAGTATCTAACGATAAACAAACCAGTGATACCTGACCAGGAAGAGATAGCTAATGCCATACGCGTGGCTAAGCTGAATCTAGTCAAAAAGTATCCTGACATCACTTTGAGTAAGTTTGAGTTCGATCCAACTGTCTCACAAGATGGTGAGGTTAATGGCGTTGACATATATTTTAGAAACAACGACATCATAAGCACGAACATAACTAGTGATACCTTCAAAAACGACAAGAGCATGTGGATTTGGTTACACAACAACAAGTCTAGTCACGACGACAAGTTTCCAAAAATATGGCTATCTGGTGGAACTATCCAACCATTACCGAAAGGTCGCAAGAACCACTGGGGACTTTGGGATGGCTATCCAACGGAAAACGTGTTGAACTACCCAGTGAATAACTTTAGAGTCTTTGTTAATCAAAAGAACTACTTTTTCTCAAAGCTACTAATATTACAAATCACCACATCAAAGACAAAGTCAAAGTGGGACGACAACGAGAGCTACTATAGGGTCGTGTTTGCAACATATTGTGCGAGTTTCTGTTGTGGAGTGTCGTTACAACACTTGTCACCCTCACAAGAAGTTCACCCTGTTATCACAAGTGTGATGAGGTTTCATCTATACTTTACCATCAGAAGACTTCTCAGAAGGATGGAGGGTGGTGAGAGTATGAGATCGATAAGTAGAGAGTTTGACGCTGGAGAATTGTATGGTAAGACAGACAAGATTCCTAAGAAACATTACTACCAGGGTAAAGTCCTTGCTGATGGTACAACAGGTGAGGAGAGAGTCTTCACGATTAACGACGTTAAGAACGACTACAAACGATACGTTCCTCTGATGTCGAATGGTTTTACCAACATTGGGCGACAATACCTAAATCAGTCTATAGAGTCTTTTGTTTACTCTACACTTGGTGCACAAGCGAGAACACGTGTGTCAGTCGTTGGTGATTCTGC
The DNA here is from genome assembly GCA_035772405.1 of Chrysogorgia sp. JL179-B06. Taxonomy (NCBI): domain Eukaryota; kingdom Metazoa; phylum Cnidaria; class Anthozoa; order Scleralcyonacea; family Chrysogorgiidae; genus Chrysogorgia; species Chrysogorgia sp. JL179-B06. The sequence goes on from JAYKKM010000147.1 coordinate 4,204,536, forward strand.
AGGCAGTCTAGAGACTCAACAAGAGTTCCGAAAGTTAGTTGAGGACAGTGTTATAAACTACGACGTGTCAACGTGGATTCTCAACATGAACAAGTCGATTAGAGACACTAACGTTGTCCAAAACCTTGCGCTGTCGCCGTCTACGTGGTTAATGCCAAGTAACGTTGTAATCCTCAAGAACAAAATCGCTGGGTACAACAACCTGCTAAAGACTGCTACACAGAGTATGAAGTTTGGGGTAAACAGTGGGTTAAACTACATGGAAACGACGGAGGTTAAGAAAGTACACCAAGAAGGTGGAGAGCATCTGGAGACACTTGATAAACCAAAGGTGACGCATCGTCTGACGACACCAAACGTGGCACACCAGGAAGGTGGAGAGCACCTGGAGACACTTGACAAACCAAAGGTGACGCATCGTCTGACGACACCAAACGTGGCACACCAGGAAGGTGGAGAGCACCTGGAGACACTTGACAAACCAAAGACGACACCAGGTGACAACACGACAGAGTTGGGGATAGTTCTAGTGGTTTCGGCTGTGTCTGGCTATTTAGTAAGTAAATATGTGTTATAGCACAATGAGTCTAAGTTATGGGTTTGAGGACAGAGACTACGAGAGCGACAAAACATTAAGAAGAGCGAAGAGACATCTAGACGATGGTCCTAAACTAAGCGTGAGTGGTGGGAGGATGTCTGGAGATATAGATATGGCGCTCGGGGCACTCAAAAACATAGCAGATCCAGTCGATGATTTGGATGCTATCAGTAAAAAAGTGTTGGAGTCTGTATACTTATCGCAATACTTTAGAACGCAGTCCTATAACGTTCTATTTGACTTTAACGTCACAAAGCATGCTGCGAGTATGGTGGAATACCACAATGGAATAAATAAAGTGAAAACCATTAGAGATAAAACAAACATGTTAGTACAACACGATCCAACGTATGGTCCTATTGTTGGTGTTAACAATGGTCATAGCTTCCTGTCCCCCAAGCTAACTCCAATTCCACTTGAAGTTGGGATACACTTTAACTGTCCACGTATGCAATACTGTGACACATCCATTTTTGTGGTAGTAAGGTTAGCCAAGAGGGTATCTACGCCAGACTGGGAGACGATTGTGTCAAACGACGACGGATCGCATGACAAGTACGTAGGGTACAAAGGAGGTAAAACTGACAAATTATCGTATGGTGGTGGCTATCCAGTAAAGGGGTACACATGCACAATCCCAAATAACATCGACATAACTGAGACACATATGATATCAATACATTGGCAGATGGATAACTCCCATGTTAGGGTCAACAACATAAAATCAGCAGACTCAGACTTCACAGCTAACTACAAAGAGATAGGATCTCCTTATGGAACTATCTTTGGAACACATCGACCAAAATTGTTACTCGCACCCTATAGTTACCCATCTTTGATAGAGTTTTACGGTATTAAAATCATCTCTGGTTATATGACAAACCGAGATATAATATTAGTTGGTAAAGACATGATGAGTAAATACAAGGTAAGTTAATGAGGAAGAAGTCAGTTGTTGTTTTCAACCACATATCAAAGGATATGTCAGAGGAAGAGGTGCTAGAGCTCAAACGCTTGTACGCGTACTACCACAAACTAGAAGCCTGCTACAAATGGAAATACAAGAGGTTGAAGAAAGTTAAACTATCGTTAAACATGGCTAGCATAGGGTTAACAACAGTAGGGATTGTAGCTGGGTCAGTAACCGCTAACCCTCTAATCATTGCTTGTATTAGTGGTCCTGGTGTGATCATCCAAGGCTACTTGGCTAAATCCAATCTGACTAGTAGAGTGGAGCATTGTAAGTTTGCACACACTAGCTACAAGAAAATACTGACACAACTAAGATCGTATCTTAGAGGTCTTCCTTACGACGAGTCAATGTTCCTCTCAGACGTTAAAGTGTTGGACGATAATGTGACTGACTTATGTCCACCAATCAATGGAATGGTTAAAAGGTACAATAGAATATATGAAGAGACTAACGCTCCAAATTAGGGTAAGACATGAGGGAGATCGTTAACATCCTCAGGAAGGTCAAACGAGAGGTGTTTGAAAGGGGGGCGTAAAACGACGGGGCCTAAAAACTCACAACCACACACAGTCTATATATCAGAACTAAGGGTGTTTTCCACACAAAAGACGACGAAAACTCAGGTCCCAGTCTGGGACCTGAGTTTTTGAGTGATAAAGTAGACTACTCTGACCAAAGTCCTAAAGCAGGACCTTGGTCAGAGTCACTTATAATATTACACATAGTATATTATATATGACGAGCCTTGTCAAACATTTCAGTTTTGAGAACAATTCAGTCACGACTATCAAAGATGGAGACAATATATGGTTCTATGGAAAAGAAGTCGCTAAGGCACTAGGGTATAAAAACGCGAGTTGGGCTATCAGTGTACACGTTGACGATATATATAAGGTCAAACGAGAGGTGTTTGAAGGGGTGCGTGATTCGCGCACCCCTTTAAACTTGCAATCAAATACGATACTCATATCAGAGCCAGGAGTTTACTCTCTAGTCTTCTCATCGAAACTCGAGTCAGCCAAGAAGTTTCAAAACTGGGTGTTCTCAGAAGTCCTACCATCTGTTAGAAAGACAGGTGTTTACACGCAACATAACCAACTATCAATCATGAACGAGACAGATTTACACTACGACATTGTGAAGTACATTAGAGAGTACCACCCAACAATAGTCATCCCAGGGTTGGGTGAGTACCAAGACACACCTACGAAAAGAATAGACGGGTGGAAGAAGGGTTACAGTGGTGGACAACCAGACTTGATTGTCCCGCAGCTCCATAAGAGATATAATGGGTTTGCTATAGAGTTCAAAACACCGAAAGGTAATGGAGTTATTAGGAATAACCAGATGAGGGTATTAAGGAGACTAAGATCACAAGGGTACAACACATTACTATCCTCAGACCAACACGAGATAATACATTTAATAGAGACATATATGACAGACTCCAGAGTTCTGTGTGAGTACTGTAATAGGAGATTCAAGAGTGAAACCACACTGTCTAATCACCAAAGATATTTTCACCGAATACTCTATCTGTGAGACGACCTGTGAGACGACTGTGAGGTCATCTGTAACAAGACACCACGTATAGTATAAGATGACTGACAGTGAGTCCGTACCTATTATAACGTCGACAACAAAGGTCAAAGACCCTAAGAGAGTAGAGGCAGGCAAACGCTTGGCTGCTATATCTAAAGCAGCCAAAGAGAGGAAAATGAGAGAGAGAGTGATAAAAGAGGACGATAGTTTTAACTACGGATACATCATAGGTACTATTGGAGTGGTAATAGCCGCTGGCTCGCTGTATTACACGATTAGTCAAGACAAACAAGTAGTAACCGAAGAGCCTAAGACCGTTGTTATAAAACCATCACGTAAACTCGACAGCCTCGATTAAAACATGTCGTATAATATATGGCATCAATAGACAGAAAAGAACTGATGAACGAGCTATACGACGCAGCCCTTGTGACTGCTGGAGCCGTAGCCGTGTCGATGGCATCTAAGAAAGTACTAAAAGAACCGTTAGGCACTCCTGAATCAGTGAAGGGAACCCTAAAGTTAGCGACTGCTGTAGGCGTTTCAACGCTATTCGTTAAGTGGGCGCAGAGCAAGAAATACTTACCTATTGACCCGTTCTCAAAATAATCTAACGTAATACATAATGGCTAGTGTGATAGCGGGTGGCTTGTTCAACGCTATAGCATTCGCAGGAGCTGGATTTATATTCAGCAAGCTAAACCATACAGGCTACGAGACAGAGATAAAGAGACACAACAAAGCACTGGAGAGTCTTGCAAGAGCGAAAGAAAAGTTCTACGAGAACGAGATTCGTCAGAGAGACAAAGTTCAGGAATTAAGACAACAACTGTCAGATGCTAATGCAGACATAAACGACACGAACCACGCTCTGGATCAACTAAGACAAGTACTGACGATACAGTATGATGGTAAGACATTTAGTAAAGAGCCTGAGTTGTCAGACTATTACAAACCCTCAGACGAGATGAAAGAATATCAAACGGTATTCGTTGGAGTTGTTGGACTACCTTTAGGTTACTTAATATATAGAGTGTTATAATGAGCGTTAAAACTTTGAAGGAGATGGCTATGGAATTTGATAAAAAGCGTAACTTGACAGAGACACTCTCTTACCAAACTCGTCAGATAGAAGAGTTGGAACAACTACTATCAGACGCTCTAAAACAGGTCACAACAATAAAGTGTGAGTGGGAGACACTAACCGACAACCACAAAGTTACTACACTATAGTCTAAAGATATATATAGTGTAGTAACTTAGATGGTTGACGAACGTACAATGAGAATGTTCCACGCTGGGTATACATTGGACGAGATTGATACATCAAAAAGGTGGAGTGGTACTACATTAGGGTACACATTGGACGAGATCAAGAACGGAAGTAAGGACGCAACACCGAAAAAGTGGTACGACACCACGTACTGTTATGAGTGTAGTAACCACAGAACCCAAATCGAAGATGGTGTATTTAGTTGTAACAAGTGTGGAGAGACTACCTACGGACGTGTGAGAAACTTCATACCTAACATTTGGATGTACAAGAAATCGACTCATAGTTACAGTAAGTGGTTAGATAGAATGTTGACTGGACTAGTTAACGAGAGTGACATACCAACAGTTGTCAGTGATTTTATAGAGATAGTGTGGTCTCTTAAAAGAAACAAACTGATTGTTAAGAACATATCGAAATATATTTTCTATGTCATAAGAATATGCTCTAGAAGAGGTATAAAGTTGAGAGGTAATCTTAACGACCTCAAATCTGGTAAGGTCAAGGTACGATTCGAGTATAACCTGTATAGCGTAGTATATACAAGGATCTAGATTGGGATGGGAGAGGAGATCCACACTACAACGAGTGGATCAGAAAAGGTCTAGAGAAATAAAACATATAGTATTATATAATGGGAAGACCTAGAATTTACCAAACCAAAGAAGAAGCTTTAAGAGCAGCAAGAGCGCAAACTAAAGTGTGGATGAACACTCACAAATGGGTGTGCGAGACATGCGATAGGCCATACCATGTGACCTCTAAATATAAACACCTAAAGACCAAAAAGCATTTGAGAAGTTTGGAAGCGTGATTACATTGTACTAGTATAGTAAATTATAAAACGACTCTTTTTAGGTAATGGTCTAAAGAAATAAAACATCTCCTATAGTATATAGACATAACACGCCGAGTAGGATGGAAAAAACGACACGTCCTAAAAATGACCTAGAGACTAGTCGACATAACGTGTCAAGTATGATGGAAAAAACGACACGTCCTAAAAACGACACCTCCACGGTAAAGACCAAGAGTGGTCTTCACCGACAACAAAGTAACACTGGACAAAATCTAACATCACTTTTAGACACACCAACACCACAACCAACAAAACGTCTACTAAAACCAACACCACACAAACGCAGAACGAGGCCAACACCACCACCACGACCGAATCGCCCACAACCTGGGTACAGACAAAAACTAAACGAGTGGTATGATTGGCTAGTAGAACACACACCAGAGTCAATACGAAAGCCAGTCTCTCAAGCCTATAACATGGCGAAAGACAAAATCACTAGCCTATACAAAAAAGCAGCGCAAAAACGTCCTACAAGAGCGCCACCACAAGTACCGACAGATGTCGAACCTTTCTCACCACCAGCACACATTGATAGGAACACGCTCCCTACAGTCACACAAGGGCGAGTAGCACTAAAAGGATACACTAGATCGTACAACGTTGAAGTGATAGACAGTAAGGACCCACTATCACAACTCAACGAAACTAGAGTAGCTGTGGTTCTAACTCTAAGGAAAGACCTAAGACAACTAAGAGGTATAAAACACAACGAGACACTAAAAGTGACTCTAGAGAAACAATTAGATGGAGATAGAACGACGTTTAAAACCGCGTTCTTCAATAGTGTCACTAAAACAGTAGTTAATAGTAACGGCATATATGAAACCACAGAACAGTCAAGCGAAGAGATAGTAAATCGTATAGCTGTATGGCTATCAGAAGGGTCTGGGTGGACTATATACAATATAGACGACCACTACATAAACGTAGTAGTGTACAAACCTCTAAAAGGATCCAGCTACATCGAACTACCGTCGGAATTGAGGAACTCATTGAAGGGTCTAATCAACATAAAGAACAATGACGACAAGTGTTTCATGTGGTGTCACATACTACACAAGAACCCAGTACTCGAGCACCCAGAGAGAGTGTCAAAACACAAGAAAAACACTAACACTGTGGACTACAAGGGAGTAGACTTCCCAGTGTCAGCTAGACAATACAACAAAATAGAAAAACTGAACAAAATAAACATAAACGTGTTCAGATATGAGGACAAGCAGCCATACCTCTAACATCTACATCTCTAAGGAGAAAAACGAGGACTGTATGGATCTACTGCTAATAACAGGAGACGAGAAACACCACTACGTGTACATTAAGGACTTCAATAGGTTTATGTACAATCAGTCAAAACATGAGCACAAAAAGAACTTCTGTAGGTACTGTCTCCAATGTTTCAGCACAGTAGACATACTAAAGAACCACATAGAGAATTGCATAGTGATTAACGGAAAGCAGGCAATCAAGATGCCAGAAAAAGGAGACAACATTCTAAAGTACAAAAACTTTCACAAACAACTAGAGGTACCATTCGTAATATACGCTGACTTCGAGGCTATTACGGAGAAAATCGACACAGCAACGCCCTCTAAAGACAAGTCGTACACTAACGCATACCAGAAACACACAGACTGCGGGTACGGGTATAAGGTAGTCTGCTGCTACGACAACAAGCACAGCAAGCCTGTAGAGACGTACCGCGGTAAGGGCGCAGTCAGAAGATTTATGAATAAAATGCTGCAAGAAGTCGAGTACTGTAAAAAGACAAATAAGGAACACTTCAACAAGGACATGGTCATGACTTCCGCTGACAAGACTAACTTTAAGAAGGCTACCAGATGCCACATCTGTGACAAGGAGTACGTAAGTGAAGACGTAAAAGTTAGAGACCATTGCCATGTCACTGGTAAATACAGAGGCTCGGCACACAACCTGTGCAACAGGAACTACAGACTGACTGACAAGATACCTGTCATCTTTCACAACCTAAGGGGTTACGACAGTCACTTCATCATGCAGGAGATTAGTGGGCTAGGGTTGAGCATCAACGTCATACCCAACAATATGGAGAAGTACATGGCTTTCATGTTAGGTAAACATCTAGTGTTTATAGATAGTTTCCAATTCATGAGCTCTAGTCTAGACAGTCTAGTTAGTAACCTAACAAAAGACTGTTTCAAGTACACGTCTGAGGCGTATACTGAAGGGTTAGAGTTAGTGTCACGTAAAGGCGTGTACCCATATGACCATATGGATAGCTTCACTAGATTTGACGAGACTGAGTTACCTCCTCAAGAAGCGTTCTACAGCATTCTAAATGATGAGCACGTGTCAGATGCAGACTACAAGCACGCGCAAAACGTATGGAAAACGTTCAACATTAGGAACATGGGTGAGTACCACGACCTGTACCTCAAGACTGATGTGCTACTATTGTCTGACGTGTTCGAGAACTTTAGAAGAATGTGTAAACAGTACTACCAATTAGATCCTTGTCATTACTTCACATCACCTGGACTATCGTGGGACGCTGCTCTAAAGATGACAGGAGTGAAACTAGAGCTGATGACTGATATTGACATGTTTCAGTTTATTGAGAAAGGAATGCGAGGTGGTGTCTCCTGCATCACGCATAGACATGGTAAGGCTAATAATAAATATATGAAGGACTATGATAGTAGCAAGCCTTCAAAATACATAACGTACCTAGACGCAAACAACCTTTATGGTTGGGCTATGAGCCAGTACCTGCCAACCGGAGGGTTTAAGTGGGTCAAAGAATTTGACATCAACAGTCTCAACAAATACAGTGACGACTCAGACAAGGGGCTGATACTTGAGGTTGACCTTAAGTATCCAAAGGGACTGCACGACCTTCACAACGACTACCCCTTAGCCCCTGAGAAGATGAGAGTGAGTAGAGACATGCTGTCACCATATTGTAAGAAGATAGCAGATAAATTCGGAGTATCTACAGGTGAGGTGACTAAGCTGGTGCCCAACCTACACGACAAATCGAAGTACGTAGTTCACTACCGAAACCTGCAACTATACATGTCATTGGGTATGACAGTCAGCAAGGTTCATAGGGTGTTACATTTTAATCAGTCTCCATGGCTGAAGAAATACATCGACTTCAACACAGTCAAGAGAACGGCAGCTAAGAATGACTTTGAGAAGGACTTCTTCAAGCTGATGAACAACTCAGTCTTCGGGAAGACCATGGAAAATCTGAGGAAGAGGGTGTGCGTCAAGCTGATGTTTAACAGTGAGCAACTAGTAAAGTTAGTATCAAAGGCAACGATCGTGAGTTGGAAAATATTTAACGAAAATCTGGTGGCAATACACAAGATCAAAGAGACGCTAACGCTTAATAGACCAGCTTACGTGGGAATGTGTATACTCGACCTATCGAAGACACTAATGTACGACTTTCACTACAACCACATAAAGAAGAAACACAATGCTAAGCTACTATTCACAGACACTGATAGTCTCATGTATGAGATCAAGACGAAGGACGTGTACAAGGACATGTTCGAAAGCAAAGAATTATTTGACTTTAGTGGTTATGACAAGACGTCACCATACTTCAACTCCGTGAATAAGAAAGTGATTGGTAAGATGAAAGACGAGACATCAGGAGTCCCAATAGTTGAGTTCGTTGGATTGAGGGCGAAAATGTACAGCTACATTAAGGAAACAGGAGACGGCGGCAAGACCGCAAAAGGGGTGAAGAAAAGTGTCATTAGAAAGAACATAAGACATGACGACTACAAAGACACCCTAGCGAGTAGAAAACAAATGTCTCACACAATGAAAACCATAAGAAGTATAAATCACCAATTAGGAAGCTATGAGATTAATAAAATATCACTGAGTTGTTTCGACGACAAGAGACACATTTCAGAAGACGGAATATCTAGCTACGCCTATGGACACTACAAAATTAAAAAAAAAATAAAAAAATACCCAAAACAATATGTTATAAAAAATTGAATCAATAAAAGATAAATTTATAATTTAAGCAATTTAAACAATTTTAAAATTTAACCAATTTAATACCAACACGTAGGTCCCACACGGCTGAGCCATGGCAGTCACAAATTTAACCACACACAAAGAACGTAGGGCACCAACACACTTTTCCAAATCGTGTAGATTCCTAACGGATCTGACTTTTGGAAAACCATCCTTGTATCGCCATGTTCTACACTACTCTCCAGGCTACAGCGCTCACACACAGTAATGATCGCTGTATCCCTGGAGAGTAGCGTAGAACGTGTGGAACCAGTGGAGGAGAAGACAACGAGACTCAACAAAGAGTTATCATTTATCTACCAGGTTAGAGAGCTCAAACGACAACTATTCGCTAAGAGTAGTGTAGAACGTGAGGAACTAGACGAGAGGTTTAAACACACTGCACTGGGAAAAAGGATGACCAGTCGTAAAAGAGAGTTGTGGCTTCTCAGTCGTCTCAAATAGCTCAAACGATCGACACAAAAACGAAAGAACACGAGGGTACCAACGCACTTATCCAAATCGTGTAGATTCCAAATGGATCTGATTCCTGGAAAATCATATAGATTCCTAAAAAATAGACCACGCCCTTTTGTAAGACGTCTCGGCCACGCCCCTTTTGTAAGACGTCTCGGCCACGCCCCTTTTGTAAGACGTCTCGGCCACGTCCTTTTTAAGACGTCTCGGCCACGTCCTTCTCAAGACGTCTCGACCACGCCCCTTTTGTAAGACGTCTCGACCACGCCCCTTTTGTAAGACGTCTCGACCACGCCCCTTTTGTAAGACGTCTCGGCCACGCCCCTTTTGTAAGACGTCTCGGCCACGTCCTTCTCAAGACGTCTCGACCACGCCCCTTTTGTAAGACGTCTCGACCACGCCCCTTTTTTAAGGAATTCTCGGAATTATCTCAAAAATAATTCCAAGAACTTGACCTTGAAACTTGACCTTGAAAATATATCTGACTTTTGGAAAACTGTCCTGGTACCGCCATATCCTATACTACTATGAAGCTGAGAATTCGCATATGGAGAACTTTCTTATTTTCCATATACGCATTAAGGCATTTTATTGTGCATATATACCACGATTTACACTAGAAGAATGAGGCACAATTCTGTTAGTTATATGATTCGATGGTGAATGTTGCAAAACCTCATTTACACGCTTATCAGAGTCAAATCTTGCATAGATGGCTTAGGCAGTTAAACCGTTTGGATCAAATTGATCTTTTAGTCTGGTATTTTCACTTTGGGTTTGTAGTTAAGTAATAAACTTTATTGTGAGAACTATGAGAGACTGAGAGAAACTAAACTGCTAGGTCAACGACAACGTTAAACTCAACTGTCACCAACGTTCATGTCAGATATTTCGCGAGCAACTACGTACTGTAATAACCTGTGTACAAACATAACTACAGACACAGTCAACAATAAACTACACCAACATATGCTACAGTGGTAATGCCAGTAAATATAATGGAGTACATTATTATAGTATAACAATCCTAATCACCTTGGTAAAAGCGGAAACAACTGAAGCTGTACTTCCAAACTGATCTTCTTGTTCGTTTTTAAATAAATGAAGTAAATCTTTAGCAAACTTTGCGCTAACCTAAACAAAATATACGTCATTAAACGTTAGTCTGATATGATATTGATATGTGTGAAATATTTGATTCATTATGACTGGCCCATTGAGGCTAAGAAATATACGTGAACTTTAAAATGTTTTATGATGATCAGACTACATGCAGTGATTACTGTATTTAATAATGCCTCCTCGGATCACAACTCAACGATAGTTTATCACATATACAAATAATTAACAATTATTGGACAGGCAAAATAGATCAAGCGAGACACCAACAAATCACGATTTTTTGCAATAACCGAATTTGAAATAGACCGAAATTGTAATAGATATTGTAATTGTAATTACATACTTATTATATAGATTACATAGATTACATAGATATTGTATATTATTACATAGATTACATAGATTACATAGATATTATAGATTACATAAGATAGATTACAACGATATTATAGATTCATAAGATATTATAGATTACATATATATTATAGATTACATAATATTATAGATTACATAAGATAGTATATATTACGTAGATATTATAGATTATATAGATTACAAAGATTACATAGTTATTGTATATTATATAATTAATTACATAGATATTGTAATTGTAATTACATACGAAATTGTAATAGATATGATATGAATTCCTGTTTTAGTTAAGTATAAATATATATGTATATATAACTACTGTAATAGCCATTTAAATTCTATGCAATTCAGCTTTTTAGCTGCTATTCAGATATTTTAGTAAAACCATTCATTAATATACATTGTAAAATGAATTTTTTCTAATATTGTTTTTTGTGTTTTTGTCATTCTTTTAATTCCAAGCCACTTCGTATATAGGGACTTATGCGACTTATGCGCATGCTCAGACTATTATTTTTAAGCAGTTATTTGCAGCTAACTTCACAGCCAATCAAAATTGAGAGAAAAATAAATGGGATAATAAGTTATTTTCACTAATTTTCTGAATATTGGCGATTCAAATTAGGGCTGGACAAAATAGGCCGCGGAAATTGAAAGTACGAAACGTAATATCTAAAGATCGGAAAATTGACATAAACCCGCATAACTCATAAGCTGCTTTTTAAGTGTGTAAATGGAATTTCGCGACAACATATTTGTTTCCCAATCTTCCATAATGTGATTCCATATACACTGATGTAGTAAACGTGGGAGCTTGGGAATAGACAGACGATACATCCTCAGAAAATATTTAGAATAGAGTCCCTGACAGGGATATAATCAGTAAGGTTACAGGTTTGATCCTGTCTGGGATTAAAAATTATACGGAAATGACGCGGGCATGCTTATTTAAACATATTATACAGTACAAAATGCATAATAAAATGACAAATATTGTGCTTTATAGAACTTAAATGTATGTAGTGTCTTTCAGATACTTAAAAAATCTAATGTCAAGGAATAGACTTTCTGTATTGATTACATATCATAAAAGTTACCTCACACAAGTCTTCTAAATTTGAGAAAATCTTTCTGTCGTCAATGCTTATTAAGAAACCTTTCCCTTGGATTTCTCGTAGTGGTTCTAGAAAGCACTGAATATGAACAAAGTTAACAACTGTATAGTGTTCGTCTTAAATGTATGTGTAACAATCTTTAGCTGAGTTAATTGCTTATATGAAGCCGAGTTAATTGCTTAAATGTCCTGTAGATACGATACGGTATAGATACAATATGTATGTGTTGATGTTCGATATGGTAGATTGCATTCATAGCTATATGATAGCGATAAACGTGATGATTCTGTATGATAGCGACAAACGTGATGATTATAACAACAATAATATATTTGATCTTAGACAAATCTTTATTATACGCCGCTTATTCTGTGAGGTCTCGCGAGTATCAAAGAACAAGTGTGACGAAAAAGTGTGACGAAAAAGAGGGACAAAAAATGTGTTAAATGTACTGTAGATACGATATGTATAGATACAGTGTACAATATATCTATACGACTTCTTTTTCTTTTCTATTTTCGTTTCTTTGTATTTACTGAAAACATTTAATTTTTCCAATGGAACTATTATTTATTGCCAAAATTAATTCATTTATTTCTATCACTTTCTCGTGGGCATGCATATATTGTAGTATCACCACAGCGAGCAAGGGGTTGTTGCGTACACGTATTTCTAATTTTATTTTAAATTTAGCCACGAGGGATATGGTACATAAAATCGAGTCATTTCTGTATTAAAAACTTATTGACCGAGCGGGAAACTTTACGGCAAAATTATCCTGCCCGCGGTCTTTCAGTACAGGCCAAGTGACGAAGGAACGAGGTTTGTGTGAAAAGATCAAGCGCAGGATGATTTCCCGTAAAGACCGACAAAACGATGTTAATAAGGTTTTTATTATATGTCTCTTTTAAATTTCTCACATTTCTTTAATATTTTTATAATATTTAAATCTTTTCAGAGGTTCCGCAATGACCGGTCAACGGTAAACCGTGGTAAATGGTTTGTAAAGACCGCTCAGGAACCAATCAGATTAGCTGTGGGCCATATAATAATTATATATAATAAATGTTTACCTCTTTAAGAGCAAGCAGGTGAGCTGTTAAATAAACGACCTCGCTATGGAATAATTCCCAAACGGCTTCTCGACGTTTCATTTCATTTTCCGTCAAACAGTACTGGCTATCGGCATCAGACAGACGTAGCGAATTTCCAGTTTCATCCGTGACTTTCATCAAATGAGTCCAGTGGGTATCCTAGAAAAAATAACCATTAACCATTAATTCTTATATATGTCTCAAAGCGCTTTACATGTATTTTACAAAACAGACATGAACAGACCGAGGTAGACCTTGAGCTTACAAATGGCGCGTCAGCAGCCGCTATTAGTCCATGTCCATATACCCCTTTTTAATGATCTGCACATCCCACCTAGGTGTGTTGATTTTATAGAGAGAGGAAAACCGGAGAACCCGGAGAAAAACCCTCGAAGCACGGGAGAGATCAACTAAACTCTATTCACATGAGTCCCAAGTTTGAGAGTCAATGCAGGGCTGTATCCATGGTCACCCATCCAGCCAAAGACCCCGCCCGATCTCGCTTAACTTGAAGCTTAGTGGCGAAAAGCAACGAACTGTAATAATAGAAGCTGGATTATTGTAATAATTGAAGCTTCGAACTGTAATAATACTAGAAGTAATCAAAGATTATATAAGTGCGTTCGAAGAAAGCGTATTCTATCACATGACTGATAGGAAGGGATCGCGTGAGATAGCACGGCGCATGCGCGGATTCACTGCACTGTTTGCATGCAAATGAGAAGGATTTTACATTTCACTCTTCAATATTAAAATCAAAACTAACGTAGTTAGTTGAAATAGTGAACCTGACAGAATGTGGTTCGTCAGTCATAAGAAACTTTGAGACATGGCCGGCCAGTCTGACGACGGAAATGTACTCAACTTGATGACAGAATGATGAAAATTGCATTCCCGAGCTTCTATAGATTTTAAAACGTTCCAGGGAGCATGGACTAACGGCCTGTGAAGATGGTGTTACCTTTTGAGAAACCTCTTTTACCTGTCCCACTCATAAATATGGAGAATCTTGAATAGGAACGCTTACCCTGTATAACGAAAGTTCAGTTTCTGATAAAATATGAGGAGGTCTGACTTTTGTTGACAAATATTCTTTGAGGTTTTCTGAAATTCTCAGCCTATCCTTATGGAGAAGCTAAAAAGATTAAAGAACAAAAAGTAATTATCAAAGACATCTCGCCATTGATGATAGATTTCACTATATGCATTACCATTTTTTTCCTGTTTTTCAAGATGGACGACCATCGCGACACACGTTTGTCTTCTAAATAGTAAAAGTGAGGAAACAATTGAATGGGAAATAGTGAAATAGGTTATAATATTATACCTCAACTATAAATTGTCCATTTGTACCACGTGACCAGTCAATTTAAATTCGAATTCCCCGCTTTAACCTCGAATTCCCCGCTGATGACGTCATCAGCGGGTAATTCGAGTTCGAATACCCCGCTCGTACCCAGCACTTGCGCGTAAACCAAGACGAGCCTGTAAACAATGGAGGAACAACAAGACGTTTCTAGACGTTTCAAGACAGCATTCAAGATTGTTTCGGTATAATATATAATTTATAGACCCTCCGCTTGGGCAATTCGTCGAAATATTACCCCTCGGGATGATATATATCATCCCTCGGGGTAATATTTCGTCGAATTCCCGTCGCTCCGGGTCTATAAATGATAAATATAGCCATGTAGTTATGGATAATTATGGACCTTATTTCATTCAATCCATAAATCGATTTTACAGGTAGATTTCTAACATAACGTAACGTGTAACTACAATACGTAACGTCACTTATTTTCCACAGGTCCGGTATCCATCTGAATCGCGCGCTCTAATTGGCTAGCAAGCGGTCCGGTATCCTCCTGTACGGACCTCACAACCGCTCGCGGGTTGTGCTCAAAATAAAAAAAACGTTTTCGCAATTTTTATATTTTTATAATTTATATTTAAGTTAGGTTGTCAGTGTTTGAAAACATACCAAAATGGATAGTTATATTAAATGAGAGCTATCACAGCAAAAGTGAATTTTATTATCCAGAAGAGCATGAAAAAGAAAATGACGAGCGAAGTAGCAACACAATGTTACTAAACGTTGCGAACTTGTTTACAAAAACAAATCTGTATAATAAAGAAGGATGATATGTTACCCAAAGACAAAAAAGGTACAATTAGCTTTTTCCCGTTGGTTCGAACACCTGAAAAAATAAAAAGAATATCATCGTCATTTGAAAGGTTATGGTGTTTGCATTATCGTATTATTATTATAATAATAATAATAATAATAACAACAACAACAATAATAATGTGTTAATATAAACTGCTCTAGTGAATGTGGGAGAGCTTGGAGTAGACAGACGATACATGGACGATCGTTAAGCTCGTATCCTCAGAAAAATGATTCTGAGACCCGGACAGGAATCGAACCTGTAACCTTCTGATTGCCGGTGAGACGCTCTAACCATTGAGCCACCGAGACTCAGCTTCGCTCTCCATCTGAGTCTCGGTGGCTCAATGGTTAGAGCGTCTCACCGGTAATCAGAAGGTTACAGGTTCAGGGGCGCAAATTTGTTGTGAGAGGTGTGGGGGGGGGGATGATCTCGATCGCTGTATGCGCGAGCCTTTCTAGGGGGTCCAGGGGCATGCTCAACCTGAACATTTTGAAATATCAAGAATTCCGCAAATGGCATTTCCTGCATTCTGAGCGGTGATTTTCAGTCAGTTCAGAAGTTTATAAAATTTCATATTGGCCCATGTGGCCATGTGGGCCTCAGCTGTCCGAATGTAGAACTTGACTTTGTACTACTACTCTGTACTCTGTAGTATTCATTTTAAAATCTAAACATACGCTAAATTTACACTTTACAATACAATTTACTTAACAATAAAACTTGATAACTTGTACATGGTTCTTTACTTCGTTTACGGACAATAATAGTCAATAGACATTAAAACTCTATTTGACTATTTTATAAAGAAAATTCTAATAAGAAAAGTTAAAGTGCAACTTTGTGGAACAGTGGAAAATACAGTATCACGCTACTAAAGGCTATTAATATTCACGTGAAGACACCAAACAGATTTCTCCTTGTTACAGTCTGCTTACATACACGCTTCGCAGATGATATGTGTTGACAGACTAGCCCAAATTAAGATGTGCCTTTTCTTATGAATTGAGTTTTTTATTATAACTTTTCTTCTTTCATAACTCATGCATGGGGGAATGATAACATTGTCTTCCAAAATATGGGGGTATATAACATTGTTTTCCAAAATTTGGGGAGTATATATACACCCCATCCCCCCCTATATTTACGCCCCTGTACAGGTTCCATTCCTGTCCGGGACTCATTTTTCTGAGGATACGAGCTTGACGATCGCCCATGTATCGTCTCAATAATAATAATAATAATAATAATAATAATAACAACAACAATAATAATAATAATAATGTTGAAGAACAAGATGATATCAGAATAAGTATGTATACAGCTGATTAAATACTCTCTGAAGCACTATACGATCATCTTGTAATGTAATGTAATGCAATGCAATGCAATGCAATAATAATAATAATTTATTTAAAGAGGATAAACGCTAAACAGTTACAAAACTGATAAACCTGCGCGGCCCTCAAATATTAAAATAAATATATCAATACAATAAAAACTAAGAATTACAATAGATAAAACCGATCAGAAATGATCAACCAACACCTGGTCGTCCAACGCTTACTTAAATAAGGCAAACTATGCATGATGGATACTAAAATGTTTGCGGTGGCTGAAAACCGGACAAAGCTAATTGAGAACCATTCCTATAGCTGGAAAAGGAACATTCCACCTACTATTTGTGCTTACATTAATACCTCTGTCATTGATTTTACGGAAAGGCAAAACAAGGTACGATCTTGGAAGGAGCAGAGGATCCAAAAACCATTTACCGTTCGTGGATGATCTGAAGTTGTATGGTAAGAATGAAAGCCAAGTTGATTCATTGGTGCAAACTGTGGGAATATTTAGCAAGCATATCAGAGTGGAATCATGGAGTGTCAAAATGTACAGTTCTTGTGATGAAAAGAGGGAAGTTTGCAGGAAGTGAAGGTATCGTGTTCCCAGGTCATCAATGTCTTAAAGCTTTGGAACAAGGTGAAGGATATAAATATTTAGGCATACTCGAAGCAGATGGTGTGAAAATAGTGAAATGAAGGAGGTCATCCGAAAAATATTAAATCCGAAAAATATTAAAATCAAGACTAAACTCAGAGAACATATTCCAAGCCATCATCCTCTTCCTCCTCATCTTGATCATCGTCGTCATAACTAGGAATGCACTGGAACTTGGTTCTGGCCGGTTAGTTCCGGCCGGAACTCCGATTTTTCCAAGTTCCGGTTCCGGCCGGAACTCATGAAAAATGTTCGGCCGGAACCGGAACTTATTTGTCAAAATATGGTCAGCGGTTGATCTGTAGTGCTCAGGCTTTCTAAGACTATGCACGGCGTCAACGCGATTAAAAACAGATCAACTATTAGGAAAACTATTACTTTCTTGAGAATATTCAGTATTCACATGATACCAGTGTGGAAAACAAAAAGTTAAAACATTATAAAACTAGTTTTCTATGTAATGGTAATACGAATGACAATTTTAATAATTTTCTATCTGGTATTGTTTAATGAGGGGTTATTTTCACTTTTTGTCCACTTCATTCCACAAGGACAATGTCAGACTAAGCTACTGGTTCAAACGGAAAGATACTACTCTGATATCCGGTTCCGGAACTTTTAAATTTGGTTCCGGTGCATCCCTACTCATAACCACCATCATAATCACTACCATCACCATTAATACCATCATCATCATTATCACCATTATTACCACTATCATCATGATCGCCATCATCCTCCTCATCATCATCTTAAATAGACCATAAAATTCTTCTTGCTAAGTTAACGACCTACGGAATGGAATCAAATGAACTTGAACTGATGAATTCCTACTTGTCCAATCGAAAGCAGTTTGTGGATATCGATGGATGTAAATCCTCATCTCTATCTACTATATATGGTGTTCCCCAGGGTTCCATTCTTGGCCCATTGCTGCTTTTGATTTTTATCAACGATCTTCCTTCTAAAATCCAACAGTGCATTGTCGACATATATGCAGATGATTCAACCTTAAGGCCCACTTGTAATTGAAACTAATTTACAACACGATACTAACCAATTAGTGAAGTGGTCAGAGGAAAATAATATGATTTTAAATGTTTCAAAAACAAAGGCGATGTTAGTGACAGGTAAACGATTGTGCCCTAAACTTGAAAATAACAATTTAAAGTTAACGGTGAATGGGAATGTAATTGAACAAGTTTCCACAAACAAACTACTTGGCGTCATAATTGATGATAGATTATCTTTTGATTCTCATGTTGACTACCTGTGTAAAAAACTTGCCCATCGAATTGGTGTCCTTAAAAAATGATAAGAACATATCTTCCCATTACTGAAAGGAAACAATTCTACAGTGCAATAATTAAACCAGTCATAACATTGACAGAGTGTTCATGCTACAGAAACGTGTTGCGAGAGTAATTCTGAATGCAGATACCCGAGAGAGGAGTGTTAAACTATTTCGAAAACTATGTGGATTCCTTTTTATGACGAGGTTGAAATTATAAAACGCTCAATAATTCACAACAAAATATATGGAAACAGCCCCACATATATCAATGATATGCTACCGCGCAACACTGACGTACACACAAGATCTACGAGGCATTGTTTGCCCGCGTTACAAAAGGGAAAGTGATGGAGGACGATCTTTCGCAGTTTCTTGTACCAAATCATGGAACAAATTATCAACCTACGTAATTAACTTTTAACATTTTAGTTAGATCGTTTTTGTAAATAACAAAAGCTATGTAAATATTTATCTTACTATTTTAATGCTTTTATCTAATTTTAATATTTGAGGGCCATTAGTTTGTCAGTTTTCCAACTGTTATATGTTACTCTCTTGAAATAAAGTTGTTGTTATTATTATTATTATTATTATCATCATCATTATCATGGTAATGATCATCACCATCACCATCATGATCATCATCGCCATCATCCTCCTATTCATCATCATCTTGCTCATCATCATCATCATCATCATCTACATCATCGTCGTCGTCGTCGTCATCATCCGCATTAATATTATTATTATTATTACTTATTATTATTATTATTTGTGTTGAGTCCTTTCACTCGTAATCGAGTATCTGTACGAAGTCATTGTATCTTCTAATCATGATCTTGCTTGACAAACAGTCTGATGGCGTATGCACAGTCTCCGTGCTAGTTCCTCTAACCATTTTTGATCGCTCTCAGCTGCTCCCGATCTAAGCTGTGTCATTCTCCACTTCAATCGATCAGCTGCCATGTCTTCCCAATTATCACGACAGATTCCAAAAGCTTTCAAGTCGCGCTTACAGCAATCGAGGTGCCGTAGCTTTGGTCTGCCCACCGGGCGGGGTGCATTTGCAATTTGGCCATACATAATGTCTTTCGGGGTGCGGCCATCATCCATTCTCCTTATATGCCCAAGCCAACGCCTTATGTAGTCTTATGTAGCACTTCGTCATTAGTGACATGGTCCTTCCAGGAAATACCAAGAAGTCGGCGCAGGCACCTCATATGAAAAACATTTAGACATTTCTCCTGCTTGGTGTACCCAGGTTTCACATTCATAGAGCAAAACTGAGAGTACACAAGCTTGATATACCAAAATCTTTGTACGGATCGACAACTTTCCATTTAGCCAAATCCTATCTGTCAAACGCCCGTGGTACTCGCTTTGCCAATTCGCTTGTCTAGCTCCACATCTAAACTGAGATCAGATGTAACTGTTGACCCAAGGTAGCAGAACTGGGATACGCTCTCGAGAATAGCCGCACAGAGTTTGATTACACCATTTTCATCTGGCTCTTGGGTTAGGATGACCGTCTTCTTTTAGCTGATTGCATGGCCAAATTTGTCACATGCAAGAGCAAAGGATGAGATCATGATCTGCAAGTCCTCCTCGCTGTGGGCCACAAAAGCTACATCATCAGCAAACAACAAATCTCTAACAAGCATCTCCCGGACTTTCGTTTTGGCACGTACCGGGTATGAATATAGATGCCACTAGAATTGGTCTTGAAGGCCACATGGAGTACAATTGAGAAGAAAATGCAAAATAAGGTTGCGGCAAGAACACATCCTTGCTTCACACCTCTCGTAATGAAATAAGGGTCTGACCAAACGTTCCAAACGTTTCTTCATGGAAAGCACGGATAATTTCTAGAAGCTTTGGAGGACACCCAATCCTCTCCAAAAGCATAAACAAACCATTTCGGTTCACAAGGTCAAATGCCTTGGTCAGATCCACAAAAGCAATGTGAAGTGGTTTCCCTTGTTCTCGACACTTTTCTTGAAGTTGTCTTATTGAAAACACCATGTCAATATGCGCTCTCTTCTGAAACCAGCTTGACTTCCAGGCAAAACCTTCTCGGCTAATTTTTGCAGGCCGGGTACACTGAGAAAAGATATCCCCCTGTAATTATTTCAGTATTTCAGCCGGTAAGCCGTCTACACCAGGAGCCTTGTTGTTGGGTTGTCTCTTTATTGCCTCCAAGAGTTCTTCACAGGAGGGTACTTCGTCAAGTTCGTACATCGTCGAGAATTCGGGTGACTCTTGAATTACATCTTCTGTAACCACAGTTTCACAAGACAAGAGGTCACTAAAGTGTTCAACCCAACGGCCAATGAGCTTGCTTTCATCTGTTATTACCACATTGCCGCCTCCATCCAATAACCCACCAGTTGATTTTCTAACAGTTGGACCGATGACAATTTTAATTCCTTCGTACATTTTGCGCAGATTACCCACATCACAAGCCCGTTGTATGCTTTCAGCGAGGTTTTGCAAAAAACGATTTGCACACCCTCGAGTAACATTCTGAACTTGATGTCGAGCACCACGCAAACGATTTAAGGATTGTCGGGTAGGTCGCTTTTGATAGTCGATTTGGAATCACACCTTGAGCGAAAACGTGCCATCCTGCTTTATCCCCATATCGCTCAAGGTGTGGCATGATTTCATCCTTGTAGACTTCGAACCAGTCTGTGCAGCCATTTTTCCGTTTCCATATATATCTGCTTAGCAACGTCAAAAATGTTTTGGCTCAGATTTGTCCAATTTTCATCAACCGATAGCTCAGGGTTTGTCGGGGAAAGGGATCTGATGGCCTCTTGAAACTTTTGGTTGAGCTCTGGATCTTTGGTTTTTACAACATTTAATTTAGTGGTACCTACATATTTTTGGAAATGGAATTTGCGAGGTTGTTGCCTTACAAAACAGCAGATGAGGAAGTGGTCCGAATCACAGTCCGCACTATGGTAAGCACGACAATTATTGACTTTAAAGTAGTATAGGACATGGGGGCACCAGGCCACCCACAGAATTCATACAACGTCTCAAAGTTAACATCATGACCTACCAGACGTCCATGGCATCGAAATGTCCCATTCCGACGAGGCGACATCCCCGAATTTCATCAGGACGCTATCTGAGACGATAAATTGCCCAGATTTGGGGTAGTATATTTCTATAGATGTCGTTTCATAGAGTGCCCTGCGAATGGAGAGTGACCATGCCAAGGGCGTCTGGTAACAAATTGATGAGATAATGAGAGTATGAATTCTGTGGGCGAACCGGTGCCTTCATGTCCTATACTACCCTACGGTAAAGATGACGAGAATCGCCCACCGTAGGGTCAACTAACTTTACAACAATTCAAATGTGGCCAACACCACAACACGGTGACAATGGCGTTTAACACGTATCAGTGGACGTATTGTCGTCGTTTTCCAAAATGTTTTTATGGCTATACGCATAGGAGTCAATGCCGTTGTCTAAAAGGTATCGTTTGTCACCAAAACAGGACGACACTTTATTAATTTCATAATTACCGAGTTGATGTTTGACACTTCTAATGGTCTTCATTGTGTGACGTAATTGTTTTGTTCAAGTAACACCTTTTTGTAATCTTCATGGTTGATTACCTTTTTAATTATGTTCTTTCTAACTCCTTTAGCAGTTTTTCCACCACCACCTCTTTCTTTCAAGTAACTGCACATTTTACTGCGCAATCCAATGAACTCAATAATTGGCACCCCAGCGCACTCGTCCTTCATTTTACCAATAACTTTCTTGTTCTCTTTAAAAGCAAATGGGTTGTCCACAGGATAGTCACTATTATCAAACTTTTCACGTTCCTTCATAAAGTCAGAATAAACGGTTCGCCCACAGAATTCATACAACGTCTCATTATCTCATCAATTTGTTACCAGACGCCCTTGGCATGGTCACTCTCCATTCGCAGGGCACTCTATGAAACGACATCTATAGAAATATACTACCCCAAATCATGGCAATTTATCGTCTCAGACAGCGTCCTGATGAAATTCGGGGATGTCGTCTCGTCGGAATGCGACATTTCGATGCCATGGACGTCTGGTAGGTCATGATGTTAACTTTGAGACGTTGTATGAATTCTGTGGGTGGCCTGGTGCCCCCATGTCCTATACTACTCTTTATTTAAGTCACTTCTCCTTGTCAGCACATGGTCCAACTGGTGCCAACGTTTAGAATGAGGATGTTGCCAGGTCACCTTACGCCTCTCTTTTGACTTGAAGAAGGACATGGTGGAGCACAGTCCCAAATGTGTGCACAGGTTCAATAACCTCTCCCCATTTTCATTCATATTTCCGACACCAAATCTGCCGATTGATTGTGGCCACGTTTCGCAGTCAGATCTGATACGGGTCTCCCATAATATACAACGATTCGTTTCGAGGGAGCTGGCTGACTACTTCGTAGAGCTGGTCATAAAACTGCTCTTTCACAGAATCTTCTGCATGCAGCGTTGGAGCATATGCACTGACGAAGTTAATTGTGCCATTTACTGACTGAAATTTGATAATGAAGATTCTGTCGCCATAAGAAGTTGGTGGTTGTGTATGCTTAAAAAGCTCGATACCACTCGTCCTTGCTACTCCCATCGGTTTCCCTGACCAATAAATTGTGTATATGCAGCCTCTTTTATGGATCCTGTTTCACTCAGGCGTGTCTCTGCAAGCGCCGCAATATCGACACCACGTATTTGTAGTTCTCGATCAACTATAGCGGTTTTCCGTAAGTCATATCCGGTCAATTTATTGTCCTGTAAGAACCCTGGCAATTAATAGGGTCCTCACGTTCCACGATCCAAGAATCATTCGTACAATTTGTGTTTGTTTTGGTTCAGCAGGTGAAAGATTTAAAATCCATAGTAGTTTGCACACCCAGGCAAACAGTTCGACTTGACGAGGCAGAACCTTATTGGTCGAGGGCTGCCCAACTTAAGTTGGGCGGTAGCTGCCCAATGAGGCTACGATGACCTCTCCCACCGACGGAGAATGATCCTAGGCGCCCAGCATATTCGCCAATTTAGCCTAACTTTTAACCAGTAACTATCGCCTCCCATACTTGCAATACCACGAAAACCAATGACTACGCACGCCAGGGCAAAATAATAGAACAGATCAGATTTCCCAGTAAACTGAACTATCTCTCTCGACAATGGTAGCTACTCCATACGGGGGAACTACTCCTAACGTTTGAAGCTACTGACAAAGTTGCAGCAAGCTTGCCGGAAATTCACAGGAGTTCTGCAAATAGCCGCCATTTTTTGCATTTGCAACAGCTGCTTGCAGATGCTGCGCCCAATTGCCATCTTTTTGGAACACCAAAAGGGACTTGTTTTGTGACTGACTGTGTGACGAAATCCCACACCATCTTCACTATTTTACCTATAGCTGGGTTAGGCAGAGGGAGTACTACCGCTTGCCCAAGGTGGATTCCCAGGCTAGCGGAGGGAAGGAAGTGCCTTATTTCTCCATTGTAGGCCGCCCTAAAAATAGGGGTGCCCACCCGCTGTCCAATTACTGTTATTAAGTTTATAGCAAAACAAATAGACAAAGTAATTATTATTATTATCATTATTATTGTAGTAACTATATGTACCTGACGGTTCTTTTGTAGCCACATGTAGATCCATTTGTAATGAAGATGCAGGAATTTGAACAACTGCTGAACCACGTCTACAACTGTACCTTTGATTACGTACAGCTTCGCATGCTTGACTACAAAACAACAATATGTTAAAGTAATACATGTCTAAGGATCGCATCAATTTAGATCGAGTCAGTAATAATATTACAATTGGGCTGTTACTTACTTACTGACTATATTACATATAATTACAATTCAAGTAATCTAGTAAGTAACATAGTTACAATTGAACATAATAACATAGCTTTAATAATACAGTTCATGATGTGAAACCATTGATCGAATTATATGACAGTATAATATTACTTACAGAATATCCTGCTCATCGTCACTTGCGTGTGATGGCTAAAAATTAAATCAATCAGCGTTCACTACTTGCTAACTCTAGAGCATTTTTGACTAGAGATACGAGGTTAATAAATTCTTGTTTGTATTTATAAGTAAAGTTTCCGTAGCTGGTTCCTTGGTTGCTGTATGTTTACACCAGTTAGGCGGTTAGTAAATTTGACACAAAGAAGCACTTATAATATAACGAATTTCTTTCATTTTCAAATGATTTTAGTTTTTGTTTTTCGAATGCATTGCCCGTACGTTCAATACCATTGAATTTCAATCAGCGTGTATTGGTTCTTAACATTTTCATCATCTATACACATTACTGTACTGAATGTGAGAGAATACATGGAGTATACAGACGATCGTCAAGCTCAAATCCTCATGCTGCAGAAAATGAGTCACGGACATGGATCGAACCATCACAACATATGGTACACCCAGTGCCCAAACTGGAACGTCGTAAACAGAGGCGTAGGAACGGATTTAAAGATGGGGGGGGGGGGGGGGGGGGGGGGGGGGGGCTGAAGTCGACAAGCAGGTAATCAGTGACCGCATTTTTAGGGGGTCCGAACATTTTCCGAAGATTTTTGAAATCTAGAAGCTCGGAAAGACAATTTGCAGCAATTTGAGCAAACTTTTTTTCCTAATTCTATAGCGAGCATAGTTCAAATGAATCCAAGAGTTCCCTGCTGCCTCTTACCAGGTGACGCCATTTTTGCACCTAGTACTGACAATAGGGTCTTGGAACCAATCTAACACTCGCGTGGCAAGGGTTTAGGGGTTGGATAACACTTCAGGTTATACCCGTTCATGTAAAATCTCGTGTAGATGAAGCCCGTAGGTACATTACCGTAGCTCTCCTAGCCTCTACAGTCGTACTAATATTGGAAAAAAACATTAAATTTAGCAACGCTTGTCCTGATTATTTTTTTGAGGGAGGGGGGGCTCAGCCATCCCATTTAAAATTGGGGAGGGGGAGGGGACAGGAGCTCCCCGATTCCTACGCCTATGGTCGTAAATACATATTAGAGTAGGGAGGATGGCTGTTTGGAACAAAATACTTTTTAGTTGAACAAAATATTGAAAATCCCCTCAAGCCTTTTATAACTCTTGAAAACGACATAAACCCCACAGATTGAAAATCATTATCTACATATAGAGAATCTATAGTATATTGTATAAAAGACTGGTGTAAATGGAAGAACTATCAATAACATACTTGAGGAATATGACCACGGTTCAAAATATTCTGAAATTCTAGAATACCAGCAGCTAAATCGGTGTTCGCATTAAGACCTACGCGTCGTTTCTAAAAAAGAACACAGCTTAAGTGAGATGTGTTGTAGATGCATAGTATTAAAATATCTCAGTTTCTAAGTTAAAGGAGTAGTAAGACGGAAAATCGTACATCCAATTTTTATTTTATCTTTTTGTACAAAAAAATCAGGAAGAATAGCGTTCTTACTTAGTCAATATGTTGTTCCAGAGATATTCAAGGTTTTTGAAAGATGCAAATGAACTTATGACGTCATCTACTCCTTAATTTAAACTAAAGGAAATCCCTAGAGTGAGTAAATGACATCATTAGGTATCTTATTTGTAGCTTTTAAAAACTTAAATATCTCTGGAACAAGATAAGACATTGACAAAGTAAGACCGCTATTTTTGCTTATTTCGAATGCACTTCTAGATAAAGCCCAAATTGGGATAAATGATTTTTGCGTCTTGTTGCCCCTTTAAGCGATCCTCTGATTATAAATATCCTTATTTGAATCATGAAAAATTTTAGACGCGAAATCCCATCCAATAATACGCCCAAGCTATTGTGAAACGCAAACTTCCTCCAATAATAAGCACCCTCGAAAATAATCCCTCGGAATATAAGTCCAAACAAAAAGTCCTTTGAACAAATATATGCCCAGGGTTCATTTTCGGAAGTTTACGCTGCTTCACCACAATATAGAACACAACACAGAACACAAACTTTCATATGAAATTAAAATGAAATACACAAGGAAAATAAGCCCATGGGTTTCTATTATGGGTGCTTATTATTGGAAGGATTTTTGCGTCTAAAGCCCAATTAACAGCACGCTCGACTTTTGGTACGGCTCTGGTAAAAATAGGTACGCAGTGCGCACAAGTGTCTACTGGAATTTGACTTGTAGCCTTGAAATTGACTTATAGCAGATACAAATGAGAATGAATGTCCACAATTTTAAAATAACAACATGGTGAAAACGCACAAAATATTGAATTGTTTTCATAGAGATCTTGTATGTTATAGAGTATTTACGTTGCAATGCTACAGCTTAAACTAACAACATATTACAAAGATTGTGCATTGAAATTGTTTGCAACAGCAGGCGTGTGATATTGTCTATTAATTTGTGCGATTCTGTACTAACTCGTTTTCTTTGACGTTTAAGTTAAGATAACACTTCAACGTGAATATTTAGATTTAATTCGTTGTATGTATCAATTAACTTGATTATTGATTCACACGACAACGTGTCCAGTGTAGTTCAAAAACGTCTATTCTCTATATCTCACTATTCTACTAATCTAGCTCCACAAATAGGGATGTGGTGGATGCTAGGGATGGCCTGAAAACACAGCCGGGGGGTTAGGGCTACAAAACTCGTTAGGCGGTGGGTTAGGACCTTTATTGTTTTGGGGTCGGTTACAATCCAATTAACTAGGAGGCTGGTACGAGGGTGCAACGTGTCAGCTATTTGCGCATTAATTCACTCTATTTGCTCGTCAATGCCTTCTATTTGCGCCTCCTTATAAGGAATACATTAGTACTAGAAACCGATATCGACCAAAGAGCATTATAGCGTCCGCCCCAGTGAAGCCTTTGTTTTGGAAACGATACGTCGATGATGTCATGTCCGCGGTATCCAAGAATAAAGTGGAAATTCTTTTGAACCATTTGAACTAAATAGAGCCTTCAATTCAAATCATGGTAGAACGTGAAAGGAATGAATGTTTACCATTTTTGGATTCAATCGTCAAACGAACAGAGCACGGAGAAATTAGATACTGATATACCGAAAACCAACACACACTGACAAATATCTTTCATTTGATTCTCACCCCCCATATGCCATAAGAAGTCTGTTCCTACAACTTTGTTTTTGAGAGATCAAGGCATACCATCTATAGTTCCGATTCAAGGGAAAGCGATCGAAGACATGTATTCGACACTTTAAAGGCGAATAACTATCTGGCTAATGATTTCGAAAAAACTGTTTAAAACCGCATGCAGTTACACCATCACGTACAAACTCTGAGAACGAAAGTTCGGTGATGGGTTTTGCGGTTGTTTCATATATTACGGGACCAATTAAAAGAATCTTAGCCTTAGGTAGTTTCAACGAAAAATTTGCTTTAAAACCTTTCTTGACGTCGGGTCATATTTTTACAAAATCTAAGGATCGTGTTGCGAAGGAACACTAATTATTTCATTTTGCAATGATGTGACGTCAGACTAAACGTCAGTTTCGTACGCATTTAAAAGATCACCAAAAGGCTGTTTTCAGGAAAATTCTGCTTTGTCGGAGTACGCGTACGTAACCAACCATGAGATTGCGTGGGAAAATTCCAAAATTATTACCACTAATCCGCGGTACCATCACTCAGAGACGTTGCTTGGCATATCAATAGCGCCCATGCCTCATTGAATCGCGACGACGGTGGTCTATTACCAGAATCTTATTTGTATCTTGTTAATAGATAACGTCATCATCGGTCCTATGAGGGTATAAATACGGATCATAACCTTATAACAATAACCCCTGATGAAGACACTAGATTGGAGTGTTGAAACGTTGGGTCATGGAGAGTAACTTTTAAGTTGCGTTCAAATAACGTTTTAAAGAGAGCAGTACGTATTTTCCGTATACTTTGAGCATTGTTCCTTGATTGCGGGCGGAAACGGTTGCTCCCAATTATGTTTTGACGTCATTGAGTGGTAGAAACAGATTCCTCTTTTCTATAAATCAATGACGTCAAAACACTATTGGGAGCGAGCGTTTTCACTCGCAATTAAGCCACCATGGCGGATTATAGTATATGGAAAAATACGGCAAACAAAGTCAAGTTTCTCCAAAACTAAAAATATGTGAAGGAAACTAATACCCATTCGGAGGAAAGGTCACATTGGTTTTTCATTTGAACACGACTTACTTTGGGCCTGGAGTTTCCATTTCAGCCAGAGTAGCGTCAAACTATGTCTGATTTATCACTTAGTTGCGTTGGGAAATTATTAGCTCGATGTGGTAGTGAATCGAACACAATTGCTTTTCCAAGTTGCAAGAAAAATCACTCGTATCTTTTTGTAATATATCAGACTATTATATAACTATAGGAAAACGTGGTTAGCTTAAATATAAATGCAATGTTAAGAATGTGAATGACGCATTTGAGTGAAGTAGAGTGGAGGGGAGCTTAATCTAATTTAAGTAACTGTGTAAGCTGGGAAGTGTTACTGAGCAATCAAGCAACAGAGATTAAGTCAACTTGCGGAGAACAACACAGAAGCGATAAACAAATAACAATAAGCTTTCAAAAGTACGTCTTGTGCTTGAATCCGTGAATATTCGCCAAAACTTTGTACGCCCAATATTTGGATCAACTTCGTCAAATTCGGTCAGGTGATGGTCTCAAGCAAACAAATAGTAATACATAAAGACTAAATTGCATCGTAGACAGTAAAAATGGTACGCGTACAAATTTTACCTGTGTTCGGACATTCTAAACAGGTACCATTTTTATCCGAACCGTACCAAAAGTCGAGTGTAGTGTAAATGGGCTTTGGTATGCAGGACTTCTTTTCGTGGGGCTTATATCCAAAGTTTTCTACTCTAATTGAAAACTCTAAAAGGTTGGTGTACCGCCTAAATAGTGTTTAGGAATTCTAACATTTTGAGCGAAGGTCCTTCGTCAGCGAGTGAAATGTAAAGTACGAAGGTCCTTCGTCAGAGAGTGAAATATAAAGTACGAAGGTCCTTCGTCAGAGTGAATCGTAAAGCACGAAGCTCCTTCGTCAGAGAGTGAAATATAAAGTACGAAGGTCCTTCGTTAGAGAGTGAAATATAAAGTACGAAGGTCCTTTGTCAGAGAGCGAAATATAAAGTACGAAGGTCCTTCGTCAGAGAGTGAAATATAAAGTACAAAGGTCCTTCGTCAGAGAGTTAAATATAAAGTACGAAGGTCCTTTGTCAGAGAGTGAAATATAAAGTACGAAGGTCCTTCGTCAGAGAGTGAAATATAAAGTAAGAAAGTCCTTCGTTAGAGAGTGAAATGTACGAAAGGTCCTTTGTCAGTGAGTGAAATATAAAGTACGAAGGTCCTTCATCTGCAGAGAGTGAAATGTAAAGTACGAAGGTCCTTCGTTAGAGAGTGAAATATAAAGTACGAAGGTCCTTCGTCAGAGAGTGAAACATAAAGTACGAAGGTCCTTCGCCAGAGAGTGAAATATAAAGTACGAAGGTCCTTCGTCAGAGAGTATATGTAAAGTAAGAAGAGTAAGGTCCTTCGTCAGAGAGTACATGTAGTTTGATCGAGTGAAATGCCAAATATTACCTATAATATACCCAGAATCTTATCCCGGCATTACCCACCATATATACAGAACTCGTGACTAGGCTCTCGGCAACGGATTCCGTAGCTCAGTGGTCAGAGCACTGCACTAGCAATCGCAGAGTCGCGGGTTCAATTCCTACCGGAAGGCCGCTAAGTTGCATTTTTCGCAACTGGTCCCGGTTTGGTCTTAAAATGTATGTATTCCAACACTCGAAATTTTCCTTCACCATAAATCCTTTCAACATAAAGTAAGAAGGTCCTTCGTCAGAGAGTGAAATATAAAGTAAGAAGGTCCTTCATCTGCAGAGAGTGAAATGTAAAGTACGAAGTCGTCAGTGAGTGAAATATAAAGTACGAAGGTCCTTAGTTAGAGAGTGAAATATAAAGTACGAAGGTCCTTCGTTAGAGAGTGAAATATAAAGTACGAAGGTCCTTCGTCCGAGAGTGAAATATAAAGTAAGAAGGTCCTTCATCTGCAGAGATTGAAATGTAAAGTACGAAGTCGTCAGTGAGTGAAATATAAAGTACGAAGGTCCTTAGTTAGAGAGTGAAATATAAAGTACGAAGGTCCTTCGTTAGAGAGTGAAATATAAAGTACGAAGGTCCTTCGTCAGAGAGTGAAATATAAAGTACGAAGGTCCTTTGTCAGAGAGTGAAATATAAAGTACGAAGGTCCTTCGTCAGAGAGTGAAATATAAAGTACGAAGGTCCTTCGTCAGAGAGTGAAATATAAAGTACGAAGGTCCTTCGTTAGAGAGTGAAATTTACGAAGGTCCTTTGTCAGTGAGTGAAATATAAAGTACGAAGGTCCTACGTCAGAGAGTGAAATATAAAGTACGAAGGTCCTACGTCAGAGAGTGAAATATAAAGTACGAAGGCCCTTCGTTAGAGAGTGAATGTACGAAGGTCCTTTGTCAGTGAGTGAAATATAAAGTACGAAGGTCCTTCATCTGCAGAGAGTGAAATGTAAAGTACGAAGGTCCTTCGTTAGAGAGTGAAATATAAAGTAAGAAGGTCCTTCGTCAGAGAGTGAAATATAAAGTACGAAGGTCCTACGTCAGAGAGTGAAATATAAAGTAAGAAGGTCCTTCGTCAGAGAGTGAAATATAAAGTACGAAGGTCCTTCGTTAGAGAGTGAAACATAAAGTACGAAGGTCCTTAGTTAGAGAGTGAAATATAAAGCACGAAGGTCCTTAGTTAGAGAGTAAAATATAAAGTACGAAGGTCCTTAGTTAGAGAGTGAAATATAAAGTACGAAGGTCCTTAGTTAGAGAGTGAAATATAAAGTACGATGGTCCTTCATCTGCAGAGAGTGAAATGTAATGTACGAAGTCGTCAGAGAGTGAAATATAAAGTACGAAGGTCCTTAGTTAGAGAGTGAAATATAAAGTACGAAGGTCCTTAGTTAGAGAGTGAAATATAAAGTACGAAAGTCCTTGGTCAGAGAGTGAAATATAAAGTACGAAGGTCCTTCGTCAGAGAGTGAAATATAAAGTAAGAAGGTTCTTCGTCAGAGAGTGAAATATAAAGTACGAAGGTCCTTCGTCAGAGAGTGAAATATAAAGTAAGAAGGTCCTTCGTCAGAGAGTGAAATATAAAGTACGAAGGTCCTTCGTTAGAGAGTGAAACATAAAGTACGAAGGTCCTTAGTTAGAGAGTGAAATATAAAGTACGAAGGTCCTTAGTTAGAGAGTGAAATATAAAGTACGAAGGTCCTTAGTTAGAGAGTGAAATATAAAGTACGAAGGTCCTTAGTTAGAGAGTGAAATATAAAGTACGAAGGTCCTTAGTTAGAGAGTGAAATATAAAGTACGATGGTCCTTCATCTGCAGAGAGTGAAATGTAATGTACGAAGTCGTCAGAGAGTGAAATATAAAGTACGAAGGTCCTTAGTTAGAGAGTGAAATATAAAGTACGAAGGTCCTTAGTTAGAGAGTGAAATATAAAGTACGAAGGTCCTTAGTTAGAGAGTGAAATATAAAGTACGACAGATGAGGGACCTTCGTACTTTATATTTCACTCTCTAACTAAGGACCTTCGTACTTTATATTTCACTCTCTAACTAAGGACCTTCGTACTTTATATTTCACTCTCTAACTAAGGACCTTCGTACTTTATATTTCACTCTCTAACTAAGGACCTTCGTACTTTATATTTCACTCTCTAACTAAGGACCTTCGTACTTTATATTTCACTCTCTAACTAAGGACCTTCGTACTTTATATTTCACTCTCTAACTAAGGACCTTCGTACTTTATATTTCACTCTCTAACTAAGGACCTTCGTACTTTATATTTCACTCTCTAACTAAGGACCTTCGTACTTTATATTTCACTCTCTAACTAAGGACCTTCGTTAGAGAGTGAAATGTAATGTACGAAGTCGTCAGAGAGTGAAATATAAAGTACGAAGGTCCTTAGTTAGAGAGTGAAATATGAAGTACGAAGGTCCTTCGTTAGAGAGTGAAATATAAAGTACGAAGGTCCTTCGTTAGAGAGTGAAATATAAAGTACGAAGGTCCTTCGTTAGAGAGTGAAACGTTAAACCTCTTACACACTATTTCTGCAATACACCAACCTTTTATTATATTTCTACTCTTTTTTAGAACAAGCATGCATGTAAAAGCAGTAATTCAAAATTACCACTTGTGGAGTTGAAGATCTTTCTTCCTTATCAGATTCCTCTGAGGAACTTGTCTTTTCAATTTTCTTTTTACCATCATCCTTTCTTGACTTTACTTTAATACTATTTTTAAACCTTTGCAAGGTTGGAGATCTCAAAGATCCAGTGGAATAGGAGTTCTTTCTCAGCTTTAAACGTTCAGGGGGTTGATGTTTTTTGGTTTGTGGAACCTCAGATAAAGACTATAATGAAACACAAACAACAGAATCCGATGAAAATTTAATATTTGGCCGATGCATGAGTAGTAGGATAAATTAGTGGCTATAAGACCATCTATACTATAAGACCATTTACAGTATACAAGCAGCTTTACGAGCATTTTAGCGTGTGACATCCCATAGAGCAACTAATGGATACTCCATTTAAACAATTGAATACGTTTGACCGGGTCTCTATAACGTTATCGAAACCAGAGTGACGTAACAAAAACATGAGAGAAGTGTTTTCCCAACTTCTCGAGTGTTTTTATTACTTCACAAGGGTTTCGATCACGTTATAGGGTAAACGTATTCTATTATTTTATAAAATAATTCAGAAACAATTGCTATACGTTGAATAATTACGATATACAGTATATAACGCTTTTGATTTAATGCAAATTATCATTCTATCGACTGTAAAATAGCAAACAATTTAACTTTTCGCATCTCATTAATTATTAGTTTTTTAATTTTATCTCCCGTGCATTTGATTGGTTACGTTTTATTGTGACACCCATTTGACATATATATAAGCCCTATTTATTTTATTTCATCTCGTCTTACTCTGATAAAGGGCTCCGCTCGTAACTTCAGTATTTCGTCACTAAAAATCTTGACAGTTTACCACCTTTTCACTTTGCTATATATTCAAAACACTGCCTACGCAGCACTCTACTCTCCAGTAAGAAATCAGGTATTTATTTGATAAAATAACACGAAAAAAATACTAAAAATACCATGAGTGTCTATATATATATATATATATATATATATATATATATATATATATATATATATATATATATATATATATATATATATATATATATATATATATATATATATATATATATATATATATATATATATATATATATATATATATATATATATATATATATATATATATATATATAGTAAAAAAGTAGAGTGCTGCGTAGACAGTGTTTTGAATATATAGAAAAGTGAAAAGGTGGTAAACTGCCAAGAATTTAGTGACGAGATACTGACGTTTCGAGCGGAGCCCTTCATCAGAGTAAGACGAGACGAAATGTCGTATATGAACTCATATACGACATGAGCTCATGGTAAAATAGATAAATATTTGTTCGCAAATTTGGCTTTACTATCTATATTAACCACACCTTTTTTTTGCTGTCGTTTTCATACGTAAGTTGATTGTTGCTTCCATTAGGACTTTGGTCTAACTGTGCATGCTGTTGACGGTTTAGTTTCGCAGGTAAGGATCTCGAGTGTAAGTGTAAATTATTTAGAGATTCTAGTGACAGGAAGGGCATCCTTTCAGACGATGCATTCTTAAGGTTTAAAACAAAACGACGTGAGATAATAGGACATGGAAATTCATAGTTTCATGCTCATATAATTTAATATTCTTTAACACTGCATGGGGAAAAATAACAAACATATTGAGGCTCGGACATAGCATTACGCATGTCACAATTTTCACAAATGCTTTGCCAATATCTTTTCTTAGGAGCTGCTTACATGAACAATTTCAGCCTGGTCAAAGAGGTTTCATTAATATTTGTCATAGCAGACTATACATTTCAAAAATAGACGTCTGTTTTTGTCTTGATCTTTATTTTTGGTTGGGTTAGAGTTAGATACGGTTCTGGTCGCCATGGTATATAGTTAGTTACGGTTAGTTATGTTTAGTTACATGTAGTTACGCGGTTAGTTATAGTTATGGTTAAGTTTTAGGTTTGGATTAGGTTAGGATTGGTTAGGATTGGGATTAGACTAGTCCTTGAAAATAGGAAGGTCTTTTTTAGTCATCCCTTTAATCCTTGTCCGCTCAATTTAACCGATCCTAAATCCCATTCGTGTACAACCGGGCCCGCACTCGCTGTGTGGGGGGAGGAGGGGGTGGATCGGAGATAAGACCCTTGGGCACGAGGATGATTTATGTATCGACAATTCGTTTTAGACACATTTGTTCGTAAATTTTGATAAAAAGATAGGTGATGGGACCTGCAAAGTAGGGTGTTTTGACAATCGACGGACCGGAGTAAATTCAGATACGGCATGGGGCTCGGAGTTGGATGACGTAAATTTGACACTTAAAAACGGGTGACGTAAATTTGACACAGGGTTGCCAATATACGAACAACCACAACTACTACACACGTTTCTATTCCAACATCCCAGTTTCTCCATTCGCAAACACACCACCGCCCTTCGACTCCATTTTCACCTACACATTGTCCATGTCAATCATCAGTGTTATCCACATGATATAAGTGTTTTGGTATCCGATATGCTCAAATGTACTATTTGCCCACTATTTACAAAATTCAACACCGATGTAGGTCTTCAACACCGATGTAGGTCTTCAACAAAATTCAACACCGATGTAATTCAACACCGATATATTACACAAAAGTTCACACTATTCACAATCGTTATCTACTCCTACTGTTTGTACACGCCACATACTCACACTTCACATATTTCGTATCCAAAATGGAACACCCGTTTTTTAGTGTCAAATTACGTCACCCGTTTTTAAGTGTCAAATTTACATCATCCAACTCAGAGCCCCATGCTGTATCTGAATTTACTCCAGTCGATTGTCAAAACATCCTACTTATCACCATATTTAATACCGGTGCAATTCCCATCACCTATCTTTTAATCAAAATGTAGTCCTCCTAACCGCGGGTTGACATTTTAGCTGAAAATCTCCATGTAATTGGCCCCTTGCGAGGTGTGCAACCATAGAGATTTAAAGGACAAAGCCAAAGACATTCTTGCCAAATTAATAAATTATTGATAAAATTACTTTACAAATAATCAAGGAAGAAACTTTTGTTAAACTCATCCAACATGGCGGCAATGATATAACACACACAAATATAATATTAATATGATTTACCTCTAGCGATGGTGTTTGACAAGGGGAACTATTGGTCTCTATATCTGATGATAAAGAACGAGTCACTATAAAAAATAATGGAATTAGTAAAACTAAACTGCTATATAAGTTAGTTAATGCAAACAAGCTTACACACATAATTTAATATAGGTAGATACGATGGACTCCTCTCATGTGTAATTAGTTACGGCATATTAATATATGGAGGCAAGTTACTCTTTCTACGTATGGCGAATTTTCTGTCTGTATCTATTCCGTTACTCATTGAGACAGAACATTCTCGGTTGCCGGAAAAACTCTGGAATTCATTACCAAATTTTTTCGAATTAATAGTTTTTGTAGTTATCATACGGTAGTTTTGATTTTACAATGAAATGTAATTAGTTTTATAATTAACTTAGTAACTTTAAAGGGGAACTGTACCCAAAAAATAAATTACTTTTAAATAAAAGGTCTTTAACTATAATGTTTAGAAATGTTAATAGTTACGGTATCTGCTCCTATAAAACGTCGTTATTATTATTATTTGGCCGTATAAGTACATATGGATGCCTCGTGAAACCTATTTCCCGAAAGTTAGGTGGACAGTCGTTACGTACGAACGTCTGGGTTATTACTACTCACAAATACTAAATGGTTAAAGTGCCCCTAACCTCAACATTTTTTATTGTCTGATTTGGAAGAACTTTTAAAATGATAACGCAACTTCTTTTTAAGATTTTCGTTTCTTCGCTTTCTTTTTGAGATATATATCAGTTTGTTTGATATGCAAATGTCCGGAATTTACGTCACACATGCGTAATGACTTATTGGAGAAATGTGTGTATCTCTTTCATTCTCGAACGAAATCCTTTAAAATCAAGAAGTTTGGTGTTGTGGGAGAAACACGCACACGAATTGTTCACACTTTAGTGTTTTTATTTGATGAACGCAAAGATATATAACATTCTGTGATAACTCATTATGCATGTGTGACGCAAATTCCGTACATTTGATATCAAACATAACTGATATAAAAGAAAGCGAAGAAACGAAAATCTTCAAAAGAAGTTATTTTATTATTTTAAAAGTTCTTCCAAATAAGACAATAAAAAATTTTGAGGTTAGAGGCACCTTAATAATTATAAAATATAGATACAAAAAATTTTATTAAAAAATTATGGATAAAAACAAACAAAACTCTTTCAGTATAGATTAATTAAAGCTGATGTTACACAGGACAATTTTTAAATTACTATTAGCTCAGATCACAGAATATAGTTTCTAGCTGTGTGTTTATGGATTATCCGAAGTCTAGCACATTATCTTAAATGATCTAGTGATATTAAGACTATTGGTCAAGATCGCTTTCTGAATCTTCAGGATTTCGTTCGTTCGTTCCGAAGCTTCTTATACCAGGGGGCGGGGAGCAGAGATAAGACCCTGGGTACGAGGTTGCTTATACCATTGCTAACTTCTTTCGATCATTATAACAAATCCTGTTTCACAGGCTCACGGTGCAGTGTTTATATATGGAACATATACAAATAAAAAAGTGGGTATATTACAAGTAATATTTGGCATTCCACTCGATTAACTGACATGTTCTACATGTAGCTCATGTTCTATATGTAGCTCAGTGGTCATAGCACTGCACTAGCATCGCCCTTGAAGTTGCATTTTTCGCAACTGCAGGTCCCGGTTTGGTCTTAAAATGTATATGTTCCAACACTCGAAATTTTCCCTCACCATAAATCCTTAAAAAATAGACCGGTGTAATAAAGCTGAATAATTCGTCTTCATATAAATAGACCCGGTTAAACACAGAGCTTCTGAGCTTTAACGAACTAAAAATGATGCCCCTGCAATTTTTGTAGCGAGCAAGCATGTTACATGCATGAGCTACATACATGAAGAATATTTATCATTTATAGACCCTCCGCTTGGGGGATTCGGCAAAATATTACCCTCAGCGATGATATTTCCCTCGGGGCCGTACCGAAAAAATAGGCCACAGAAAAAATAAGTGATGACGTTTTGTACCGTCTTTCTTTTTGGCGTTAGCGAAAAACTTCGCCAGACTTTTGTCGAGCATTTTTTTATCTGTGAGTCCTTCGACATCCCCGACTGCGTCTGAAAATGTTTTTAGAGCATTTTTTGTTGCCTTTATTGTATTTTTTGCGTGTCTGCCGTCTAATATACGTGCAATTTCTTCGTCTTCTGACTCAATATTTGACAGGTTGTCTTCACTCTCGGCCATTTTAAGTGGGCATGAAATTTTCCCGCCATTTTCACGCATTGAGTCGTGCGTGTTGTCTCGCGTGGTCTACGCGAATAATGTTCCACCCCATGCATTGTCAACAGGAACGCAGGCTCGCTAAGTGATGACGTAGGCGTGATATCGCGATTAATTTCCTGCTCACGTGGCACAAACTGAGCTTTCTGATTGGACAATTTGAAGTTGAGGTATAATATTTCTGGTTATCAAATCATTAATTAATTTTGTGTTAATTTTGCAAGTTGAAAATAAACCAGAACCAAGAAAGAAAAATCTATTACTGTGGAGTCGATATAGAATGTTTTTTCGTCTCGAGCTTCCACCCTCTCACGATTAATAAACTAAATAAATGAAGCAACTTACGTGAGATATTTCCTTCACTCGACACAGAGCTTCTGTCTGTTCCGGTTGAGTTTATTTGTTTGATTTGATCTGTTTCTTCGTCGACTACATCCAAACAACCAGGAAACGAAGCAATCCTTTTCTCACCAGGTTTTCGAAAGTTGACGATTGACAAGCCAGATTGACTGTTGATCGATTCAGTTGAAGCTGATTTACCAGTTTTATTAAGATCACATTTTGGTCTTTCACTGATTAGCGTATCCGCAATGTTTAAACTCAATGATCTAACACGATCCTGCCTCTCTATCGTTTTTAGTCCACTGACATCTATATAGCCAAGATTAAAAATGAAAAGGTTATGGCCTTATCATTAAAATTATTTAATTTTTCTCCTTCATTGGCTATTTTATTTAAATTTACAGCGGTTTTACATTTTTTTGATATAATAAATTAGGACTAGAAGCTCATGCTGGGATAGAACGTGAAACTCCGAGTAACAACAATCACATTTTATTACAAATATATATATACTGTATATATATATATATATACTAAAACAGATTTGTAACATGAATGTTACAAAGCTAGCGGATGGTTCAAGAGTGCTCGATACCATTATAGGTAGAGCGTTTATAAATAGTTAGAATGTTTTCGTCACTACTCTGAGTTTCACGCGTAATGCGATCTTCAGGCAACTCTAAAGTTGCCTGAAGATCGCATTACGCGTGAAACTCAGAGTAGTGACGAAAACATTCTAACTATTTTATATATATATATATATATATATATATATATATGTATATATATATGTATATATACATATATATATATATATATATATATATATATATATATATATATATATATATATATGTATATATACATAAAATATATGATTCATATGAGTATCGCTACATAGAAATTTGTTAAAAAACACAGGTAAGTTAAAAATCTTTAATAAAACGAAACGTTTTCGACTATACAGTCATCTTCAGTCTTCAGTCTTCTTCATATATATATATATATATATATATATATATATATATATATATATATATATATATATATATATATATATATATATATATATATATATATAATCATCACAGTCAAAGGACTTGATGTGGGATATACCACACTGCATAAATTATAAACCATCAAGAATGTTATAGTCTATAACAACTATATATATATATATATATATATATATATATATATATATATATATATAATATATATATATATATATATATATATATAAATATATATATATATATATATATATATATATATATATAAGAGTAGTAAAAAAGTAGAGTGCTGCGTAGACAGTGTTTTTGAATATATAGCAAAGTGAAAAGGTGGTAAACTGCCAAGAATTTAGTGACGAGATACTGACGTTTCGAGCGGAGCCCTTCATCAGAGTAAGACGAGATAAAATAAAATAAATAGGGCTTATATAATGCCAAAAGGGTGTCACAGGTAGAAAGTAGCCAATCAAATACTTCTACCTGTGACACCCTTTTGGCATTATATAAGCCCTATTTATTTTATTTTATCTCGTCTTACTCTGATGAAGGGCTCCGCTCGAAACGTCAGTATCTCGTCACTAAATTCTTGGCAGTTTACCACCTTTTCACTTTGCTATATATATATATATATATATATATATGCGTGTGTACAATGGTGGAGGACTAAATCTCGTACCCATGATTGGCTAGGACCAACCGGTAACGTCCAAGTACGCCTTTTGGGTGTTATCCGTTTTAATCGACCAATATTCGCGAGAAGACAAACCATAGAGATCATAAATAAAATTAGACGGGGGTACTGGGGCCAGAATTTGGTAACCAATTGTTAGCGGCACAATTTCGGGCAAATTGGAGGGCAGCTGGGGCAAATTTCTGCAATTCTAGAACCTCTAGAATTCTACAATTTTGCGTTTCTTTTTCACTATTTGTCCATTTGGCGATTAAGCCTGTTGTTCATGCAATTGTTACTTGGACCATATGTTACTTGGAATATAAAATTGCTCTCCAATTTATCCAAGATGGCGGTGTTCAATTGGTTACCGGGGTTAACTGAAATGAAGATTGGATGCCCCCTCTAGTTTTATTTATGATCTCTATGAGACAAACGGCACTAACATGGCGGCGATTAATTTTTAAGTACATAGTAGGTTTTTACAAAGGAATGGATATAATATGAAAAGGAGAAATAAGAGAACTTCAATATGTCGAAAAATAATTAAGGGGGTACGTGCTTAACCTTTGTCTGGAACGAGAGTGGGATAAATTGCGAATGCAAATAACACCAAGCCAATACAATAAGAGTACATAAAAGTATATATTTTCTGAAAGGATATGTTTTATGTTTTCAGGAACTACCTTAAAAAATGTGAAATGTTGCATATCGGCAGATTGGCAACAAAATACCACGCCGATAAAAAATTTCAAAAATCTTCCCACACACAAAAATGTCTAGTTATATTTATCTGATTTCCATAAAACATTCCAGTAATATGTATTGGATGTTTGTTTATATCTCTATGATTCATTTTTACAGGTATGCAATTCAAAATTAAAAGTAGTTTTTCAGATAAACCTGTTTTGGTGTTGTTACCATAGCAACGGAAACTTATTCCTCAAAACCCCATCATAGAAAGATCTGGGTTGCAAGTTTGGTTGATATTGTGTTAATATCACATGCAATTTCTTGGTGGGGAAGATTTTTGGAATTTTTGATCGGCGTGGTATTTTGCTGCCAATCTGCAACATTTCATATTTTTTATGGTAGTTCCTAAAACATATCCTTTCAGGAAATATATACTTTTATGTACTCTTATTGTATTGGTGTTGGTGTTGTATTCAAAATCTTTCCTGATCTTGTCCCAGACAAAGGTTAAGCTCCCACTTAAGTAAAAGTACTTACGTATCTTCGAAGACTACGTTTCGGACGATGTGTCCTTCTTCAGGTCAGATGGAGAATGAGAGCAACGCACGTTGCACTATTTATATCTAATTATTCTGTGAATTAAATTATTCATCTAAAGTGGAAATTAATTTCTATTATTAAAATTACATTTCTTTAATTGAATTTGTCAATCTTCTAGAAACTTCTCTTAAAGTCTGTTAGAACACATCTCATTAAGTTGATGTTTTAATATATGTTGCTTTGCTGCGTTGTTTTAAACACACCTTAAAAGAGCCTTATTTCAAGTGCCAATGAATCAAAAATTAAGTTTGTCTTATTTGAAAGAAAAAAAAATAACGGAGAACATCAATTTACAGCTCTTCCATATTTCACTTGGTTCTCGAGATATTTAGACTTATGTGATAATCTATGACATCACACGGTTTGCACAACATTTTAACATATTGGAAATTGGTGTATATCTTTGCGATTATTGAAGGAATTACTTGAATATTTTCTCCAATGTTTAGTTTCATGGATTATAGAACTATGCAAAGTTTTTAAGTGATTTTGTTAAAAAATCTCAAAGATATACACCAATTTCCAATATGTTAAAATGTTGTGCAAAGCGTGTGATGTCATATATTATCTTACATAGACCTCTTTCATAATGGCACCCAAATTAAATATTCTTTTATATAATTTAAATTAGCCCTTCTGACTTGGTTCGTGTGTCTGTAATTCCAAAGAATCTTTGCTTTGTAACGAGACCAGAAAGGCTAATTTACATGCATATCAAAGAATATTTAGACGATCCGCCATTATGAAAGAGGTCTATCCGTCTATAAGTCTAACTGATATCTGAAATATGGAAGAGCTGTAAATTGATATTCTCCGTTATTTTAAGAGTTCTTTCAAATAAGACAATTTTAATTTTCGATTCATTGGCACTAACATATCTTAAGATGTACGACTACATTTTGGACAAAAAGGTGTGTTATGTGTAAGGTAAAAATTATCGCATTAATTACTATGCGCATTGAAAGCCAAACAAAACAATACAAATAATAATCTGCATGTGAACGTTCTTAATTGCGTTGAAATTGAATTTATCCCTATAATACCTACATATTTTACTTTAATATACTATACCTTCTAAATTTTATCTTAATATACTATACCTTCTAAAATATTTGTAGAGTTTTTCGTTTGAAACAACTCCATCGAATCATCACAAACTTGAAGAAGGTTCACGTTTTTAGAATCTGGTATCTTGATGTTGCTTTCTGGTTTGTTTGAGGTTTCTTGAAAAAGAAATTCTTCGGGAGCTAAATTATCTGTTGACGTGCTTTTACTTTGCGTGTTCTCTCTTAGATCAGAGGTCGATGTGCTTTTGTTCACCATAATTCTGGTCTGTTTTTTATTCTCACCATTCATTAATGCATGTCGTTTCACGAAGTTTGTGTCTAAATAACATTAAAACGTCTCATATTTATAAACCCTCTGACACTTTTAATGACAATATTTTGATAATTCATGACAATCACTGATTCTGTATTAAATATATCGTTGATGGTCACGTGTGAAAAACCTTGCAAATTATACATTCTAGGTTTTGATAAATGAAGAATCCTATTCAAATTTTTCTAGTTATCTGAATATTATACTTTAATATTTCCTTGCAGCGAGGCTTGTCCATCTTGTGCCGTCGTCACGCTAAAATTTCAAATTTACATAGGATCACCTTCGATAAAATAATAATTTGCAAGGTCATGATGAAATAGCCTCCTCCGCAGGCAACTCTGTGGCTTCTTTTTTCCGAGTCAAATAGCTTCCAAGGATGTTTTGGCCGAGCCAGAGAAATTAACAAGAGCATGGGGAGAGGGAAATTAAATGGCGAGGCTCATGTCCTCTCTTCGTCGGCCAATCCCTTCACAAATCTTAACAATCCCTATACTTCCCTGCAATCCCAGCCAAAACATTGCTCGTAGCCTTGGAAGGTATTTCATTCGGAAAAATCATTGTCCGTACAACTAAGAAGCCACATACAGTAGTTGCCAGCGGAGGAGGCCAATGATGAAACACACTTTCTCGTGCTTGATATATGACATATTAAGTCTGACTAACGATATTGATGTTTCCTACACAATAAAAATACATTCACCTGATAATTATGACGATGAAATACAGTCTAATGAACTATATATATATGTCATTCCATACGGCAATAAAAACTGAATCAATATCCTACCGTCATGTGGTGTCTCCTTTTTTACCTCCTCGTAGTCCTTCATACGGAGGAGAAGCAGTCTGTTTTCGTTTGCCAATTTCTGGAAAGTTTTTATGGCTTTCATCTCGCGTTGAAGTGCATTATGTAGCCGTTCACGAAGAATCTTATTCTCCGACTTCATCATCTCGAATTTTTCTTCAGGATTGACAATGTTCGACATGTCGTCGATCAACTCACCGAGGTTCCCGTTGGCGCGAAAATGTGCAATGTCAAAAATATAATCCTGAGGATAGACTAGAGACGGAGTACCATCCCTCTCTTTCAAACTGTCTAAGATGTCTTTTTGAATTTTGATCTTTGCATCCTCGTTGGATTTGTTTAATACATAAGAGGACTTATTGTGACGGTCTTTAGGTATTGGAGACTTTCCGCAACGCACCTTTTCAATTAAAGATTGATTGAGTTCTTGTGACCATTCGGTTTTTGACATTCTTTACAGACACTATAGCAGAATGAGAAAAATAGGGATTCAAAAAAGGCGAT
The DNA here is from genome assembly GCA_035772405.1 of Chrysogorgia sp. JL179-B06. Classification (NCBI taxonomy): domain Eukaryota; kingdom Metazoa; phylum Cnidaria; class Anthozoa; order Scleralcyonacea; family Chrysogorgiidae; genus Chrysogorgia; species Chrysogorgia sp. JL179-B06. The sequence goes on from JAYKKM010000147.1 coordinate 4,249,114, forward strand.
TGAAACAATCGTATATAACAACTTGTTTGCGAAAAAACCGCGTATATATGTTTTATTATACTGTATAAAAACAGATTGGTTAAAACAACCAATTTAATTCGGTTGTCTCGGATTCATCAATTGACCATTTTTACGGGTTGAAACAGCCAAATTTATTGGTTGAAACAACCAAACTACGGTTATTTTAATCAAAATATTTGGTTATTTTAACCATTCAAATTGGTTATGAATCCGAGACAATCTGTCAAACTGGTTGTTTCAACCAATCTGTTCAGTTTTACAGTGTATGAGCTGCTTTTCGTCAAGTGAGCTAAGGACGTGAAATTGCAGGACAACTTCAAAGTTCCGACGTTGAACAGAGCGAAAATCGATGAAAATACTTTAGTTTATAAAACATGTTCCTTCAATTGGAGAATACGTGCAAAGGGTCAATAAGGCGGCGCGTACCAAAGACAGGACGTTAAGATGTAGGACGACGACGACGGCGGCGGTTAGAAAGCAATATAAATTTTAGCATTTAAAAGAAGTCACGGTTAGACGATACATGGACGATCGTCAAGCTCATATCCTCAGAATAATGATTCTGAGTCCCGGACAGGAATCGATCCTGTAACCTTCTGATTGCCGGTGAGACGCTCTAATCATTGAGCCACCCGCCACCGAGACTCAGATGGAGAGCGAAGGTTATACAATGATGTACTGGTTCGATTGATATAGGTACTGCCGTATATGAGGCACTATATATATCAGTAATGCTTGGATGTGTTAATATATACACTGTTGTAGTGAATACGGGAGAGCTTTGAGTAGACAGACGATATATATGGACGATCGTCAAGCTCATATCCTCATAAAAATGTTTATTTTAACAAGTCATGGTTAATACTGTATTGGATACTGGCTAGACGCTTGTTTTAAGACTTCTAAAATGCTTCAGTACTATATATAGCATTGTTTTTTGGCGAAAAACTCGGCCTTATCACTCGTCAATATACGATATATAGTTGCGAATAGCGTAGCCCAATCAGATTGCAGCGTTTGCATTAGATCACTGGTACGTTTCCACTAAATATGTGTACAATGTATACCATGTTCCACTAAATATGTATACAATGTATATCATGTTGAGTCCTAATTAGCTAGGCAAATAAACATATCTAGTGGTTATTCAAACTGACATAACAAGCAAGAGAAAGTTAGAAAATAGGGATTTTTACCCCCCATAGTTTCTTTATGTTAACTAGCATATGGCGCCTCCGCTCATCAATGATCTTAACATTTCTTCTTTACTTCAATTCAAATTCTTCTCAAAGAGCTTCTGCTGATTCCTAAACATGTTCTGAACATGAGATTTAGTACAGCGGTTTGTTTTATAGAAGTATATAGCTAATAACCATTCTTTTACTTATCGCAGTCTTGATCATGTATAAACGCATGTTTAAACAAAAATCAATTTTTAAACAAAAAACGTCTGGTGTTTGTTATAACGACTGCATATTATTTACAAAACCGGAAGGAATTCTTCAACAGACTCAGTCTGATCTTGTAGCAAAGAGAGACATCATAGGTTGAAGGAAAAGAGTAATGGGAGCCTATATGAAGGCAGTAATGTATAGTGAACTTGAGCGGAGTACAGGTGAAATCGATAAACAGTTTTTGTCATGCGGTTTTATAGTAGAACGTTCAGCTAGAATATACTCCCTGTCCATCAGCCCACCTATAGTCAATTTATTACGTTCGACTCCCATTTAGTCGAATGAAAACCTTTTAACATAAGATAACAATATTTAGTAGATTGGAGATCAGGTAATTTAGATCAAGACAGCATATGCATAGGTCTTTGCATAAAAACTTTAAATATCTATAAATATAGCAGTATATATGACTGCAGTTCAGTATAGTTGTAGCACAGTAGCGGTATATACATTATATAGTTAGCCCTCGACTGTGAGACTAAGCATCATTTTAAATTATACAAAGTATGCAGTTACTAATAGTAACTGCATACTTTGTATAAAGTCTAAAAGAATATTGCTACTTTCGTCATTAAACTAATCATAAAATTTAATGCGATTCACGAGTGCTGTACATATTTAATCACAAAAGGATTTAACAAAGTAGGAAGTCGCCACATGTATTACCAGACATCTGTGCAGCGAGTTATGAACAAGAAAGAAGTTGTATACTTACTTATTCCAAATGCACCAACTATATAATCTCATACGAACGATGGACTAATTACCTGATTACTCCATTGCTGATCTCTTATCACGAAACGTTAATACTTAATTATTGGTTTGGATCTCCTATAGAATGTAGGATGTCCCTACTAAGTGCTCGCTTTACATTATAATTTATTTACATCATATGACATTTTGCCTCCGTATAGGGGACAGTATATATAGACCTCACGTGGGGCAAGATCTGAACGCCACGCAGTTGTCGAATGCTGAAATATCAATATTTGGAATTGATAGACAATACTTCAACCTATATATAGTTGTTAAGTATTGCATGAGTAGTTAGGTTGAATTATTGCAGAGTAGTTATACTGTAGGTTGAAGTATAATAGCGGTGTGATATTATGACTATACTGACGTGTTTTTTATAACATTATTATTTATAACACGAGGGAAATGAGTTGGCAGACTCGCAATAATAAACTATAGGGGCGACCCTTTTTAGAGCTTTGTCATCATTAAATACAAGAACATGAGAATAATCATTTCAAGCATGCCATATTATTGTCCAAACTTTCAAGCAAGTTATTTGACAAAAAGTGTAACAAAAAAGGTATATAAACAAACTTACCGCATTACACATTAATCTTATCATATCTACATATTTACAGAGCGCAGACTGATGGCTAGTTTCTCAGCATGCATGCACCCTTTTGTTCAAGTCTTGAAAGGTAATCCTATTAATCTTTACCAACGTTACCTTTCATGCAGTATATACATTTTCAGACAAACTAGCCCAGTATTACATGCCTTGCTGCAGCTGGCAAGCTATATAACTAGACCCCTTCAATTACTGCAGATAGTATTAAATCTAGGTCTGAGTAACAACTTGAACCTACTGAGACTGTTGTTAGTTAAATGGTAGGCCTAGTATAAGTAATTAGCTGGAGTATATCCAACACCAATACAAACTGATACTTAATTACAATGATATAATATTAATAATTATTTATTAGACTATAATAGAAAAGCGATTGGCATTTTATAGAGAAAATATGTATGTTATATGTTGTTTTATATTCATTATCACAATGTTGGAGTTAGATTAATCTATTGTAAAACACTATGACGGTGTCATAGCCGATTAAAAGAACAACAAACATCTTAAAAAGAGTTTCGAAAGTTTTCAGGCTCAATGCCAGCTGGAAGTAAACGCAAACATGCATCAATAAACAGGACATCAAAATACTCCATGTATAGCTAGTGTATTCAATTTATGGTTTATATAATTCATAAAGCTACACTACGCGTCAGGACATCATTAAAACCATTTCAAACAGATAAAGTAAAAATAACATGCATGTTTGCGTGGCATATATCACACTGCCCTAAAAGCATTCCAAAATCCGCATGGTTCCAAGAAAGAACATTGAACGACATTGACAACAAATTGGCGCTATGAAAATGCTCGTAACACATTTTATAAAAGTTGAATAAACTATCTAAAAAACAGGCTCTTAGGCTGCCATTTTGAATACGACCACGAAGTCATATACTGGTAAGCGTTGTATTTCGTACTGTTGTACTACCTATTATGGAGCCATGTATTGGTTGTAATATTAGCGATTAGAAAAAACGCTGCCAGAAGAAGCTTAATTACTTTGCAATTCCGCCAACACTGACCGCTTTACGCAAACATTACAAGCATTTTTACAACCTCAAACTACTATGTTCAGACTATTTAAGTCATATACCTTGATATTGCCAATGTCCTTTAAGACACTGATAAGAAAATTTAGAACTGACGAACCTAACCGACTTTGCATAAAAAGTTATACTTACATAGATACATGCACACGCGAGGCAACAAATCGCGGGGACGTGTCCGCGACACGGGACTAATCCCGTCGTATATGTACCATGCGACAAAATTAAAATAAACCAATCAATGAACGTTATTTTATTTTCCTTTTCCTTCTCTACATGATGTGTCCCCTCGTGTGTCCTCAACTGGGGAAATGTGCCCGCGACACGCCTCCGCGATTTGTCGCCTCGTGTATCCTAACCTCTCACGTATTAAAAACCCTCGGACAAAAAATGCTAAACAATTTAAACTATCCTCTCATGCATGAAACCACATAATTCATGCAACACAAACGTCCAGCCAATATCCCTCAGGGTATAAATTATACATAACTCCCTCCCATGTGCATGTATGTATTATTTGATAACACTTGGAAATAAGTTGCTTTGACATCGTCAGTATTGTGTGAGCTATTACTGTTATTATAGTCAGAATCAAGTGTATTGAGCTGCTAGCATAATTATCAGAACTTTGAAACCATCTAATCAACATAATTTTAAAAATCTCCGCAAACAATTATACGTATACGTATGTGTATGTGTACGGATTTGAATGATAAGGACAACGTTAAATTACTTAGCTGTATGTATGAGTACAAAATACATGAATGAAATGCACATGACTTAACAAAACCATTTTCTCGTTGTTTGTATTTTGTATCTATATCTAACTGTAATTATCTGGAAATATGTGCGATATTTAGGGACCACAGTAATTAGCCAAAGCTGTTGTGGACACCCTGCCATCAGTTTTAGTGAAAGTTGATTATCAACGTCACGGTCGAATTGTGATTTCGTGCGTGTGCACTCTGTACGTCATGGCCTATATGGGAATTAAAACGTCGCTTTACATTATAATTTATTTACATCATATGACATTTTGCCTCCGTATAGGGGACAGTATATATAGACCTCACGTGGGGCAAGATCTGAACGCCACGCAGTTGTCGAATGCTGAAATATCAATATTTGGAATTGATAGACAATACTTCAACCTATATATAGTTGTTAAGTATTGCATGAGTAGTTAGGTTGAATTATTGCAGAGTAGTTATACTGTAGGTTGAAGTATAATAGCGGTGTGATATTATGACTATACTGACGTGTTTTTTATAACATTATTATTTATAACACGAGGGAAATGAGTTGGCAGACTCGCAATAATAAACTATAGGGGCGACCCTTTTTAGAGCTTTGTCATCATTAAATACAAGAACATGAGAATAATCATTTCAAGCATGCCATATTATTGTCCAAACTTTCAAGCAAGTTATTTGACAAAAAGTGTAACAAAAAAGGTATATAAACAAACTTACCGCATTACACATTAATCTTATCATATCTACATATTTACAGAGCGCAGACTGATGGCTAGTTTCTCAGCATGCATGCACCCTTTTGTTCAAGTCTTGAAAGGTAATCCTATTAATCTTTACCAACGTTACCTTTCATGCAGTATATACATTTTCAGACAAACTAGCCCAGTATTACATGCCTTGCTGCAGCTGGCAAGCTATATAACTAGACCCCTTCAATTACTGCAGATAGTATTAAATCTAGGTCTGAGTAACAACTTGAACCTACTGAGACTGTTGTTAGTTAAATGGTAGGCCTAGTATAAGTAATTAGCTGGAGTATATCCAACACCAATACAAACTGATACTTAATTACAATGATATAATATTAATAATTATTTATTAGACTATAATAGAAAAGCGATTGGCATTTTATAGAGAAAATATGTATGTTATATGTTGTTTTATATTCATTATCACAATGTTGGAGTTAGATTAATCTATTGTAAAACACTATGACGGTGTCATAGCCGATTAAAAGAACAACAAACATCTTAAAAAGAGTTTCGAAAGTTTTCAGGCTCAATGCCAGCTGGAAGTAAACGCAAACATGCATCAATAAACAGGACATCAAAATACTCCATGTATAGCTAGTGTATTCAATTTATGGTTTATATAATTCATAAAGCTACACTACGCGTCAGGACATCATTAAAACCATTTCAAACAGATAAAGTAAAAATAACATGCATGTTTGCGTGGCATATATCACACTGCCCTAAAAGCATTCCAAAATCCGCATGGTTCCAAGAAAGAACATTGAACGACATTGACAACAAATTGGCGCTATGAAAATGCTCGTAACACATTTTATAAAAGTTGAATAAACTATCTAAAAAACAGGCTCTTAGGCTGCCATTTTGAATACGACCACGAAGTCATATACTGGTAAGCGTTGTATTTCGTACTGTTGTACTACCTATTATGGAGCCATGTATTGGTTGTAATATTAGCGATTAGAAAAAACGCTGCCAGAAGAAGCTTAATTACTTTGCAATTCCGCCAACACTGACCGCTTTACGCAAACATTACAAGCATTTTTACAACCTCAAACTACTATGTTCAGACTATTTAAGTCATATACCTTGATATTGCCAATGTCCTTTAAGACACTGATAAGAAAATTTAGAACTGACGAACCTAACCGACTTTGCATAAAAAGTTATACTTACATAGATACATGCACACGCGAGGCAACAAATCGCGGGGACGTGTCCGCGACACGGGACTAATCCCGTCGTATGTACCATGCGACAAAATTAAAATAAACCAATCAATGAACGTTATTTTATTTTCCTTTTCCTTCTCTACATGATGTGTCCCCTCGTGTGTCCTCAACTGGGGAAATGTGCCCGCGACACGCCTCCGCGATTTGTCGCCTCGTGTATCCTAACCTCTCACGTATTAAAAACCCTCGGACAAAAAATGCTAAACAATTTAAACTATCCTCTCATGCATGAAACCACATAATTCATGCAACACAAACGTCCAGCCAATATCCCTCAGGGTATAAATTATACATAACTCCCTCCCATGTGCATGTATGTATTATTTGATAACACTTGGAAATAAGTTGCTTTGACATCGTCAGTATTGTGTGAGCTATTACTGTTATTATAGTCAGAATCAAGTGTATTGAGCTGCTAGCATAATTATCAGAACTTTGAAACCATCTAATCAACATAATTTTAAAAATCTCCGCAAACAATTATACGTATACGTATGTGCATGTGTACGGATCTGAATGATAAGGACAACGTCAAATTACTTAGCTGTATGTATGAGTACAAAATACATGAATGAAATGCATGACTTAACAAAACCGCTTTCTCGTTGTTTGTATTTTGTATCTGTATCTAACTGTAATTATCTGGAAATATGTGTGATATTTAGGGGCCACAGTATCAGTTTTAGTGAAAGTTGATTATCAACGTCACGGTCGACTTTGTGATTTCGTGCGTGTGCCTCTGTACGTCATGGCCTATATGGGAATATTTTAAAAATATTAAATAATTATCTTGTATGTTTATGTTATTTTGAGAACGATCTTGAAACAAATACATGCACTACTTACTTATGATCCACTATAAATTAATAAGCTGTTACCGACATTCTGTATGTCGAGCGGATATTCCATATACATGACAGTTTATAGAACTTTCTAACGACTATTTGCATATATAATTCATTGGAAATATAAAATCCATGGTTATACTGAATTATTTTCCGTTTGTTCTGACAAACAAATATAAATCGCGTATATTAATCGTGTTCAAATCTATTTGGAACTAAGGTTTTTTCTTCCTATTTTGCAGTGAGACTGACTCAAGTAAAAAATCTAATATACATATATCCAAATATCCAATCTTACAGTCATAAAAACAAACTTAAAAAGTAATACAAAAGGTATTCGCGCACTGAAATTGGTAAATTATATATATATATATATATATATATATATATAAAGTAAAAAGATGATGTTACTACTCCGAGTTTCACACGGTGAGGTGATTGTCAGGTAACTCTATAATACCGTCAAGGTATTGGGCACTCGGTTACCTGCTGCAAACACTACAACATTTAGTATATATATATATATATATATAGCAAAGTGAAAAGGTGGTAAACTGCCAAGAATTTAGTGACGAGATACTGACGTTTCGAGCGGAGCCCTTCATCAGAGTAAGACGAGATGAAATAAAATAAATAGGGCTTATATATATGCCAAAAGGGTGTCACAAGTAGAAAGTAGCCAATCAAATGCACGGGAGATAAACAAAGTAATAATTAATGAGATGCGAAAAGTTAAATCATTTGCTATTTTTACAGTCGATCAGAGGGGGAGGGAGAAATGACAGGTCCAATATTAAGGGGTTAGGCGATATTAAAGCAGTAAGAAACAAAACTTGAAATGCTGATAAGCTAATAATAAAATAGTTCCAAGCAAACTAAAATAACAAAAAACTTGTGGGAAATTAAATAAAAGAAAAACGTTCGTTAAGACCAAGAGGATGTGTGGTGCCAAGTTTAAAAATGAGACGCTTCACTTGCCGTTTGCGGTTATCGTTACCACCTATGATGGGAAGGATGGCACAGACTTTCATGTCTGAAACCAAATGGTTAGAGCTGTTGAAATGGCGGGCTACAGGTTTGTCAACATCATTGATCCTAACGGAACGAAGATGTTCAGCAAACCTGTCTGAAAGGCGTCGCCCAGTTTCACCGATGTAGATTTTAGGGCATTTATCGCAAGAAATGCAATAAATTATGTTGGGGGAAGTGCATGAAAAAGTATGACGGATTGTGTGGTTGAATTTGGGGGCAGTAATAACTGTAGTGGGATTGAGAAAAGGGCATGTATTGCAGCGGGAACGGCCTCAAGAAAATGTTCCCGCTGGTGCCGAGGTATTTTGTTTAAGGGCACTATGTACTAAGGAGTCACGAATGTTTTTATTACGGCGAAAAGATACCAAAGGGTTATCGGTGAAAATGGCTGACGTTTCAGGATCATTTTGTAAAATGTGAAAATTCCGATTAATAATATTTTTAACTTTAAAATTGAAAGGATGAAATGTTAGAACTAAAGGAATTTTGTTGTTTGAAACTTGTTCCAAAGGTGGTTCAAGGGCATCTGAACGGGGGACGAGAAAAGTTTTCTGAACGGCGAGGTCTAGAAGGTTGGTAGGGTAACCACGTTGAACAAAAAAAGATCTCATTTCCATTGCTTTGGCTTGAAAATCTTGGTCGTCGCTACATAAGCTGCGAAGACGCAAGAATTGAGAGTAAGGGATGGATTGCTTAGTGTGGTTGGGATGAGAGGATGAAAATAGAAGATAACTATGGGAGTCAGTAAGCTTGTACGAGACCGACGTTCTCAGCGAATCTCCATCAATCGAAATTAAAATATCAAGGAACGACACAGAGGTCTCGCTGATTTCCCACGTGAACTTCAGAGCAGGATGAAAATCATCAACAAAGTTGATGAACTGCTCTAAAAGGGCACGTGCAGAGCATGACGCTGTTCCTAAACAATCATCGATAAATCTGCCGAAGAAATCAGGCAAGGGACCCGTGTATTGTTCAAAGATCTATTTTTAAACATAACCAACAAATAAGTTAGCGTAGCTTGGACCCATTTTGGTGCCCATCGCAACACCACTTATTTGTTGATAATGTTCACCATCAAACGAAAAATTGTTAAGGGTAAGGACTAGTTCTGCTAAGCGGAGTAACGTGGTTGTGGAGAGTTCTAAATGAGTGCGCTTATCAAAGAAAAACTTCAGAGCTTCAAGGCCATCACAATGGGGAATGACGGTGTATAAGGACTTGACGTCCATGGTGAAAATAAATTTATCGGAACTAGTGAAACGTAACTGGTCGAAAATTTGCAAGGCATGTTTAGTATCTTTGATATAAGAAGGCAACTTCTTAACCAAAGGATACATAACGTTGTCTAGAAAACTGGAAATGAGCTCGGTGGGGCAACTACAAGCGGAAACAATCGGCCTGCCAGGATTGTTAGGTTTATGAATTTTAGGTAGGAAATATATGACAGGCGTTCTGGGGGTTGTTAATATAAGGTTAGATGCAGAGGCAGGCAATTCGCCGGCTTGGATGAAATTCTTGATGGTTGTTTCGACGGATTTTTGGTGAGATTGAGTGGGATCGGAATTCAACTTAGTATAAAAGATGGTGTCACTGAGTTGGCGAAGAGCCTCTTGTCGATACAAGTCCGCTCTCCAGATAACAACAGCGCCACCTTTGTCCGCAGGTTTTATGACAACGTAATTTCGGCATCGCAATGACTTTAAAGCTAGAAGCTCTTCTTTGTAGAGGTTATGAACTTGTTTTCTGCGCGGATATATATATATATATATATATATATATATATATATATATATATATACGTGTAGGTTTTGGTCTACGAAATGCAAAGAGTGCTCAACAACATATAGTTAGAGCAAATAATATCTCGTCAATATTGCAAGTAGCGTAACCGATCAGATTGCAGCATTTGCACTGACATATTGGCACTTTCTACTAAATATGTATATACAATGTATATGATTGGTGAGTCCTAATTAGTAAGGCAAATATCTCGTGGTTATTCAAACCGACATAACGTTTCTTAATTAAAGCAAGAGAAAGTTAGAAAATAGGGATTTTTACCCCCCATAGTTTCTTTATGTTAACCTGCAGCCGCATAGTCCATGACCATGTATAGTGAGCACATATGGCGCCTCTCGTCAACGATCTTACATTTCTTCTTTATTTCAGTTCAAAATTATTTTTAAGAGCTTCTGCAGATTCCTAAACATGTTCTGAACATGTCGTTTTGTGCAATTATATAGCTAATCACCATTCTTTAACTTATTGCAATCTTGATGTGGGTAAACAGTACGTTTAAACAAACGGTCAATTATATAATTATGATAATTAAACAAAAATCTGAAGTGGAGTACAAATTATACAAAAACTTCTGGTGTTTGTTTTAACGTCTGTTTAGTATTATTTACAAAACCGGAAGGAATTCGTCAACAGACTCAGTCTTGTAAGAAAAGAGAAACATCATAGGTTGAAGGAAAAGAGTAATGGGAGCTTATAGTAATGTATAGTGAACTTGAGTACTCTCTGTCCATCAGCCCACCTACAGTCAAATTATTACGCTCAACTCCCATTCAGTAAAATGAAAACCTTTTAGCATATAAGATAACAATATTTAATAGATTGGATCAGATCAAGTAATAATTAGATCAAGACATGCAGCACATGCAGAGGTCTTAGTGCATAAAACCTTTAAATATCTAAAATTTAGGAGTATATATGACTGCAGTTCAGTATAGTTGTAGCACAGTAGCAGTGATTATAGTTAGCCCTCGACTGTGAGACTACAAGCACCATTTCAAATTATCTTTAATTTCTTTCTATATTACAGTAACAACACAGTATGCAGTTACTAATTAACTACTTTAAACCACTTTCGTCGTTAAACTAATCATGAAATGTAATGCGTATTCAAGATTCACGAGTGCTTTACACATTTAATCACAAAAGGAGTTAACAAAGCAGGAAGTCACCACATGTATTACCAGACATCTGTGCAGCAAGTTATGAACAAGAATAAAGTTGTAAACTTACTTATTCCAAATGCACCAACTATATAATCTCATACGAACGATTACCGGATTACTTCATTGGCTCTCTTATCACGAAACGTTAATACTTAATTACTGGTTTGGGTCTCCTATAGAATGTGAGATGTCCCTATTAAGTGTTCGCTTTACATAATTTATTTACATCATATTACTTTTCTCCTCCGTGTGGGGACAGTATATAGACCTCACGTGGGGCACGATCTGAACATCACGCAGTTGTCGAATGCGAAAATATCAATATTTGGAATTGATAGACAATACTCCAACCTATAAATCCTTTTTAGAAATTTGTCATCATTAAACACAAGAACAGAATAATCATTTCAAGCAAATTATTTAACAAAACGTGACCAAAAAAAATAAAAAGATGGTATATAAATAGACTTACAATACACATTGATTTTATCATCTATATTTTCTCAGCATGCATCCACCCTTTTGTTCAAGTCTTCAGTCTTAATGTTATAATTTTCATTTTAACTCTGTACAAAACTTGTAAGGACGCATCGTGAGATAGCTGAAATTGAAAGGTAATCCTAATCTTTACCAACGTTACCTCTCATGCAATTTATAATTTCAGACAAATTCCTGCAGCTGGCAAGGTGCATGTATAATTAGACCCCTTCAATTAGATAGTACTAAATCTATAGGAGTAACAACTTGAACATACTGAGACTGTTAAAAGCGATTGGCATTTTATAAAGAAAATATGTATATATAATGATGGGCCCAACCTTCCCAACACAGTTTGTTGTTTTATGTTCATTATCACAATGTTGGAGTTAGATTAATCTATTGTAAAACACCACGACGGTGTCAGAGCCGATTAAAAGAACAACAAACATCTTAAAAAGAGTTTCGACTGTTTCCATGCTCAATGCCAGCTGGAAGTAAACGCAAACGTACATTAATGAAAAAAGTAACAAACACTTTATAGTGTATTCATTTTATGGTTTATACAATTCACAAAGTTACACTACGCGTTAGGTCATCTTTAAAACCATTTCAAACAGATTAAGTAAAAATAACTATGTTTACGAGGCATATATCACACTGCCCTAAAAGCATTCCAAAATCCGCATGGTTCCAAGAAAGAACATTAAAGGACATTGGCAACAAAAAATAATCATTGACGCTATGAAAATGCTCGGCGTAACACAATTTAAAAGTTCAATAAACAATCTGAAAAACAGACTCTTGGGCTGACATTCTGAATACGACCGCGAACACGTCATATACTGGTAATCGTGGAGCCAAGTATTATTTGTTATAATATTAGCTACTAGAAAATCACGCTGAGAAGCTGCTTAATTTCTGTGCAATTCCGCCAACACTGACCGCTTTACTCACAGCATGACGTCATAGGTCGCAGAAGAACCCTTATTATTTTTAAAAACACCTTTATTACGCATTATGAGCATTTTTACAAGCTCAAGCTACTATGTTCAGGCTATTTAAGTCATATACCTTGATATTCAGAAACCTCAGAAACCTAACCAACTTCAGCATCATGTACAGGTATACAGTAGTTTATACTGGCATATAAAATTCTCACGCTCGGACGAAAAATGCTATAGCTAGCCTATAAACAATTTAAACTATCCTCTCATACACGAAACTATATAATTCATGCCACACGAACGTCTAGCCAATATCCCTCGGCTAAGGGTATAAATTATACGTAACTTCTGCATGTATATATGTATTATTTTTTAACGCTTTGAAATAAGTTGCTTTGACATCGTCAGTATTATGTGAGCTATTACTGTTATTCTAGTCAGAATCAAGTAGCTGCTTGCATAATTATCAGGACTTTGAAAACCCCTAATCAACATAATTTTAAAAATCCCCGCAAACAATTATACGTACACGCATGCGTATATTATGAGAACAAAATGGGTAACCGCTTTCGTGTTGTTTCTATTTTGTATCTGTATACAAGGTGTGTATTGTCTAGTTCACATGTATGTGATATTTAGGGACCACAGTAATTAGCCAAAGCTGTTGTAGACGCCATCAGTTTTGAAAGTTATTAGTACAGTACGTCACGAATTTGATATTTCGATCGTGCGTGTGCAGCTGTACTTTATGGTCCATACGGTAATTAAAACGTCGCAATATCCAAAGAGAATATTTTAAAAATATCAAATAATTCCCTTACATGTTTAATTTATGTTATTGTGAGAACGATCTTGAAACAAATACATGCATTATATCCACTATAAATTAATAAGCTGTTAGTGTTACCGACGTTCTGTATATGTCGAGCGGATATTCCATATACATGACAGTTTATAGAACTCTCTAACGACATTTGCATATATAATTCATTGGAAATATAAAATGCATGGTTTTCCTGAATCGTTTTCCGTTTGTGACTCCTTGTAACAAATTTAAATCGCGTATATTAACCCCGTTAATGTATTTGGAACTAAGGTTTTTTGGTTCTTCTTTATGTTTATAATTTTGTCTCATGAGACCGACTGACTCGAGTAAAAATCTAATATACACACACACAAGCTTACAGTCATAAAAACAAACTTAAAATATTAAAATATGTCAATGATTTCAAGGTATTCGCACACTGAAATTGGTAAATTCAGATTGCCAGGAACCTGCATGCTGGCTATATATCGGATCAAGTATGTTAAATCGAGTATATATTGTTAAGAGACGTTATATCGTTTAGTATTTCATGTTGACATCGTATACTATATATTTCTCGTTATATAAACGTATATATATATATATACATGCACGAGTATTGGACATGTCACCTATACCACCGCAGAAACGCTGATATTACAATATTATAAGTTACATCCATTTTGGACGTGTTGCCCTTATAAATCATAAATGTGCGGATGTAAGTTTTAATTCTCCTTAACTGCTCGCGACTGACGTGTAAACGATTATTCATGAAAATATTAACAAAGGAAGAGCATGAAATCATCATAGTAATTCCTATCTATTTGCACACCACATGTCAGAAGCTCTCCTATTAGCTTGTTCCCAGAAGTTGTTCAGAATTCCAAAGAAACCTAGCTTACATTTTTAGACGTAATTTATAACAACGATTAACATGAGTCGAACTAACCTGCATTGGTCAAAACAATGTAGGTTGCTGTGTTCAGCTGTCTGGCTTTCAATTAAATGTTCACGTATTTGCTCACGTCTTTTAGAATTAAGACATATCCAAGTCCAACCTTTATCCAACATATCCAAGTCAAACGATTTAATCGAGGCCACTGTCTTAAGATCAATTCAATTTCTAGAACCACGATGGACGTCAGCCTATATATAAAGGCACAGCCTTTGCGCGTGGAGCTTTTGTCATGTCAGAACAACAGGTCATTAATTATTTATGTTTAAAAGCGAGCATAATTATTATAATTACGATTAGAATAGAGACGTGAGAGTTTTCCCTATACCAAGACACATATACCAGTCAGCTCGTGACACTGCATATTTAGCAATAACTGCACAGCCAAAATGTTTTCTTATCAACCAGAGGAGGTTAGTCGAAGCTCTTCAGTTTGCAGATAATAAGAATAAATATGAAACTAGCTGCTGACCGAAGAAGAACACATCGTCCGAAACATCGTCTATAAATATACGTAAGTACTCTTACTTAAGTATTTTTCGACACATTGAAGGTCTCTTATTTCTCCTTTTCATATTATATCCAGCTCTACAGTTTGCGCCACACATTTCGAACAATTATCGTATAATTCAGTGGCGTTACGCTATTTCTTTGAAAAGAAATGTTTACCGGCTTTGTGGATCGGATAAACTGAACTTGCTGCAACCCTCCTCATTGACAACATTAGAAAACAAATAGGCCATGGAAATTACATTGGTGCGTCTTTTTCTTGACTTGAGCAAAGTATTTGATACCGTGAGCCATGGGGCATAATTGTTATCCAAATTACCCTCATACGGTATCTGTGGTTCCGAGTTGGCCTGGTTTGAGAACTATACCTATTTAACAGACGACAACTAATAGTCTAATAACCTATATACAACAACTCTATTTCTAATGATTACACTTTTTCCTCATGAGGGATCAATACTAGACCCTGCTTTATTCCTCCTTCACATAAACGACCTACATTGCTGTTTACGACATTCTCGTAGAATAATTTATGCCGACGATACAGCTCTATGTCTCTGATCGAGACCCACTTATTATCGAAAAGAAACTCACTTAATAGGATTAATAACATCGAAATAAATGTTTCCAAATCTTACACATATCTCGGAGTTCTCTTGGATCCATCGTTAAACCTGAACGAGAACTTTTTGAAGAAATATCGAAAGTTTAAGACCAAATCTTACTATAGCTGCATCTCATACCTATAGCGCATTTGAGCACCTTTAAAACACTTCTTTGCCAGGGCGTTGCAATATGGGGTCATATACCGACGACGATTCTAACATTTTCCCGAGTTCAATGCTGGATTAAGTCTTTTTTTAAAATAAAACCAGTATATGTCTTATGACATTTTAGCTGAGCAAGAAGAAAAATTGGTGCTGAGTGCAAGAAATAGCTTGATAAATGTGCAACGTGCCGAGGTACAGCACACCAAGTGCGCGAACAGAGAGAACAAGGTACACGAATATGATAAGAAAGGAGGACAGCACACATTCGACAGAGTTTTAATAGAGTAAAACATCATCATTTATAGTACACTATTGCGTGTGACCCTCACCCATGAAGGAACTACGTCATTTACATCTTTCGTGATATTAACACTTAACACCTAAGGATTTAAATGTAGGGAGGAACATGTCGTCACATTCTAATTCGATTATCCGTAGGTTCAACAAGAACTATACGCACGCTACAAATGACGTGAGTGCATCGAGTGTGATAAATCAAGTGACATCTCAAAAACTGAACAGTTGTCTTTTTCTGTTCGCCAGTGCTGATGAAACCTATGGGATATTACATATATCAATTGCATTCCAAGCATTATTTTGCGTGAGTCTCACAAACAAATAAACGCACATTAACAGTGCTCAGTGATTACACGGAACAATTTTTAACGACGTTTTTTAATGTAAATGATGTTGCATAAAAGGTTGACATGTATCAATCTTTTGGACAATATCTTTTACATTAAAATCGTCGTTAAAACGTGTGTACATCATGTTTCTGGTCGTGCACTAATTACTTTTACTGCCTTTATGCATAACAATATACCGCTTTATTATACCCTCACATATAATCCACCAATCAACTGTCTCAGAGGAATCCAATAAGTAATAATGTTTGGAGCGCTTAATCAGCTGATGAGTTCATATAAGAATCCCGAATTCTAAACATAGCCCTATAAACCCCAAACTTTACCCTAAAGCTAATACTAACCCTAACTCTTACGATAATGTTTTATCTTAGAAATAAAAGCCGAATTTAAGACTCGTCCGACCATAGGTTGCCGAGTAATATCAGCCTGGTTATAAATTTCGAATTTTATTTCGATCTTTAGTCTAAGTGACGTCACTTCGGGAATTATTTGAAACACCGACAGAAAAACATTTAATGGGAATTATAGAAAAACATACTATAGATGTAGAAATTTTATTAATAAGAGTGATAAGGCTGCACGAAAAATGATTTTTTCGGAATCCAAATTGTCGAGAATATAAGATATCAATCGATAAATAAATATAAGATATCGATCTATAAATTTGGTTATGCGATTATGCATAACATTTTCAAAACATTTTCCTGAATAAATTAAAATTGTTAAAATTATTCCTATATACAGTGTGTATCAAAAAAACCGCTACCGGAAGCAACTGTGAATTAGCATTTTTTTCAAAGAACCCTATTGTAATAGTTTGAAGGCTTAGACACCTCTGAGCAACGAATGCGTAAAAAATAACTTGGATTGCATTCGTATTGAAAACTGCTTTCTCTCTTCTTGATTAACGCAGCGCTTGGACCATCTTAATTTCCCAGGTGTATAATTTTTAAAAAATTACAATAGGTCTCTTTAAGAATGCTAATTCATTTTCTAAGGGTAGCGGTTTTTTTGATACACCCTGTACAGTGTGTATAAAAAAAACTGAACCCTTAGAAAACGGTCTTATACTCCTGGGAAATTAAAAACACGGTCTTAATACACCTGGGAACGTATGTAAACGTATGAAGGAGCATAACTGCAAAGAAACGTCAATATATTTAACATGTTTCTTTGCAGTTATGCTCCTTCATACGATTATAAGTTATCTTAATTTCCCAGGTGTATTAAGACCGTGTTTTTAATTTCCCAGGAGTATAAGACCGTTTTCTAAGGGTTCAGGTTTTTTTTATACACACTGTACAGGGTGTATAAAAAAAACCTGAACCGGCATAAAATTAATTAACATTCCTTTCAAACAATCTATTGTCACCTTGACACCTCTCAGCCACGGTGCATAAAAAAATATGGTTTTATGGATTTATACACCTCGGATTTTTCTGGAGCAGAGCTCTAACATCATCAATATTTCCCAATATTTCCCATGTGGTTCTTCGCCTGCCAGAATTGCCCTTGTTACGGTTAATTGGCTAGTTCCTGTATTCAGATATTTCCTGACGTTGCACAAAACTGTTATCTTAATTTCCCAGGTGTATAAGACTGTTTTCTAAGGGTTCAGTTTTTTTTGATACACACTGTACGGTGTATAAAAAAAACTCAACCGGCATAAAATAATTAATATTCCTTTCAAACAACCTATTGAGTATTGTAGTAGTTTGAAAGCCCTATAGACACCTCTGAGCCACGAATGCGTATAAGAATACACCTGTATTGGTGAAAGTATTTAAAAGCTTTTTCTCTTCCTATGGCTCAGAGGTGTCTGGGACATGATTTAAGAGATCGATAGATTTCACTCAATTCAGAAACATCAGTTGGATTAAGGAATATTGATTCAACTACAGGATCAGTTAAGAACGAACAAAAGGAAGAACTCACCGCCGGTATTTTATTTGCTACAGTAGGTTGGGGTTAGGACTAACTCTAATAACAAAATTCGTTCGCTATCTCTGCAGAATCAGTGATTAGAACACCATTAGAGTTGAAGGTTAGAGGCATGGATAATTTACTTTTGCGCTTACTAATAAGTTCCGTTTATTAATTTCCATGTCTCTTTATAAGATTGTTTTTTGCTAAGTCGAATTTTGTATCATAATAAGTACGTTTAGCCGCAATTCTAATAACTAAGGTGATTTAATTTATTTATATATGTTTTATAACGTGCTTCGTCTAATGGTAGAAGAATGCTTCTAGAAGAATTTAGGAATTGTTTGTAAAGCCCTCTTTTTATAAGCCTTACATAAACGAAGATGAATGACAAGAGCAGGGACCGGTAAAATGAAGTCAGGTCTCGTGTCTCGGTCGAGCCAAAACTCTCATATCATTATTCTGTCTTCAGGACGAAAATTTGAACACAGGTTCTGAGAGTACGCGAGAGTTGGAGGTCAAACTCAAACAAGAGCGATATTTTGTAACTCTCGTCGACTTTCATCCTGGTCGGTTTGATCAAGGCCTTGGCTCGAACAACTGACACTCACGCAAGTGTGTATGTTGTGTACCTCAGAGTATATACCTGTAGTCTAGAGTAAAGTAGTTTGAAGTGAATGTGTCAATTTGGTGTCGCGCGCAGATACTCAATTTACAAGCAATGTCAAGAGAAAGACCTTTTATTGGCCTTTGTTTGTGCGGAAGCAATTTTCCCTACTGTCTTTTTGATATTGTTTATACACTAATGAAGTTAACAAAGAGGTACTCCTTTCACAATCTGATACGGCATGTTGTCGTTTAAAGCGGAATCGTGATATCCCCATATAGGTATAAACGTATTAACAATGCTATATCAAAACCGCAAAAGGGATAATTGCAATAAAACAATTTCATTTGAACAGAATTAATTCTCGTTGACAACATATACAATCGCCACCTAATTCTACAGCTAAACAAAGAACTTTCCAGCAAGCTAACATTCAGCGTTGGGGGTCAAATCATTTCTGAAGTACTTAATACTGCTTTTCAAACAAATGTTTCTCTAATATTGAAGTATAAGTTTCAAGAGTTCCGATGCGGTATATGAAATTAATAAGCCATTGAAACTATAATTCAACCCGCTGGCGCTCGACCTTTTCATGACTTGTTGTCACAGCAACTTCCTGGATCTTGCTGTGCAACAGATACTTGACGAATACGCGATTTCAATAGGATTTATCAGGATGACAAGTGAATAGGAAAGGCAATCGGGAATCGTAACCATCCACACGATACGATTTTTGCTTACGATTGTCATTCTGACAATTGTTTGTACGCGGCACAATTCTCATTTATGATTGGACGGAAAATGTTGCAAAACGGCATTTACACAATTCTCAGTAAATCATATATACCTGTATACATATATATCAAAATGACTTTAATATATATACATTTTATATATATATATATATATATTTCAGAAAGTTCAAACATAAGATACAACGTTTTCACCGTTCCATGTTCAAATGCCTATATTAATCTACACACGCCATGATGTGGTTCTAACGGATGTAGTGTATTTATAGTTTTCCGTGCACAGAAATTAACTTTTTTAAAGCTAGACATATGTTACATGCCAAGGCCACCTATACACGATACGATTGTCATCTTGATGTATGCATGTGATCCGAAACTGTACATGCATGTTAACATTCGCCATCGAATCGTAAACTTAAGAATTGTGTCGTATGCAATATCTACACCAGTACGACAATCGCATACGACAATTGTGTACTGGCGAATGACAATCGTAAACGATGAATCGTATCGTACATTGCGGCGAGCAAATAATGTCCCAACATTGTCTTGAATAAATCCACTACACAACATACAGGATACGAAATCCACACGATTAATCACACTGTGCATGTAAACGTACCTTCAACGATAGACCAAGAGCTGCAGAACTAGTAAATAACGAAGTAACTTTATGTCTTCATGGAACTGACACAAACGGTGAAATATCTGTCTGCATAATTTATTGAATCAATATCGATTTCTTTTCTATTTGTTTTTCTCATCGCCCAGCCTGAACCATAAAGATTCATCATGATTCTAGACAAATGCTCAGCGTTAAGAACTTCTTTCCTAGATTTACGTTGCTATAGTGAAAGAACTTTCTTTCATGAACAATCTTACCGATATACACCGACACTTAAGAACGCACTTTACATTGTGTGTGATGTATATCGCCGGTTCAGCCGGACAAGAACGCCAAACAACTTCACTCACACTAATAAATGAAGACATCACTATTACCTACCTTAGAATTCGTTCATCTAGTAGTGAACGGAACAGTGGTAATATGTGATTATATGTTGTAAAATGGCCTTGAAACAGGTGCCAATGCAGCAATGCACTCCACACTTCTTATCCGTCCCACGCATATATTATCAGGACCAACAAACATATGTTCAAACAATAACAGCGGTGGACTCGTTAATTTGGTCGCTAGCACAGGTAAGCACCATATCCCGCATACAAGGTCATAAAAAAAAACACTTGTTGTCTTTGACAGCTTCCTGACAACAATCTACAAGAAGTCTATATTACGTGTCAACCCTTGTCAGACTTGGAAAGCGACAGTAAACTAACAATCCCCCTAATTAACGACTTCGATTATATTCATGCGTGCAGCAATATAAGAGGATTTTCAAAAGAACGCACTCAATTATTAATATTCTCGTTACCTATGGAATCTTATTAAAACTGCCGATTATTTTTCTTTTGAATAATTTCGCTGTTATAAACACAATACAGTACTAACGGCGGTATTTGAAAAGCCTATGATTTGTTACATGTTTGTTTGGCATTCGACCTATTGACTTTGCCTCTTGGGTGTTTATGAAAACATTTAATCGCTTTGCAAATAAAACAGCCTCACTTGGGTAAACCTGTTTTAAAAATATTAACCTCTCCTCGTAATATTGCATTATAATTATAAATTATAAATTACAGTATATGTAAACAGCAAGTATGTTTAATAAATATAGTAAAGCGAAAAGGTTATGAACTACTGAGAATTTTAATGACAAAATACTGACGTTTCGAGCGGAGCTCTTCATCAGAGTAAGAGTATTTTTTACTACTTTTTAATAAATATATAATACTTTTACTACTCTTTAATGAATATAATCCACACTATCATAAACACCCACGAGAGCGAGCCAACAACTAGGAAGTATTCGGGATTTTGGGATGTCAATGTTTCTTGGAAAAAGAGCAGGTTTGGCGAACGATCTTTAAGGCTGCGACACACGAAGCGACAAATCGAGGAAACGTGTCGGCTGGGACATGTTTCAGGTGTCAAATCCCGTCGTATGCACCACGCGAAATCTTGTCGCGGGGACAACATTTTGTCCCCCCAACATGTCCCTGCGACAAAATTAAAATAAAAATTATTTTATTTTCCTTTTCCTTCTCTGTCTCTGACATGTCCCCTTGTGTCCTCAACAGGGGAAATGTCTTCACAACATGCTCCCGCGGATTTGTCGCCTCGTGTGTCCTAACCTTTAGAATATTAATAAAAATTTGCGAGAATTACATTTCAAAATCTTAGTGGCAGTGCACATAGTTGTAGTCTTTTGCTACGAAGTTGGCGTCCATGATCACGAAAAACTGCATGCGATCGAGAAAATATCAGTGATTAGATACAGTACATGAATAATTTGTCTCAGCTTATAGTATGAACAAATTATTAATACCGATGAGACGTGGAAGGAAAATCTCGGAGAGGGATAACATTGCTAACCATTTACCGCTCAAATCGGGAGACAAAATGTATCCAACTCCAAAATTGCCTGCACAGCATGTTGGAGAGATATAAACACATGTTATATAAATACAAAAATATAACAAGGAGCACTTGCGAGCAAATGTCCCAATATTCCGATTAGTAAATCCACTACGTATAAGGTGCAATCAATATCTTATAGGCCCGGTGTCTGATCACAGGTGATAGTATCCCCAAAAGAAAGTATCCAGGCCCCCGCACACTATATCTGCGACGCGGATGTCTGATCCGTCAAAAAATGCTGAATTAAACGTTCAGAATTAAACAGATTCGAATTAAATTTGAACGGATCCTAACATCGTAGATAAAACCGCCTTACGTTTAAATAGACTTTGGGACAACGCTAGGAATGTACGAATATACATATATTCAATAATAATTGTTTTCTAGTGCTATTTTAGGCGAAGTTTGTCTCGTCCACACGGCGACGGAATCGTTTTGGGCGAAAACGCTAGGCCTCGACAGCTTATTCGAAACATTAATCGGGTCGATGCAGATTCAACTCATGGAGTGTTACCGGTTTGTGATAAACGTTGACATGCTTGAAGTTCACGTTTCCTTCTGTACAATGGCAGAGCCTCGAAATGGCTAAGTATTTCCCCTCAGAACATCAAGAAGCGGAAGAGAGATGAAACAAAAGTTTTCGAAATTGAACTATTTTGAAGTTGGTTTTTTTTGTTTTGTTTTTTATTAGATTCGCCAATAATACATAACATAATTAACTAAATAAAATTACAATAGCAAATACATGACAGGGTCACCGCAACAGCCGAAGCCAATTACTGCGGGCCCGAGTTTAGTTAATTGTAAGTTAATTGTATTATTTATATCAAGTTAATTGTATTATGCCAGGAGGAAATTTACAACATGATCTTGTGCGACTTCTGCGGGCATTGCAGGTTCCATGGCCACTTTTAGTTGCGTGAATGTGCCTCAGATGCAGCTGCGTAGATGTGCCCGATATTAAAGGACATAGGCAACAAAAATCATCATTCCAAATTTTTGACTTTCTGATTAACAAACAGGCTTACGAAGGTAGTTCAAGCAAACAAAACTACTCTTGTGCAAAACAAAAACACTAATTTTGACCAAAGACACCAGGCAAGTAGATGAACCACATGCTGTGCGTAACCAAGGTATAGTTGAGAAAAGATATATGGTTGCGTCGGGTTATATTAACTATGCTCATGGTTGTAAATTGTCAGGAATAGAATATGAATGATATTAATATAGAGCAGAGGCATTGATAAAACTAGTGGCCGCAGCAAGGGTTCAAAGTTCACATAAATTTTAACAGACACACCCTGAATAATTCACCCTGAATAATCAGAAGCCTCCTTTCTTCCTAACGGGTTTTTCGGAGTTACTCAGCTTGACGACGCCTTTTCTGTTTCTGGCTAATCTGAAGGTCAGATTTTCTAGCACGCTTTTTGTCTTTTGAGTGCGAGGTCTTGAATGCATATTTCCAGAAGCTTTGTTTCACTTAGGGCCATGAATGTTGGACGCAGTACTTTCAGAAAAACTTGTGGTAAACAATCATCACCTTTGTACATTGATGTAAATTTTCACCAGGAGGACAAAATTGGGTTTTTTTGCCTTTATCATAGACAGAATGATGTAGAATGGCAATGATGTTCTTTTTCATGGTGTATTCAGCTACTGTAGCATCTTTTTCTGTTGGATTTGCTGTGGAAACAATAATACTGAGCCATAATACCGTTGATTTTTTTATCTTCTCTGTGAGTCGACCACGTCCTCCAATTGTCTTCCCATCAGCAAGTTTGATTTTCGTCCCATTCGTTTTTGGACATTTCCAATTTCTCCACTTTGATTCCATCATAGGTATTTCTTCCACAACACTGAAAGCCTTGCTATCTCCATCAGAATCTATCCGCACCTATACCTGATGTTGTGATCAGCTCCAAAGAACCTTTCCACCTCCATGGCTGGTGAACTTTAAACCAGCTGATGTGGTCTAGTGGTTACCACACATGTCTATGAGCTGGGAGACCCGGGTTCATATCCTGGGTCGGACCACCACTCAGGGTCTTAAAATAATTGAGGAGAAGGTACCGCCTTTGCAACACCACCAGCAAATGGTAAGACGTTCGGGTCTTCTCGGAAAACGACCTTAAATCGTAGGCCCTCGGAATCCCTAATCAGTTGGGTTTTCCGTTCACCTAAGAGTGATAAACTGAATAGTCGAACGCTTAAAACATGAGCCTCTGGCTCGGGTAAATAGGGCAACCTTATCCTGCGTGATCGACTCAAAATAAATCATACTCATACTCATATACTCGAACTACCAGTAAAATCTATGTCACAGTCATCGGATATAGAATGTTCGATTTTCCATTCTTCAAATTCTTCATCTGATTTGCACTGTGTTTTTTAGTGCACATTTCTGACAGGCTTTGGAGAACACATGATCTAGAACCTCTCCAGTATATCCACTGTACAGCAATAGCAAACACAACTCAAGTAAGAGATAGTGTAAAAGCTCGCTTTGCCCAAATACCGTCAAAGCTCATTGCAGCATCCACAGTAACAACGCAACGAAAATGGTCATGAAGATCCTGATGTTGCGTTGTTTAAGGCTTTGCCCAGCCTTCTTCATTTCATTATTGCTCCAACTCAAGAGCATTTACAATGGCTTCTACATGCTGGTAGTAGGCTCTTTTCATAATGCTGGAAAATGTTGCCATACTTTCATATCCACCACCAGTCTCTATGTTCTGGTACACCATGCGTTGGTTAACATCAGCTGATTTTCCTTTTGGTGTTATGTAAGAGGATGTTTGGTGTTATGTAAGAGGATGTTTCCAACGGGGACGCCTCCTGGCAAGAGCTGCACCTTGCCGAGAGGTCTGCCATTAGACCTCTTATTCCAGATACATTTTCATGGATGGTCAAACTACCTACCAAATCACACGAAGTTGTACGATTTTAGGCTCCATCTAGACTTTCATAAATCAAATAATCAATAAAACTGAACACCCTGTAACAGGCCAGTATAGGCTCAGTACATATAGAAATAAATAGACCCAACTTCAAGCTTCCAAACAAAATATCATCACAGACATGTGGTTGCGAGAGTGAGGATGAGAATTTGCTCATGTCTATCAGCCGGTAGCTTTGTTCTTTAAACTCATTTTCTTCATCGCATGGCTCCAACAAAGCACATCCAAAGAGAACAGGAGTGAAAGTGGGAAACAAAACATCACCATAGTCGACTCATAGAGATCATAAATAAAGCTAGAGGGGGCACTGGTACCAGAATTTGGTCACCAATTGAACGCCGCAATTTTGGGGCAAATCGGAGGGCGAACATCTTGTTCCAGGACTTTTTCTGCAATTCGAGAACCTTGCGGTCCAAAACAAGGAATCGAAAATTCCACAATTTCTGTGTTTCCTTTTCACTGTTTGTCTATTTGGCGATTAAGCCTGTTTTCTATTGTTTCTTGGACCATTTTTTGCTGAGTAAAAGATCAAAATTATTGCTTTAATATAAAATATAAATATAAAATTGCCCTCCAATTTATCCAAGATGGCGGCGTTCAATTGGTTACCCGGGGTCAGTGAACTCTATATATGGAACGCGAACTCCCAGTAAAGTGAGGCACGGTTTCAGGCCCCCGCGCGGTTTGCAGGCATATTTTTATTTTTTTATTTTTGGATATGTTAGATTATCCGCTCTTTTTAAGAAACTACGTTCGCTAGCCGGATAAGCTGTACGCATATTGTAAACAGATAATTTATCTTTGTTTTAATGTACATTGTAGCTTTGGGAGTTGATTGTTTCTCACGAAAACGCTCGTTGAAGACAGCCGAAAGTTCGTGTTTTTGTTTACCAGATGGTATCCGTATTACGAAAATTATATTTTTGGGCATGTTCGATTATCCGCTTTTAAAGAGAACTATATAAGTTAGCTACCGAGATAAGCTGTACGTATGTTGTTAATAGATCATTTATCTTTCCTTTAATATATTCTATAGCTTTGGGGGTGGTTTATTTCTGAAGAAAACGTTTGCCAAACATAGGCGAAAGTTGCTACTGAGCGATTCACCAGTTCAAGCGTTTTCGTGAGAAACAATCAACTCCCAAAGCTACAATGTACATTAAAACAAAGTGAAATAAATTTATTTTACGAGCTATCCATGGTTCAAGTAAGTTATTTGCCAAAAAGGCAAAACTATTATAAGGTCTACAATACTACAAAAACGTTTACCTTGAAGCAAAGCTTTTTGCCTCACTTATTGCTTTGTGAGTTATCGTTCCAGTTATCTACATTGAGTTCACTGCCCGGGGTTCACTGAAATGAAGATTGGATGCCCCCTCTAGTTTTATTTATGATCTCTACGAATCAACTCCCGTGAAATACCGCGCGTTCATGTATTGTCTCGCGCGACACCTACTGCACATGCGTAAAAAGTTTCAAAAAAGGTGACCGTTGGAAATAGATCATGCACTTTAAAACAAAATTAGAGGAAAAGTTGCACAATTTCAAACATCATTGTTGCTATGGAAACAACCATATTATTCCTATTTAAGAAAGTTATTGTGACTGACATCAAGTAACATGCTCAGATGCGAACAATGTATTTTTGTTATTAGTAAATGCTATAACTGTAGGGAGCCACCTTCAGAGGACACTTAAGTGGAGGTTTTATGCAACCGGGTGATGCGACAACGCTTTACAGTTATTAATTAAGTTGAGCACATGTGAAGTTGGTAGGTAACCCCATATAGAGACCAAAGGATGCCGCCTATATGCAAGAGGCGCTCTCTGTGTTGCGAACGGAAGTAATTAGCGTTAAAAACGCATCACATCCCTCATAGACCCTATTCTGCGATAGCATGAGACCGCATCTCGCCCGCATCCCCCACCAGGAGGGGATACAGACTGCGAGCAGACTACATAAACCCCTAACCCTAACCGCTTCCACCTTCACAACCCTAAATGTCATTATTTATTCCATCAGAACCATTCCGATTTCAATAGCACTTTGTCGAGATGACATCAGTACCCATTTTTGTCCGCATTTACCCATACTTATTGCGGCCATAACAAAAGAAAATTGCTCATTTGCAATCATTTGAGTCAAATTTGGTTTGTTTGTCCGCATTTTGAGCTACTAATAGCAACCGCTTAAAGGGCTATTCCGACTCCTTGACTCTCATCGAGAGTTGTACGATTGCCTAAGGCTAAGCGTTCGATTGAACCTGTGTTTTCACCACATTTACGACTGAGAGATGGAGAACCATTCCGCTTTTGTGTATAGAGTAAGGAATTACAATAAGGAAGAAACACTTCGGAAAGATGTGCGAAGAACTGAAAGGATTTAAAACGTGTGGACAGAAAAATATAAACTAAAGCGAGTTATTACGTTCATAGCGTTGCTTGGTTGCCTGTAGATAAGACTAATATTCGCATATTTCGCCGGAGAGCACATGTAGAAACAATGGCGCGATCTCGTAAATCGTAAATAAGTAATTAAACAAGTCATTAAGGAACGAAACAAAAGGGGCGCTTGTGGAAATAGATAAAATCTTCTTAATATGCGATACAAATATTGAGTTAAAAAACATTTATTTCAGTTGAAACGTATACATATTTTCCATCGTTTACTATAGCAAGGGGCATGCCTCACAGAAAGTCCCGTTTCGAGGATACGCTTGATAAATCTTTTATTCCGCTGGAAGGCCTCTATTGCTTTCATAATATTAATTAACACAAAATCCAGATGCAACAGAGCACAACAATGTGTACTATCTAAATTATATCACGTATTTGAAACACGAGAATATTCGTTATTTTCTTTTGAAACGTTTGGTGGTTCTTAAAAGAACTGGTTTTAGATTTGTTGTTGTTTTTATGTTTTGTTTTTTAATTATTATTATTATTATTATTTATTGTTTCACATATGATGATTATTCAACAATCTTCCATAAGCTTCAACCTCGACTTTCGCACACTGTGATCGTAAGAATTCAGCTCTATGTGATTGCCACGGTCTCCAACCATATACCAGATCGTCAAAAAAGGTTTTGGGGCAGTCAAAGTCCTCCAAATTGACAAACGGAATCTCCAAACATTTCAATGAATCACGTTCGTATGACCCCTTTATATGCTAATTTTGAGTGTTTGTTCACATTGACGCTTTGATAAAAACCAGTCACGAATGAGTTCCACGTGGTACAACCGACTGACCCGAGGGAAGTTTATGCATATGTTTTTCTTTACAAAAAAGCAACTTTTTCTGCCTCGCTCGTCTAGTTCGTCCCATCGGATACCGATATCAAAGTAAAAAGACAAAGCTTCTTCTTACCCAACTCGCAAAACATAGAAATTTCCCGCGTACTCGCTCATTATTATCCATACCATTATTCCGACAAAGCTGCCGCATGCATACATTCTCACAGCTTAGAATTGCTGGCGAATAAAGTTAGTATAACTCTGTTCGCAACACAAATGCCGCATACGTTCTGAAAGGCCGTCGGGATAACCGTTCTTTTGTGAGGTATTTAGCCCTGCATGTCTACCACCCGATCATAAATAGTGAGAGCAGTTCCAAACGGTTCAGTATTAAGTAGCAATGGAGGGAAGTCTGAGAATGACCAGCGCTGAGAGAAGTCATATGTATCGAGAAAGAAATAAATACACAAGACTCCAACTAAATCAGGTGATTGATGATTTACCCAGCTGAGAACGCTCCTGAACCATTGAAAGGTTGATCCAAGGTGTTGGCACCCCAAACGGCGAACGACAGCAAAGGCGGCAACCACAACAGCGGCAGTCACTAGAGTAGAGCCAATGCAGCTACAGCAGCCACGGGAGTCACAAGAGCCTACAGCGACAGCAAGGAAACGATTACCTGGACTCACCCTTTACGTTTAGTTTGGGGAGGGGATGGGGGCTTCAGCCCCCCACATTTTTGCCCAGTTAAAAAAAATTAAAAATATAGACTTTCATAAGCTTTTAATAGGCTTAGTTATTTTTAACATTTATGCACAGCCTACGTCAAGATAAAATCAGTAGAAGATCGAATGACAAAGTTATTATAAGGTGCTTTCCTGGGGCAACTGATGACACGAAAGACTATATAACGACGATAGTAAAGAAGAATGTTGGCACTAATGATACTCGATAGCGACCGGCTAACGAAATAATGCGGGGATTGCTTGATCTCCACCATCAAATTAAAGAAAATAGCCCTCAAACCTCTATTGTTATGTCTGAGCTAATCAAACGGGATGATCATCCAATTGCTAAGTCAAATGTGCTACAGGTAAATAAAATAATTAGAGATTATTGCGATAAAAACAAAATAGATCTTATTAGCCATAATAACATTGACGAAATTTATCTTATAATGGCTCTTAACTACACTTAAATCGGAACTGCTTTGTTTGCCAAAAATGTTATAACCCATTTGAAACGTTTTTAATAAAGAGCAATTTACAGATCACGGAACCCCCTCCAGACTTGATTCCCTATGGTATACACCAGAATTGATTGATTTACCTGAACAAAATATACCAATTGGTAGTACTTTAAATAAAATGAAAGGCTTTAAATTAGCACACTTCAATATAGCCTCAACTCCACAACATTTTGATGATAAATGAAGCAGTCGATATATTAAGTATAAATGAAACTAGATAATATTATTCACCATGATGAAATAACCATTCCTCATGGTTATGTTTTATTTAGAAAAGATAGGTCAAAGTCTGGTTGCAATGTAGCCCTTTATATAAGGCGCTGTTGATAAAGCTAAGGATGTTCCTTTTACTGATATTGAGGCTATATGTGTTGAAATCTTTAAACCTAAAGCAAAACCTTTAATTCCTATTTACTATTGTTTACCGAGCACCTAGTGCTGGATCTGATTTTAAGGAAAATTTAGAAACGTATCTTACATATATTAGATAGATAAAGAACTAATATTTACTGGAGATCTCAATAGCGATCTTTCTTTAAAGGGACACTCCGGCCCAAATACAAATGCAGTTCATATGAAAGATCTTACTGACTTTAGTTTATTTCCAAAGTTTCAGCATTCCTATCAATTTAGTTGAGAAGATATTGCTAGTTGAAGTTGAAAATTTGTGGATTTTGACGCCATATTGGTTTTGAAAATATGACGTCATTGAGTGATTCTTTATCGTCAGTGGAGTTGTTTTGATGGCGATCACATAGTGATAGTTATTGTGAATGGTCTTTGGACGAAAATTAGTCGAAATAAACTATTTAGTTCATCATGCAGGAAAGTAGAGGAGCTTCTTAGGCATAATACGAGACACGTCACTCAGTGACGTCATATTTGAGAAACAAAATGGCGTCGAAATTGGACAAACTCTCCAACTTCAACTAGCCACATCTTCTTAACTAAATTGATAGGAATGCTGAAACTTTGGAAATAATCTAAAGCCAGTAAGATCTTTCATATGAACTACATTTGTATTTGGGCCGGAGTGTCCCTTTAAGCACACTACAATCTCACTCAAACAGTTTCAAACCAAAACCGAAAAACGCCTTTTTTGCATAAAATTTGGGTTTTCATGGGTAGAGTTAGGTTTGGTTTATTCAATTTTATTTTCCCGTTTGTTTTTAGTTTTTACCTTAACTAGTTGAAATTACAACTTTCACAGGTGATCACTGATCCTACTCGTATATATAACTAGTACCCGAGAGTCTTCTCGATATTATAGCTGCAAACAAACCTGACAAATTATTAGACTCGTGCATCCTACATCTTCAGGATCAGTGATCACAGTCTTATTTATTGTTTCTTTAAGATAGCAGTTCCAAAACAAGATCCTAAATTTATTCGAAGTAGATATTTCCAATATTTCAATCAAGAATATTTTAGTGAATACCATAGACATTACTATATGCTAAATAAACTAGACTGGAGTTCTAAAGATCCTAATAAACTCTGGAAAAGTTTTGGTGTTGGAGATTCATGCTCCACTAAGATCTCCAATTAGATTAGAGTCAAAAGAGACAAAATTACGAGTCAAAATAGAGAAGAGTCAAAATCGTTATCAGCATTGGCAGTCTTAAACGACTATACCAGGCACTAGTAATTCCCAATTGATCAAATAATCTAAAAGATAGGATATAAAAACTCAAATATAAAGCCGGTCGTATAACAACAGGTGGCAGTTACAATATTATATGTTATATAGCTGCAAATACCCAAACAAAACTGATTGGAAAGATTTACAATCACGAAGGGATGAACAGAAAATTATAAGAAAATTATAGCTGGAAAGTAAAATCTAGGTAATTTATTTAATTTGTTTTCTATAACAAATCGTGATTGTTATAATTAAAAAAGTAACAATTGTATGCTCTCGTTACCTAAACCTAACATGAAACAATGTTTCAGCATGAAAAAGGTTTCAGCTATATAGCTTACGTGATATGGAATGTCCTACCTAAATAATATTTTACATGTAAATATATTTTAAGTAGTGTAGTTAATATATTAGTATTGTATATTGTATGCGATGTTTTAACACACGGCCCTTTGAAAAACAACTGGTATCTTTAGTTGAATAGGCTGCCGTGTATAAATATTTTTAAATAAATAAATAAATAAAACCTTGTGTCACCTCTGATTGGGGGAGGAATGTGGGTGGGGGAGTGGGGCTTATCGGTGTTTTAATGAAACGGGACTTTTCTGGACACATTTTGTCACTCCCCGAGACTTTGTCGGGTAATATTTAGTTTCGAACCATACAGGAAACCGTTCATTTATCGTTATGCCACGAAAGAGTAAGGACTGCCCCATTTGGGAAGCAATGGTTGTTAAAACTATCAAATCATTTGGCTGTCTCCCACCAGTTATCGAAGATTGACAAGCTTATTTAATGCCAGCGAAAACATTGCTTTTGAATTTAAACGCTCTTTCAAAAGAATTAAAAGAGTTGGAAAGCGATCTAAATGGTATACATAGGAAATCGCAAGCCTATAGTCTACTCACTCTAATCAAGTACTCCATACAGTTAACAAATTATTTTGGACTCCTGGGGTCGGTTGTTCAAAGCCTGGATAAGTTATCCGGTGCATCGGATGATATCAGGTGATGCAGGCTTAACACAGAGAAAAAAACAAACGTGAAACGGTTAGCAAAGATTCTATTTGAGATGAAAACTGAATATACGTTCACTCTGCTAAATTATTTTACTTGGGAAAGTGCTTCCAATGAAGGACAAGTTTCGTTTTTCAAGTTAGTGTATTAATCTTGTCGATGCCTCTTAGGGGCCGATTATATGAGAGTTTTCAGCCCGTTTGTAACTTTAACCGGGCTGAAATTTGCATCGATTATATGGTCGCGGGAAATCTTTTCAAAATGGCGCCACGCAACATGAAGAAAATGGCTCTTTTCGTATTTTCGCAGTTCAGTGTGCTTCTTGCTCTTCTTTTTCAACTGAATGGCAGTCATTGCGTACAAGCTGTTGGAAGCCAAAAGGAACTTGATTTTGGCAGCATACCTATCTTCAAAGAGTGGTAGAAAAAGAAGATATTTATGCTCCAATAATTTCAGCCCGGTTTAAAATTATGATTTGCGATTAAATGGAATTTTTCAGCCCGTTTTGTTGAGCTGAAAATCCTAGCCCGGTTGGTAAAACCGGGCTGAAATTTAAGCCCGGTTTGCCGGGCTGAAACTATATCATGTAATCGCAAATTTGTTTTTACATGACTTTGACCACGACGCCGGGCTGACTTTTCAGCCCGGCTAAAGTTAAAAACGGGCTGAAAACTCTCATATAATCGGCCCCTTAGTGATTTTGTCGTCGTTGTATTTCCATTTTTTTGTAATAAACATGTTAATCAGTTTGGAGTTGTTTATCCTGTGTTTTTTATGAATTATTTTTGATTTGAATACAAACGAAATAGTTTATTGCTCGGCTAATAATTTCATGGCTATTTTGTGACGACGCTGCAACAGTTTTATCCTTTTTCTTCACGGATACAATTTCCTATTTGCTTGAATCTACTTGTTTAACGCTTTGGGTTCAGTCAATCATGAATGTTTTACTGCATGCATGATGCATGGACACTTCAAAACAGCTGCAGAAAACGGTACCAAAATATTCGAACGAGATTCAAAAGATGGAAGCTAATACTTTATAGCTACCCGAAACCATAAATTAGCCTTGGTCTGACATTATTACCACTTGAATTGTGGCTGATAAAGCGAGGATTTTTCTCTTTGCCAAAGTGATATCTTGCTGTACCCGTTTTTGTTCTTCGGTGATAAATTCAAGGTTTTCTCAGGTCGATTTAACACAATTATTATACACACGATGAAATGGACGGGCATTTCTGTTTGTTTTTCTACGTTTTTATCCAGTGGATAAAAAGTTGTACGACCTATCTAGCTTGGATAACTTTATCCACCGGATAGTGAGTGGATAACGTTATCCAAGCTTTGAACAACCGGATTTATCCAGTGGATAAAAGTTATCCACTGGATAGCGAGTTATCCACCGGATAGCGAGTTATCCAGGCTTTGAACAACCGACTCCTGGTCTCTGGAGGAACTAAGACTGGAAAGACAACGTTTGTGAAACAGCTAATAGCAAACGCCGATATTCTGATTGACCCGCCCCCAGAGAACATTTATTTTTACGCCGAATATCAACATACGTTCGCCACGTTTAAATGTACCTGAAGGAATCATCAGAAACGAAGATCATCTAAATTTGGTGAAGGAGTATAGGAACAAGCCTTCTACTTCTAGTACTAATCCCCCTCTGACGCCGTTACGTACTGCTGTCTCCAGGAGAACCAACGAAACCAAGAAAGAAACAAAGAGACAAAAATCCATATAGATGGCATTCATAATCTTTTTGTAAACATTTTATTGAATAAATATTTTTTACAATTATAACACGTCTTTAATTATTCTTACACAAAATACCATTTACGTATAACATCATGAACTAATGTATCATTCCACTCTTTTGATCCGTATACATACTAACAATAGTTGACATGCGAATATTTATACTACGGCACAAGGCAAACAGTACTGTCCACACACGAGAAGACGGCGACTGTAAAGTCTGTACGTTCCATGTAAATGTACTGATGATCTTGTAGAAAGGTTTGGAAGTTTCTGTTGTAAAATTCTGGACGTTGTGCATAAGACGTAAATAAAATTCTGGACGTTGCTCATTTACTCTTTAAATCCTTGCTTGACATCTGCTCTTTTACTCATTTACTCTTTACTCCTTGCTCATTTACTCTTTAAATCATTGCTTGACATCTACTCTTTTACTCATTTACTCTTTACTCCTTGCTCATTTACTCTTTAAATCATTGCTTGACATCTACTCTCTTACTCATTTACTCTTTACTCCTTGCTCATTTACTCTTTAAATCATTGCTTGACATCTACTCTTTTACTCATTTACTCTTTACTCCTTGCTCATTTACTCTTTAAATCATTGCTTGACATCTACTCTCTTACTCATTTACTCTTTACTCCTTGCTCATTTACTCTTTAAATCATTGCTTGACATCTACTCTTTTACTCATTTACTCTTTACTCCTTGCTCATTTACTCTTTAAATCATTGCTTGACATCTACTCTCTTACTCATTTACTCTTTACTCCTTGCTCATTTACTCTTTAAATCATTGCTTGACATCTACTCTTTTACTCATTTACTCTTTACTCCTTGCTCATTTACTCTTTAAATCATTGCTTGACATCTACTCTCTTACTCATTTACTCTTTACTCCTTGCTCATTTACTCTTTAAATCATTGCTTGACATCTACTCTTTTACTCATTTACTCTTTGCTCATTTACTCTTTAAATCATTGCTTGACATCTGCTCTTTTACTCATTTACTCTTTACTCCTTGCTCATTTACTCTTTAAATCCTTGCTTGACATCTACTCTCTTACTCATTTACTCTTTACTCCTTGCTCATTTACTCTTTAAATCATTGCTTGACATCTGCTCTTTTACTCATTTACTCTTTACTCCTTGCTCATTTACTCTTTAAATCATTGCTTGACATCTACTCTTTTACTCATTTACTCTTTGCTCATTTACTCTTTAAATCATTGCTTGACATCTGCTCTTTTACTCATTTACTCTTTACTCCTTGCTCATTTACTCTTTAAATCCTTGCTTGACATCTACTCTTTTACTCATTTACTCTTTACTCTTTACTCATTGTAGTCGGTCCAGTCAATCTACGGTTTAACATCAAACAAATTGCAACAGAAATTATTTTAGCTTTTTCATTACCTTGATACATTCGGACCAAAAGTCCCTGGAAATCAACCTAGTGGAAAGTTTAAAAAATCAAGTTTTTCTTACAATTTACCTGCAAAAGCACTGTTCTTTAAAAAAAGTGAAATTTCAAGTTCACGTTTAGCAAATATTACCTATGTCTTTATAAAGTTCTCAAAAAGCTATATGAAGGACATTTAAGCGGATAATACAATTTTCTAAGCCCATTTTGAGTTATTCGCTGAAGAAAAGTGGAAAATGCAAAAAAATTCTGTTTTTTTAGCAAATGGGCCTGGAAAATTGTGCTACCCGTATAAGCGTCCTTTGTATGTTTTTTTGATAACTCTCTAACGACATGTCCTATTTGGTAAAAGTGAACTTGAAATTTCACTTTTTTTTAAAGGATAGTGCTTTGTAGTTAAATTGTGAGAAAAACCGGATTTTCTGAACTTTCCACTAGATTTCTGAATGTATCAAGGTACCGAGAAAGCTAAAACCATTTCTGTTGAAATTTGTTTGAAGTTGTACCTTTATTTCAGGTAGATTGAGTGGACTATTGCTCAATTACTCTTTACTCTTTACTCCTTTATACTCATTACTCCTCACTCATTTACTTCTTATACTCATTTACTCTTTACTCATTGCTTATTTACTCTTTTCTCATTACTCGTTACTCTTTGTGCTCATTTACCCATTACTCATTACTCATTACTCATTTACTCTTTACTCGTTTAGTGTATTCTTAACTGTAAAATATTTCCACATCTTTCCTTTGAGCGTTCGATGAAATCGTTCCACAATAGGTTCTTTCGTGTTATTGTGCGTAGTGAAAAACTAAATGTCGAAATCTTTTAAAAGCTTCTGAAATGGTCTGTTGGTAAATTCAGTTGCTTTATCTGTATGGCGTTTCTCTGGACGTCTGCCTTTATTGTATATATTCTTAAAGGCTTTAATCAGAATTTCTCCAGACTTTGTTTTCACCGGTTCTACCCAGGCATACTTGGATAAGAAAGACATCAATGACAGTTAAAATGTATTTATAACCATTGTT
Organism: Chrysogorgia sp. JL179-B06; assembly: GCA_035772405.1. Lineage (NCBI taxonomy): Eukaryota > Metazoa > Cnidaria > Anthozoa > Scleralcyonacea > Chrysogorgiidae > Chrysogorgia > Chrysogorgia sp. JL179-B06. The sequence continues at coordinate 4,285,833 of JAYKKM010000147.1, forward strand.
TGTTTTACATAACGAATCCATTACCAGATCTTCGTCCCACTCTTCGTCTATTGCTCCGAAAAATACTCTATTTCTTTTTAATCAGTGTCGCACTGGTTTAAGCCGAGTATAAGTGTCTTGTTGTTTTAACCAGGCGCGAAGCGGCGATAATTCATTTCGAGAAACGCCTTTTCCACTGGGTGAAGCCGCCATGGCCATGGATTACTGATATATAATAATTACTGCCGCATAGACACATATATCATTCGAATCAGTACATCATTGTTACCTTCTCTCTCCATCTGAGTCTAAATGGCTCAATGGTTAGAGTCACAGGCAATCAGAAGAAGAATTTTTCTGAGGATATGAGCTTGACGATGGTCTGTATTCGATAAACAATCTGTGTTTACTCCATCCATTATGGAACATGTTAGCCCTAGAGTAGCTGAAGTGACTTCTGTTTTCCCAGTATGGTCGCATGAAGGGTTGGTGGGACATGTAAGGAGGCCATCCATTCAGACAGAATGTTGTTGCTTGAGTGCATTCTTCATCCATCTTTTGTGCTTGTCTTATCTCCTGAAAGCGGTCAATGGAAGCTGGAAGAGATTTGACTGTGTCTGCTGCCATAGCTTCCACATTCTCCACAAATAGCTTGTCATCATTCTCTGGTTGGCTGACAGGTGCACGTGAGAGTGCATGCATCTGCTGTGACTTGGTGTTTTCCAGGTACGTATTGAATGTTATAGTTGTATCTCATAAGTCTCAGGCGAAAACGCAGATGCGAGGAGGCATCTTGGAAAGCTCCCTGTGGATGCTAATAGGGTGGCTAGAGGTTGATGGTCAGTTTCAAGGGTATAATAAAGTCCCAGGACATAATCTGTGAACTTTTCACTAGCCCATGTTGCTGCGAGGGCTTCTTTTCCGATTACTGCATAACGCTTCTCTGCATCAGTCAGAGATCTGGAGGCAAAGCATATTGGGTGGCGTTTCCCATCTTCTTGAACTTGTAGCAGAACTGCACCAATTCCTTGATTGGAGGCATCAGCAGACACTATGGTAGGGTACTTTGGGTTGTAGTGTGCAAGAACTTCAGGAGAAACAAGGGCAGATTTGATCAGGTGGAAAGCTCTTTTTGGCGGTTCCCCCCACGACCAAATGCTATCTTTGCGTAACAGATGGCGAAGTGGCTCACTGATCTCTGCTAGGTGAGGGATGAACTTGCCCAGATGATTGACCATTCCCAGAAATCGTTGCAATTCTGGGATGCCTGCAGGCTCTGGGACTCTGTGATGGCGATCTGCCTGGATTCCGGAACCGTCAATAATGTGGGCAAGAAATCTTATTGAGGTTTTGGAAAACTTGCATTTCTCGTTGAGGGTTACCCCAGCATCTTGAAGATGGTGAGGGTAGCTCTTACGCGTTTATCATGTTCTGCTTGATTAACACCATGAACGAGAATGTCATCCATTTGGCAGATGACTCCTTCGAGAACTGATGCCAAATGGGAGGCGATTAAAGCAATATCGACCAAACGGTGTTACAAAGGTAGTGAAGTGCCTAGATTCTTTGTCCAGGGGAATCTGCCAAAATCCGCTGTTGGCACCCAGTTTGGAAAATACCTTACTGTTCCCTAGTTTTGCCAGACTTTCGTCAACTGATGGCATGGGAGGACTTCCCGTTGAACAGCTTCGTTGCGGTGGGTGAGATCTACACAAATACGTACATCTCCATTGGGTTTAAAAACAGGAACTATCCCAAGGCAGTTGGTGTAGTGACAGGAGAGTTAACCCCTTGTCGAAGCATGGCTTCAATCTGACTTTTCACTTTTAATAGTAATGGAAATGGGACTGTTCGTGGATTATAGATGCAGTGAGGTTTTGCATCTGCACGAATAGTGATGTGACATTCAGCTTCTATTTTGCAGCCCTTTGAAGAGTGTGGGAAATTCTGCTTTGAAATCTGGTTGTTGTGAGTTGATTTCTGATACTTCAGTTGGGGTGCGTCATGTGTTAAGTCCCAGCCCTACACATGCTTTTCTACTAAGCAATGAGCAAGATTGATTGTGTAATACATACACAGGCTCTTCAATCTTACTTTGTCGATACTTAAGAGTGGCAGTAAACATACCTTTTACCGGGAGATGTGTGTTTGGTTGAAATTTGTTATTTGGTTGAAATTTGGTACTGCGACACACTGCAGAAAAATGTCCTTTTTTCTGGCAGTTGTTGCACGTTGTGTCTTTTGCTGGACAGTCATTGTCGACCACACCACTGACACTGGTCCTTCTTTTGAGACTGACGTTGATTTTTGAGCCCATCATTTTGGTTGCGGCCATCTTGTCTTCCAAATCGGTTTTGTTACTGGCTCATTCTAACAGCCTCCGCAAGAGTAAGCTTTGGATTAGCTTGTAAACGATCAGACAACACATCGTCGAGAACCCCAACGATTATTATATCTCTTATAAGTTCATCTTTGAGGGTACCGTACTCACAGTTGTCAGTGAGTTGATCTAAATCCTCGATGAATGTTTCTATGGGTTCTTCTGGTTGTTGTTTTCGGTTGAAGCGTGCTCGTTCAAAAATAATATTTCGTCGAGCTGCATAATAACCATTAAAAGCTGTTTTTGAATTCGTCGTACGAAGATGACTCTTCATTGGTGGACAAAGTTTTTATGATATCGTCTGCACAGTCGCCCATTGAATAAAGAAAAATACTCACTTGTTCGTTTTCGGTTTTGCTGTTTAACCCGAAGCTATGCGATAGCGTCGGAGCCATTTGGGCCAAAGGTCAGCTTGATTGGAGTTGTTTGCTCCGTCGAATTTCCCTGGAAGTGGCAAAGTGTTTGCTGGCTGAGGTGAATTAACGGTGTCTGAAGCTCGTTGTTGTGAATCAGCCATCTACCGCTGGGCCAGCTACCGCTGCTACCATGTAGTATCTTGTGAAAGAAGACACTGAGTCACAACGATAACACAACTCTTTTACTTTCCAATATGGCGAACCTTCAATGTGCTACCCAGCATCCTTTGCTGGCTAGCTATCTAATCCTACATTGTACACACAATGCCATGCTTTATTGCACGTACATGGCCTTTGTATTAATAACCATCGAAATATGATATTTGCATTAGGCATTATTATTATTATTATTAGTAATAATAATAATAATAATACAATAATATTTATACAGGATAGCCCCTTCAACGCTAACACTGGTATCAATGGGGGTCTCTTGTTTCCTAACAAATTACAGTTATTATAAATATAAACACGTATTCATATATATGTACAGTACAATGTTACAAAAACTAATTTTAACTCAATATCCTGCACAATATTATCAATTTAGGCAATTGACAAGGAGCTACAACATGTATGTATGTATGAACAGTCAAATTCATTAGATGAAATTAGTTCTTTAGATATTATGTGAAAATGCCTTCACAGAATTTCTTAACTAGCATTATACCATGTAACTTTCTTCTAATTACAAGGGTTTCTATTAACCGATCAGTTTCAAGTCCCGAGTTAGGAAAGATCAGTTTCCCTGCTCTGTGTTGATCGAGACCTCGCCAGAGCATCAATATTAAGTTATCCACATCCCTGCCAGCTCCACATTGTAGTAGTCTAATGTGGGTAGAATTATCAAATTACCGTATATAATCTATCCACACCAACAATTGGGGTAGAATCCCTAATATGTCTAGGTAAACCCAATTTGAATGGACCCCTAGACATTTGCACTATATGCACCCCTACTGTATATGATAAAGATGCACTTTCTTCCTTCAACAGCCTTAATTTACTGTCTGTTTATACTAACTTCTGAGTTGATTATTTCATGAATCATCAATAGTGTGAGACAAGTAATTTCTTTCTTAGTGATTGATGGTAGAAACAGCAGTAGACTTCCCCACTATTCTGTTGCTGCACCCAAAAATTAAAAAGTTTGGACTATTTAGTTATTTATTTTGATGTCCTATGAAACAATTAAATACAGACAACACAAAGCTCAGAGATATTGTCCACTGAAAATCTATTCAGTTTGGCAAATGAATGGGCTATTATCTAATTCAAGTAAAAGAAAATAAGCAACTGCACTATAAAAGTTTCAAACAGTAATCGGGCAAGGGGCTGCTGAGTATCCGTATTTCTAGTCTTATTTCATGATATTTTAAATTCCCCGTCATTTAAATTCCCCGTCATTTTAAATTCCCCATCATTCCCCGGCATTAAATTCCCCGTCAAGGCAAAACTTGCCGGACATTCTGGGTTGTAGTACAGATCGTGGAGAAACATGATTGCTGAATCACAGTCTTCCCACCACAGTAAGCCGATATACAGCGAATAAATAATGAAAATAATTATTGAAAATAATTATATGAGGAAACTAGGCAGACAACATGTTCACTTCAACAACTTTTATTGAGAATGAAAAATCACATGATTAAATATTTTTTAATTCAACATTTGTGTCGCATATTAATGTTTTATCTATACCGCCACAAGCGCCCCTTATGTTTCATTCCTTAATGATTAGTTTAATAACCCATTACGAGACAGCGCCATTGTTTCTACATGTGCTTTCAGGTAAAAATACAATAACGTAATAACCCGCTTTAGTTTATATAATAACCCGCTTTAGTTTATTATTATATGACCAAGCGTTTTAAACATCAAAACCATTCGGCATTTATACATATTGTGTTGCTGTATCTGAAGTTAAATAGAAAATGTTTGCCAAGTGGGAACCCACGCCTGGATTTGCGCATTGGACATTTTCACATCTCCTCTATAGGTACCTGTAGTCGTAATCGGTATAATCAGCGAGGCGTGGTGAATATTCTACGGGTTTCCACTCAAAGAAACCACAGGAGTTTTCTTTCTCGTTAGGACAGGAATAAAATAAGCGATCTTGGCGTGTCATTTGTGCAATTTAAAAAAATAAAGTATTGCAAGGTGTGGGATTCAAACAACGTTCCCTTGGGATAGAATTTAACCCACGTTATTCGGGTTTCCCCCCCCCCCCCCCCCCAACGCCTTAACCATTCGGGCATCCTCGCATCGACACTTTGTCCTCTTTATTTTAGATTTATAATAAAATAAACCCAATGAGGGTGTTTGGGGGGTGAAAGTGATGGAGCCTTTGAGGGGTCTTGTAGGTGTTTGAACGGTATGAGTGGTCATCAAGCGTATTCTCGAAACGGGACGTTCTGTGAGGTATGCCACTTGCTATAGTAAACGATGGAAAATATGTATACGTTTCAACTGAAATAAATGTTTTTTAACTCAATATTTGTGTTGCATATTACGAATGTTTTATCAATCTCCACAAGCGCCCCTTTTGTTTCATTCCTTAATGACTTGTTTAATGATTCATTACAAGACAGCGCCATTGTTTCTACGTGTGCTCTCAGGCAAAATATGCAAATATTAGTCTTATCTACGGGCAACCTAGCAACGCTTTGAACATAATAACCCGCTTTAGTTTATATTTTTCTATGTTCACAAGTTTTAAATTCTTAACAGTTCTTCGCACTGCACCCGAAGTGTTTCTTCCTTATTGGAATTCCTTACTCTATACACAAAAGGGAAATAAACGACGATTCTGCCAAAATGGTTCTCCATCTCTTCGTACATGTGGTGAAAACACAGGGAGAGAGTCAAGGAGTCGGAATTGAAATTGGAATGGTTCGGATGGAGTAACTAATGAAATTTAGCGTTGTGAAGGTGCGTTGTTTAACGCTAATTACTTCCGTTCACAACACACAGAGAGCGCCGCCTAAGTCGACGTCAGGGTTGGGGGTCACAAAGGACACACGTCTAGGGTTAGGGATCGTAAAGGTGAACGAGCTAGATTCCACGAAATTCTGCCTAAACTCTAATACATTTCACTATACCTGAATAATGTAAGACTTCATACATGCAGTTTTTATTTTTAAAATGCATAGTGTATATATTAAATTTTATTAATATAATTTTATTATCTGTATTTCCTGATAAACTACATACTCTTACGTTTAACTTACTTAAGATGTCATTCCAGAATGTCTCAACGTTGCTAAAAGTGACGCAGCTTCTTGTAAATCCATAACAGCACGAGCAGCAATGTCCTCACGGGATTGAGCGTCAACATCTTGTACATTTGACAATTGCTCCACATCGTTTGTATTCGTAGAATCTGAGAAGGAAGTTGCTGTTTTCGAGCCACCATCGAGAGCTGAAGTTGCGTTAAGTGTGTCAGTATTAGCTTCAGTTTGATAACGGTTCTCACTGAATTGATTCAGCATATCAAGAAGACTTTGATGGCTTGGCGGTGGAGAGGAATTATTGCTAGCTTCAATAAGGTCAGTTGATGCGTCGCCTTCATCCTCACGGAGGGTCGTTCGTCTGAAATATTGAAAATACTTTGATTGTTCCATTAATTACATCAATTAGTAGATGAATTAAAGTGGTTATAACCATAATATAGAGATACTGTAAGAGCCGAGCTCAAAATTCGTAAATGAAATGCCATAATAGGAGAGAAGTCAAAAAAAGTTTAAAACATGTTTACTAACGTTTCGTTGCCAACATGCAACATCTTCAGAGTATTAAATATATCTATTATACAGTAGGTCTAAATTTAAATACACGTGAATAATTAATAAAATGGCTAACCAATAAGAAAGAAGGTGACAAGACAAAAGGTGCCAAAATTTACATAAGAGAAAATAATTAGAAATTAGAAAGCGGTATGGACGAGATGTTCTCGTTGAGAGACAGTTTATATTTAAAAATGAGTAAACTCTCTCGAATGACGAGTTCAAAGTTGGAAGATGAACGACAGAAAGAAATAATACAAAAATTATCAGGAGAAACGGTGTGACAAGTTTGACGAGAATGATTTTTGGTGCTAGAAAGCGTCTTGTTGCAAATAAACGTGTCAATACTATTCTCAATGCTATTAAACGCGATGCAAGAAAGGGGAATATAGATATCCAAAGTCAGTGCAACTTGCGCATCAGGCCAAAAATTGCGAACTGAAAGAGCCTGTTACTAGTGCTACTGTATATAACGTACCTTTAGGGATACACTGTATATAAACAAGTATTATAACGCAAGTATAGAACGGAAAATAATACTGAAAATAATAAATAATATATAATACACTGCCTATAATAAATAAAATTATTATAAATTATTTATTACTATGTTAACAGAATGCACACAATAGAGATCAAGCTAGAGACCAAGCTCGTCCAAATCCGTTCAGTACTCAGTAGAACGTCAGTTTCAACACCGTAAACGCCATAAGCGTGACAGGTTTAGGAACAAGAAAGAACTTTCGAACGTTGCACGTCACAACATGAAATCGAACACGATCGGTAACGTCCAACACGGGTCCGACTTCGGGATTCGCTGTTTGATTGGTTCCGATTCTTCTATTGTTATTTACTAACATTTTGGCTTGCAAGATATAATATCTACTTCGCGCAAGCGCAGAGCTATTTCGTCTACGCAATATATACATTAAGCTATCAAAACTGTGTAGGGGTTATTGGCCTTTAATTAAAAAATTGACCTAAATATACGAAAATTTAAAAATACACCCGAGTGTTTTTTTAGTAGAGGTGTAGGTATCGGATGTATGTAAATAAATCCTTATATAGTTTTCTTTTAATATATATATTGCTTTAACAAACCTTTCAATTCGGAGTTGATTTTCGTTATTCTTCGGCAGTCATGTTCTTTAGTTCATGATGATTTGATCCCTCAGACGGTTGCCAGTCCACGTTATCAGGATCTTCATCGTTTATCCATATTGTCTATGCCATCCAGTTGCTGTGAAAGTTCAACACTTTCGAATCTTACTGTTTGTAACCGATATATACCGTCATCGTGCTCTTTGTATCTATAAAAAACATAGTATATCTACAAATAAAAACATAGTATATCTACAAATAAAAACATAGTATATCTACAAATAAAAACATAGTAAAAATATAGAGTAGTATACAAAACATATAACCAGGATCTACGAGCCTGGAGATGCATGCATGAAAGTACGGTATGCAGTGCCTTTTAAACGAACATTTGTATTATTTAAAATTTTTAAATTTATTTTAAATTGGTCTTAATTATCAGGAATGGTAATTTAGAGCTCCTTCATATCTCACGTCGTTCTCGAGATAGTTTAATTGACTTACATGTATATAATATGCAAATGAATAACCAACCTATGACACACTTTTAGAAAATCAAGTATATATTTGAGATTATTAAACGAAATCACTTGAAACTTTCCACATTACGACACTTCATGATATCTTACATTATTAGATCGAAATAGTGATGCCAAATTAATTTACTGACCATTCCTAATAATTTTAGGAGTTAAATAAGACAAACTTATTTTTCGTTTTATAGGCACCATATCACCTTCTAATTATGACCTCGAAATTTAGAAATGAAAGAGAATAATCTGATGGTTTTAGTTAAAAAGGAGAAATAAGAAAACTTCAATACCCATTCTCATATTAGGCGACAAATAACTTTCATTTAAGCAAGACATTTTTGGAGTGGAGTGTCCCTTTAAAAATATGACACGAAGCGGCCTTCTGTGATCTCTGATCTACAACTATTCTGATTGCTGATTAATTTCTAAGTACATAAACAGGTTTTTACGAAGGATATGCACGTTCGCACAATATAATAGGCATGTGTGTAATGTAGACCCGATAATTTCAAATATGTTTTCAGAATTGAAATCGGTTAAATATTGACCGAGATAACGTTCAAAATCTACGTTTTCCATTTGTGATCTACAAATACGGGGTGTGCGACGGAGGGGTACTGGGGACCATTCTGAATGCGAAACATATATTATATTCTTTGAAATAATTAATATAAAAATTGTGTCCGATTAGGAAAGATGGGCATGGGGTTACTGCGTATACGTATTTCTAATATTACTGATGTTTCGAGCAACAGCCCTTCATGATTAGTAATGAGGACTATGAAAAATAAGTTTGTCTCCCCTGCGCTACGTAACCTTCACTGGTTGCCGGTGAGATCAAGGATTGTTTTTAAGATACTAATAATTACTTTCAAGGCTTTGCGTGGCCAGGCGCCTGTTTATGTTACTGATTTGCTAACTAAATATAAACCTACTCGTACTTTGAGATCATCTGACCAAAATCTGCTACTCGAGCCAAAATCCAAAACGGTGACTCATGGAGACAGAGCATTCTCGGTTGCAGCACCAAAACTGTGGAATTCGTTACCACAGGAAATTAGAAGCTTTGAAATGTTAAGTAATTTTAAGTCTGCAGTTAAGACTTTTCTTTTTTAAAATTAATAGTTATTGTTCATAGTGTTAATATATGTAGTGGGCTTTATCTTATAATGAAACTGTAATTAGTTTTAAAAGCAACTTTAAGAATATATATATTGTTGTAAGAGCATTGAGACTATTGTATAATGCTCCTAATACGTCTTTATTATTATTATTATGATGGTTACCAGAATATAACATTAATTATATTTACTTTTACTGAATTATTTTTTGAAGCAGTTTACAACTAAAAATCAGTTACCTGAATCGAGTATGTCCAGCTGGCCATCGAAATGTATGTTGTTTTCTTTAAATGTTTAGTAAGTCCAGTCCCTCTCGAGTAACGTTTTTCACATATGTGACATTCATAACGACCTCCAGCTGGACCCTGAAGAAAAATAAAATAATAAATTGAACGTATTTGTATAGGAAACGATAGCGAGTGCAATTAAGGATTGCTAAGGACAGGTCAATAAAATGAAGTTATCAATATTTTGTTGTGTTTATTCACCTTAAAAATTCGATATCCCGCTTACTTTTTAAAAATTCTTAAAATCCATACGTACTTTTTTGAAGATAACAGTCCAGATTCTAATCACATGTGAAAAATTAGTTTTTGTTAAAAACCTTACCAAACGAAAGAGTTTTGCCCACATACAGTATACCACGCACAGACTGTCTTGATGGATTCTTGAATCTGTGAAATTCTCTGGCAAAATTGTTAATTCTAAGCTTCCAACGGATAAAAGGTCTTCAAATCTAAATACATCCGAACACCCTTAACCAGTTTTGACAGCTGCTGGTCGTATTTGCGTTGATCGCTTTTTTTCCCCCCCGTATGTTTGAAAAGAGTATTTCAGCCATTGTTTGTTTTGAAAAATAATAGAGTGCACACTCCTCTTGAACAATCAGAATTCAGAATTTTGATCATGCATATAATAAGTCTATTTATCAAACACTCTAAAAGGTTGGTGTAACTGCCGAAATAGTGTGTGAGAGGTCTAACGTTTCGAGCGAAGATCCTTCGTCAGAGAGTGCGAAGTCCCTTCGCTATTTTCTGGTAGTTACTTGTTTGCTTCATTACGACATAATTCGTCTTTTTTGCGTCTTACTGTACGTGGTGGTTCAATGAATCTTTCAATTGGTTGTTCATAAGAATTTTTAATCGCCCAAATCCATCATGTAGAGTTATGGTGCCATGTAGTCAGGGCAACAAACCTAAGCGCACGATCATAATTAAAAAAAAAACACTTTAATAATGCTTATCCAATAAAACTCACTTACTTCACCACGTTTTGTTTGTTGAAGATACATTCTAAATTTGGTAACATTAAAATTTATACATCACTTACTTGGTGATACACTTTGTAGTGTCTTCTTAAATTTTGAAGAGTTTTGGTTACATAATTACAATTTTCTACCTCACAGCTAAAGTCGTACACTGGGTTATGTGTCTGCTGGTGACGACGAAGGTCGTTTGACGATTTGAAGCTAAAATAATTGAATACATTTTGTTAAGGTTTTATTAATATCCAGGTAATAATTAATGCGTTGGGATAGACTATAGAAACAAACGAATGAACGAACAATTACAAACGAACGATTACGAACGAACGAACGAGACCAACCAAACAAAATCAAACCAAACCAAACCAACGGTCAACCAACCAACCAAGCCGCCAATCAACAAGCGGACCCACCGACTGAACACCGACGGAACGACCAACTAACCAACCAGCCAGCGGACCAACTAACCAACCAGCCAGCGGACCAACCCGACCGACCAAGCTACAGCATACATGCCAACCTAATATAAAAGTGTTGTGCGTGCTGTACTACCGAAATAATCACGACCGACCGTCTCACCAACCTACCTCTGTACCATTAAACAAACTGACCAACAAAAATATTAAGTCATACCTGTTATCACACATATCGCAAGAAAATGGTTTGTCGCCAGAATGACGAAAATTTAAATGGTGTTGAAGTGCAGACTTGTCCGGACACGTCATGTCGCAAAATGAACATTTGACATTGTTAACTAACAAAAAAATAATATTCATGCTCAGTTCAACACTGTGTTAAAGATCGTTACTTGTGGGAAAATTTTTCAAAACTCACATCTGACAACAATTTTGAATAACAAAATTCTATAATGAATATTGTATATGTGGGAAGTTTTTTTACGCGACGAATTAATCCCGTGATTTTGCATAATCTAAATCACTTATTTATTAATTTCATCGCAGAAATTGAAAAACATGTGAAAGCGAGTTAGTGTAAAAACAATAAACAAACCATCCGCCAGTGTGTTTATGTTTTAAGAAATTAAAGTTCCCCTTTTTGGTTTATTTTTGGTGTATTTTTACATATTTATAAAGATCATATCCTTGTTATTTCACTTGCCAAATTTCAAGTCATTACGAGCATGGAAAGTCGCCCTTTTAGACTGTTTTATACAAGATTATACGGCCGCCATTAATCAAACATGTTCCTAAAGTGACGCCAAAAACTCAAAGCTAAAAACCACATGGCTCATCATATTAATATAAAGGCTGTTTAGGGAAACTAATAACTTGCAAATAGTCTGATATAATAATAACTCAATAATTACGGAAAAGTGGAAAACCACGGCCATTTGTTATTTTGTCGAGTGGCTATGACGTCAAAGATTATTTTGAAATCGCGGGCTCGTTAGGAACATTTGAGCAATGGCGGACAAAATTTAGGACTCTTGTCGATGCTCTTTATTGTCGATCGGTACACCTTACCATCGTTGTACTTTGTATGTCCGAACTTCATTGATTCGTGCGCGCTCTTATTGGGGTCAGTAAATGGTGTGTCTTTGGTTTATGTTTGGTTTATTGATCCCTGGGTCTCATTGCAGGTTGGAATCCCCACACAAAACAGTTGTACAACAATGTGATCTACTGGTTATATAGGTACCATTCATGAGTACTCGTCCACAAACATGGTCTTACCAACCAATTGGTCCATATTACCCGCGTCGCCCCTATTAATAGCTGTCGGACGTGGAGACGATATTGGGGTTTTAACAGATTGTTCGAGTAGTTGGTCTCTGATGACCTGTATACTGCCTTGTTGGTGAAACAGAATACTCTCGGGTTATCGCACTCTTAATTTGCGTCTGCCACCAATTGCGTGGTATTTCCACAGCCGGCTCCGCCGATTACGAACTTCCCTTCACCTTTTTTGGTGGTGTAGTCCTCGACGTTGCCAAGCGGTACCTCTTATCGACGTCCATTTGGTTGGCTTCGTCTTCTTCAAAAACCTTCCCGATCATGGCCTTGTCGAATTTCATCACGCCGTTTTCATGAGGGGTACAGGTATAATTGTCTACACGGCCTTCGGAAATACACGGCATCGGTGTTATACCCAAATACCCCTGTATCCTTGCCACATACAGTGTACATGTACACCAAACCATCCAATATAGCTTCATTATTGATCCACTGAAGGACGTGTCTGTTGATGCTGTAACTCAAGTGCGCTTGGCATCAATTTGGCGGATGAGGCAGATGTTGCCCCCCAAGATAGTCGAGAAGTGGTTTTGATCACGTTATAGACACCTGGGCAAACGTATTATATTATTTTTATAAAATAATTTAGAACAATTTCTTATACTTTAGATAATTACGATATACAACGCTTTTGATTTAATGCAAATTCTCATTAGTTACTGACGTCATTCCGGTCGAGACCGTCAAGATGACAAATCTGAAAGTGTGCGTAGAGTAAAATTATTTTATAATTTATTTTCGAAGTTGTCAAAGAGATACTCTATATATAGCTGGAGAATCGGGGTTCAGGGATCTGTCTGCACTAACTGTATCTTGATGTTGCAGTAGTCTTGGTTATGCCCCTTTTTCAAGAGGTATACACTACAGGTACTGTAGTTGCTGCCCGTTCGACGTTGTGAAGTTGGTGACCAGCTCTACTTGATCGATATATACTGTAGTACTCGCCAAACTTCAATTCCCCGTCGAATGGCTCCACTTTGTTGTGGATGCAGTATATAAATAAATCTTTTATTGATCCATCTTTGGTTAAAAATACAATGGATTTACAATTTGATAAGGTTATAAAGTTTTCGAATAGATAATTTAAAAGAATGTTATTAAAAAAAAACTAACTAAGAAGACGGAAGTAATAGTTATAAAGAAAGGAACGTTTATGTCTTTCGGTTCCCGAAAATATAGAAATCCGTCCGTTGCGTTTATTTCCTCTTAAGTTATATTCATGGTGACTTAGGCTCAGGAAGTAGACTGCGACAAGGATGACTTAGGTCATTCATTAATTTTTCAGCTTCGCGTTTGGTACTGGCCACTCTCCTGGCGCTTAAATCAGGAAGAATATCCCCATCCAAACCAAGAATCCGCAGACTTCTTTTCTGTATCCTCGCAATTTCGTTATCAAGGAAGCTTGGAAGGCCTCCCCAAACAGGAGAAGCATACTCTACAATAGGTCTAATTTTTGACAAGAATAAAGTAAGACCAACCTCACAAGGGTAAATGGGATTTTTCTACATTCTCTTAAAAGAAAGAGCAAACGATTAGCTTTTCGTGTAATCACTTCAGTGTGAGTGTTCCATTTAAGATTGTTTTGGAACCACACCCCGGAGTAACTTGAAGGCGTCAACTCTTTCGACAACTTTCATCGTTGATGTCTTTAGTTTTCCTAACATTGATAACCATTTTATTTAACGCGGCCCAGGTCAGGATAGCATCAACAGCGTCTTGAATGTAATTAGTGTCGACAGCTCCAACTGCTTGATCTATTGTGCAGTCATCTGCGTATTTACAGGTATTTATGTTCATGGAATTTGGGATGGCGTCCTCTAAGTCATCGATGTGTACATTGAAAAGCATAGGCGAAATCACCGAGCCCTGAGGAACACCAGCAGGGCACATAGCACTAGTTGATAGATGATTAAATAATTTAACTTGCTGAGTCCTCCCAGAAAGGAAGCTTTGAATCCATGTCCCAAAAAGGCTTTGAAACTTTCATGAGGGTAAGTTTGTGGAGAAGGATTTTGTGGTCTACTAAGTCAAACGCTTTTCGAAAATCGATGAATACAGCTATGAAATACCTTTCTTTCCAGATTTCGAGTTGTCCGTCGCATTTAAACCATTTCTGAGAGGTTGAGATTAGCGCAGAAGACAGTAGAGCGCTGATGGGAGGAACGCGTTGTTGGTTATCTTTTAATTTTAGATCTTCAATATTTAACCGCAACTGGATCTTTTCCAGAACCTTGGCCAGTTGTGGAAGAACGGAGATTTGACGAAAGTCATTTTCGATGTCGATGGGCGGGTGGACTTTTGCGATTGGAGTGATCAAAGCATGTTTATAACCTGTAGGGTATTTACATTGGATTATACTACAAACCACAATGTTATGTACCACGGGTGCAAGATCTTCACAATAGTTTTTAAGAAGCCACGCTGGAATGCCGTCTACTCCAGTCGCTTTTTTGGTTCTTAAGCTGCTTAAGGGCCATTTTAACTTGTCCAATAGATGGTAAAGGAGCAATTACATCCTTAAGTAGATGTTGAATATCGTTTAATTGTAATTGCTGCGCGATGTCAGTATCGAGGTTCTTCCAAGGTTTAATAAAGGCTGCTTGTAATTTCTCTGCTAAGTCGGAAAGATTGCCATTAGGAGTGCTTGTCAAAGAGGCCAGATGTAACGTTGGCGCCAGCAAGTGCGGGTAACAGACTTAAACCACTTCTCGGGATTCGAATTACGATAATTTTTAGCTGTGTTTTGAGTAATAGACAGCTTTGGCTTTTGACACTAAGGAGGAGACGGAAAAGACGTAGACGTTCGTAGGTAGGTTCATGATCACCACGGCAGAAGGCGCGTTGTCTGGCCTTAAGTTGACTTTTTTATGTAACAGGTCATCCAAGGTTTGTCAGAAGGAGTGAAATCTTACCGTTCTTTCTGGCATTGCTGAGTTCAGCATGTCCAAACACGAGATCATTGAACACAACGACTTTTTCGTCAACATCCTGTGCCGAAAAAACCGCGCTCCAGTCTTCTAGTAGCATTTTCATTCCAAGAGCGATCCAGTTTCCAGGTTTCATTTCTCTGACTGTTTTTGGAATTGGAGTTACCTTTAACCTTATTTTAGGTTTGAGTAGGATGCTCTGATGGTCAGAGCGGCCGATTGGAGGTAGGTGACAGACCGGTTCATACAGGTTGGACATGTTTGTGATGATCTGATCAAGGGTACTGTTACCTCTAGTTGGTGCAGCTACTAGTTTCCGTAGACTAAAGCGGCCTACACAAACGGGAGAAGTTCAATTTATTAAAGTCTCCAGCGGATTAAGATACCAGCAGATGGACGTTCACGAAGGAGGGTCATCCAAACCGTCGGACAAGTATTCGATAATATCATTATCTCGATCACGTAGTTGGCCAGGTGGATAGTAAACGATAACCACAATAATCACACTAAAGGGTCTTGGGGTTCTAGGGGGCTTCAGTACGAGCCATAACACTTCGTTGCCCTCTACTTCAAGATTCAACAATCGTTCCACAGGGATACACGAGTTTACGTATGCGAGCACACCACCTCCGGGGGTCGTCCTGTCTAAACGAAATAAATTGTAGTCCCTGATATTGACAAGCGAATCTGGCACGCTCGTAGACAACCACGACTCGGTTATCATAACAACAGTTGGGTCATTAACAGAAAGAACACCAAAAAGTTCATCTACTTTATTGGTATTATGGCAAACGTGTAGATAGGAAGAACGAAGGAGTTGAAATACACGGTTTGATTTGAAATGTTTATCATGACGAACGTTTAACGTTTTAATGTTAACAAGGTTCGATGAGCAAGCTCCACGACTTCGATTAGATAACGTTACTTGTCGATTTGTCACTCTAACTGGGATTATTGCAGATGAGTGGTTTACTATTCCGGTTAATAATTGCAGGTTTTCGTTGTTTTAAAAACGGGTTGCTGTGGATACTAGGAATTTGCCTTGGCCGTGTATCGAACCCTTTGTCACTTGTCGGACGAAATCTAGATACTTCCTCCATTCGGGACTTTGCTTCCGCTCGCAACGTGGTGGATGATTTGTCGGGCGTCCTCGAAAATGGGGGTTTTCCCTATGGCATCTGAAATTCTGTTGTTTGGCTCCGACTGTGTAAATCGTAGAGACACGGTCATCATTGAGCGGAACCTTGATGGTTGGTCATCTTATAAATCGTGGACTGATCTCGAGGAGAAGCTTGCCTCTTCCAATGTTCTTTGTTGGGCAGCGGCTCGGTGAACTGTTGTCTCTTTCGTCGATTTTGGATATGGAGGCTTCGTTGTTTGTTCCTATAGTCAGTTATTTGCATTTCGGCTGAGTTCGGTTGACGTTCTTGCTCCTCCCCTGGGATTTCGTCAACAACAATGGTAATTTTGTCTATAGAGACACGACTATCGTTGGGCGAACTTTGTTGGTTGGTCGTCTTGCAGATGGTGAACTGCTCTCGAGGAGAAGCTTGCCTCTTCCAATATTCTTTGTTGGACAGCGGCTGGGTGAGCTGTTGTCTCCTTCGTCGATTTTCGATATGGCGGCGTCGTTGTTTGTTCCTATAGTCAGTTATTTGCATTTCGACCAAGTTCAGTTGACATTCTTGATCCTCCCCTTGGATTTCGTCTACAACAATGATATTTGTGCCACTTTCCTTGACGCTCTCGCATTTTCGGCTTTGATTCATTGGTTTGATTTTTATATTGTTAGAAGATATACCATCCTCTATATAAAAATCTAATTTTGTTTGCAACTCTTTTACCTGAGCTTCAAGAGACCTTTCTTCGTTAGGGGGATTTGCAAAACCAATTTCTCTCGAAGAGGTGGACTCGATAACGATTTCGTCGGGCTTTGGATTCATTTGGTTAGGTGTTTGAGTGCTAGTTTCGGACTTAGGCGATGCGTGGTATTTATTCATCAATACGCGTAGGATCTCAAGATCTAGTTTTACTTCGGCCATCTCCACAGGACAACCTTTGTGTTGCGAAGGATTTGTTAGATATCGAACTCTCATCTCCTAATAATACGACTTCGGGTATGAGCAACTGATCAGTAAGCATTACTGTGCTATACGATTTAGCCAGATTATATACATATTCCTTCCAGTTGGCTCCTACCTTTCCCTGGAAAAGGAGTGTCTTTCTATCAGTGTACCACGTAATTGTTAACTCCTTACTTCGGTACGATTTGGCCTTTCCACCAGGGGAGTTCCATTTGCCAGTCTCGTCCAACAAATCAGCAACAAAAGCTTGTAGATTATCAAAGCTTCCTAGCCACTTTACTTTGCCGTCCTTGCTATATTCTAGTTTATTAGTATATATATTAGTATATTAGTATATATAGGAAATATATATAGTTATATATATAGTTTATATATATAATAAATATATATAGTTATATATATATAAATTTATATAGTTATAATAACTATATATATAGTTTATTAGTATATATAGGAAAGCACTTCGCGACGTCGAACGACACTAGTTGGTCATCAGCAGGGATTACGTCGACACCTACACTGTTATACTGTAGTAGTTCTCCGGTCGTTCCAGTGGATACCTTGCAGAGCTTGTGAATAGTAATCATCGAGTATTTGTACTGTATAGGGTCCTCTCACTGTAATAGCTCTTTGGGATGCTCCCGTTCATCACATTTGAACAGGTCAACACTCAAGGTCATCCATCACCTGCATACACTACAGGGACTGGTTGCTGAACGAAAACTGCTCTTATGGATGCTTTATGAACATCGCCTCACATACTGCCTTTCTTAGTCGTACTCGTTGTCGACAGGGATCTGCGTCTTAGTCAAGTCAGTACAAATGAAACCATCGACCTGGTTGCTGTTATATATAGTGGAAGTATGGCATGAACGTGTTCGACCTCACTGCATTGCGTTCTTGGCTTTCACGCTTGGCTGGTATAGGATGGCTACTGTAGATGTTCGCCGTACTCGTCTGTATTTTAACCCAATATTAAATGGAAACATCTCCTCACAACGGAAGGTCCTATTTTCGTCCTGTCTATAGACTTCCATTTAATGAGGTACAGCTGCTATTTCATGACGCCACCGGACCACTTGCTGACTTTCCGTATGAGGGTGTCGTCCAGTCTGGGGTAACAATGACCGTCCTTGGCGACGATACATAAAATTATGATGCCTCCCTTATCTCCATTATCACGTGGAGCAGGCTCACTACAGAACTTTTCGAAGAACGGGTCCAGCGCGTAGATACTGACATCATTATATATGGCAAATCGTTTCTCCACTAAACAAGTTCTCTCGTACATGCTCTTTTTCGTTTGTCGTTGACAAACCTATTAATCTCACTCTCTAGTCATGAAGTGCTTGAAACTATCCCGAACCTGTCATACGTAGTCCTGGACACATTTTAGCCTCATGTTCGCTGTTTTATCTCCATCCCACCATTGCAGCGATTGACAAGGCCACTCATGAACAAACGTACCGACCCCATAATGTAGATGTCATTAATGGCTATCTTCCTGAGATACTGTACGTGATTTCGGCGCCTATATACTCTGACTCGATGATCACGTAGTAGTGCAGGCCAATGGAGCTCATGGTTGATTGCACAGCGTTCATGAAGAAACGGTAATTTCGTCTTATTCTGATGAAGCGCTCCGCTCAAAACGTCAGTATTTCGTTCCTAAAATCTCGGCAGTTCACCACCTTTTCGCTTTGCTACATATCCAAAAACACTGCCTACGCAGCACTCTACTTTTTTACTTCACCTCCAGAGACAGGTTCATTGGCATATTCATTTCGTACGGCTGAAGGCCTCTGGTCTTTACATCTCACGTTCGTGGCTAATTATAGTGTCTGATCTGTCAATAGCCTTCAGTCAATAGCCTTCGGTCCGGCAATAGCAATCAGTCAATAGCCTTCGGTCAATAGCCTTCGGTCAATAGCCTTCAGTCAATAGCCTTCGGTCAATATTTTGGTCAACAGCCTTTGGTCAATAGCCTTCCGTCAATATTTTGGTCAATAGCCTTCGGACAATAGCCTTCAGACTTCAGTCAATAGCCTTCGGTCAATTATAGCCTTCAGTGAATAGCCTTCGTTCAATAGCCTTCGGTCAATAACCTTCAGTCCAAAGCCTTCGGTCAATGGCCTTCGGTCAATAGCCTTCGGTCAATGGCCTTCGGTCAATAGCCTTCGGTCAATAGCCTTCGGTCAATAGCCTTCGGTCAATAGCCTTCGGTCAATAGCCTTCGGTCAATAGCCTTCACTCAATAGCCTTCAGTCAATAGCCTTCAGTCTAATGCCAATGGCCTTGGGTCAATGGCCTTGGGTCAATAGCCTTCGGTCAATAGTCTTTCGGACAATATAGCCTTTGGTCAATATAGCCTTTGGTCAATAGCTTTCAGTCAATAGCTTTCGGTCAATAGCCTTCGGTCAATAGCCTTCGGTCAATAGCCTTCGGTCAATAGCCTTCGGTCAATAGCCTTCGGTCAATACAGTTATACAGGTAGCTCGCACGCCATTTCGACGATGGCCTGATTTAGACAATCAGAACACACCTTTTCAAAATGCTATTTTATAAATTAATATTAAACCCAATTTAATTCGATTCAATTTAATTTGGTGACCAGGGATTTATTTTTCATTAAAACATATATTTCTTCAGGTTTAAATATTATTAATTATTAATAACAGGTTTAAAACATTCTGCAGAGATCCATTCTTTAATTTCCCAGTCAGAATTACTACTTCTTTTCTGTCTATTCATTACCTCAACCTGAAGGAAAATTTATTTTCTGAATATTTTAATATTTAGTTTTGCTCGGAATAACTGTTGTCAAATTGTAAAAACAGATTTAAATAGGGCAGAATTCAGACTTTTTGGATAACTTTACAGAATTTAAAGCTCCACATCATTATAGTCACAAACGTTGATGCTCAAATAAGTATCAACAAGATTTAAATTTATACAAATTGAAAGCCAAAATAATTATCTTCGAAAAGGGAATATACTGTATATGAGAAGGTGAAACATCTACAATACAAGAAGGGCAATAATGGAATAAATATTGAGAAAGACACTTTTCAGAGTGAGGAATATATAGAAATTGCAGTAGATGATGTATTTAATAAAATATATACACATGATGATTTGTATTGTGGGCATACCAGAAGTAAGTATAAAACTTGTGTTCTTGCTTATATACTGTATACTGCACATTACAGTACCTATACAGTACATTAGTAATAAACATTGTGAAAGTGTTATTTTTCATTGTTTTCAACTATTTGGGTTAAATCAGTTTGATTTTCATTACATCTGTAGAAACATTGTTGTTTATCTTCATCAAAATACTGTAAAAATCTTTTATTATATGGCTCACCGCTTCGCGGCTCGGTAAATATTCAACGATATTCACCTCGACTTAGGTGATTATAATTGTTAATTAGGGAATAAAAGTACGTGTATTCCCTCTTCTTAATTAAAATAATCTATTCCCTCGTTACACGAATTCTTCAATCAGATTGGCCATATCACTGCAATAATGAAAGCGATGAAGTTATCAAGTGATGAATTATAGGAGCCCCAGTCACAAATGTTACTCACAACAGAGTTTTTTACAACAAGGTTGATAATGATATGTTATATGCTTCTCACCGTGGTGTCTCATATGATCACGTAATATTCTCTCTGAGGCACAATACTTGAAGCAGTGGGAACACTGGTAACTCTCACCTTAACATTAAAGAACATCCAAACAAATTAAATACTCACTGGAAACAAAAATAATGACAAGAAATAAGAGTACAGTATACAGTTTTACGACCACTTTTCTGGAACAGACAATTAATTGTTTTTAGTTAAAATACACCTGGAATGAGTGAATACTTGTCAAACTTGTCAAAGGGATTTTAGCATCCCAAACGTGAATTTTAACATGTCAAAAGTTTTAAAACTGCCACTATGTAAACGAAATACAAGTGATGAGGATTAGTCTTTACGTTCATCAAGCAAGAATTTTGACCGCACGCTACTCCAGCCAAAATGCAGGCAAATGTAGTTCATATGAAAGATCTTACTGACTTTAGTTTATTTCCAAAGTTTCAGCATTCCTATCGATTTAGTTAAGAAGATATGGCTAGTTGAAGTTGAAAATTTGAGGATTTTGACGCCATATTGGTTTTGAAATATGACGTCACTGAGTGATTCTTTATCGGCAGTGGAGTTGTTTTGATGGCGATCACATAGTGATAGCTGTTGTGAATGCTATTCTAAACTAAATAAAAAAAACTATTTCGGAACTAAATAAACTATTTAGTTCCTCGTGCAGGGAGGTAGAGGAGCTTCTTACAGGCATAATACGAGATCAATCACTCAGTGACGTCATATTTGAGAAACAAATATGGCGTCGAAATTGGACAAACTCTCCAACTTCAACTAGTGATATCTTCTTAACTAAACTGATAGGAATGCTGAAACTTTGCCACTTTTGTTAACCGCTTTTTAGTATTGTTTTGCTTACTTTCTGTATAAGCGACCGCATTTTGAGAGTCCACAATAAATACCTTGTCTGGTATTAGCGACAATTCCAAGGACTTAAACCATTAACATTCTTGAGGGAAATGTGTTAAATTTGTTTAAAAAAGCTCATGCATTTGTTTAATACTGCCATCTTGTCAAGTGAAATAAGGTAGTACAGAAATACGTCCCGCAATAAGCCCTCGACCGCCTTTCTACCCCCGCCGCCCCTACAGTTTCGTTTCCCCAGCCATGCGCACGCCGTGTAATTTATTCAAACCTAACCGTTAAAATCAAGACAAAAAATTAAAGAAAAAATTAAAGAAAACTCACAAAAAGGATGTCCGTTGTGGGAATTGAACTCGCCAGATTCGGCATCGCAACCCTAGAAACTAACCACTACACTAGGACTGCAGGCTCAACAGAAAGCAAAATAAAAATATATTTAAAGTCGTTCGCTGATTAAATAACCGGCTGCCGGTTATATAGTCACTTCGTTAAAATTGTCTGCAGAGAACAAATCGCACGTTATCTCGGCCAATATTTACGCGATTTCAATCCTGAAATCAGATTTGGAATTACCGAGTCTAAATACATAACATACGTGTCTATTATATTACGAGAACGTGCATACCCTTCGTAAAAACGGTTTTATGTACTTAGAAATTAGTCGGCAATCAGGCTGCCGCTTCGTCGTATTATTATTTTGAACGTGTAAAAACCTGTTTGTAGTTCGTCAGATCACAAATCGCCAATGGTCCGCTTAGCGTTTCTGCCCAAATATTTTCCGATTCAAACGGATCACCCGTTTACGGCTTATATATACAAAACTATTCGTGAGAAATAGATCCCTGCCACGGGGAGATTATCACCCTAGCTTCGCTCGGTCGCTTCGCGACCTAACTTGCGAGGGGACTATAGATCGCAAATATAAATAACATTGTTAATACAAAATAACGCTAACTTAAACGTACATTGTATAGCCATTTAACAATCTCTGATTTACATGTAATATAGATTGTATGAGTTCTTACGAAACTTACTGTAGTACAGCATACAGTACTGTTAAGAAATAACCTATCAAAAATCGCGTCTGATTTGCGTCCGTTCTTGCGTCCGTCTGGCGTCCGTCTTGCGTTCGTCTTGCGTTCGTCTGGCACACACGCTTTCAAATTGTTGAGGAATTATCTAAAAAACGTTCCAGTGACTTTTTTAAATGTTTCTATTCTTGCAAATAAGCTCCGCAGCAATTATGGATGTCAACGTGCGACGTTTATTTGGGAGCGGACCAGCGGTGAGAGCGCGGCGATTATTTGTCATTAGTACTATTCGATAAACGTGATACCGACGTTTCACGAGAAGGAACTTCGGTTCTGCGTCTGTCACGCTCCCGGACGCAAGACGAACGCAAGACGAACGCAAGACGAACGCAGACGAGGACGCAAGACGAACGCAAGACGGACGCTAGACGAACGCTAGACGAACGCAAGACGGACGCAAGACGGACGCTAGACGAACGCAGACGAGACGAGGACGCAGTGATAGGTTATTTATTAGCAGTACTGTAGAGTAGCTGGTATTATATGTTTCACTAATGAAGTTAGAGTTTACTAGATCAGATGTCTACAATGAGAGTTAGCGAGCTGTCACACAATTATTATATATAGAAGAGAATAATTAAAAAAATATGTTTAACCTGATGACGAACGTTTTGGTTTGTGTGTAAACGCGGTGGAATTTGAAATCATTTAATCTTAGCGATCGCTCACAAAATGCAAGAACCAAGCAGATAGAAACGCCTATCAGCATTTAGCAACAACAACAGCAAAATTTGCTATTGGAGCAATCAGAAACCCGAAACCATTCAAGATGGGTTCGAATTTCGAGATCTGGCTAAAACGCTAGGAGACGTATATGTATGCGCAATGTGCCAGAATCCAACTTTTTTAAATCACACGCTAACAGTATGAAATGAATCGTGACCGGGAGCGCTTGTACGAAAAAGGATTTTAACCCGTCGATCAGCTTGGTTTAGACCTAAACAAGCTATCCTATGATGAGCGTTTGCACTCGTCTTTTGAATAGTTTCGCGTCAAAAGCGACGGAACCAGAACTCCGTTTCAAACTGGGTCAACGAAAAGACGAACCAGGTAAAACACTCAAAGCTTTTGCTGCAGGGTTGCTAAAAGAGACCTTGCTAAAAGAGGGGTAATACGTTTTCGGGAAAACGAGTTCGGCTGGGGCCATAGGCAAAGCGCAAGCGAAATAATTATCGGTCACGAGTGCTTCATTCCTGATTCTCACTTGGCTAGGAGTCATCCCATGATTCTCAAGAGGCTCCCATTTGCGACAACAACAGTCTGGTTAATCCCAGGGTGCTGTTCATGTGGAAGGAGATGGTTATTTCACCTCGCTCGCTACCAAGCAAAACCACCAAGCGTGTGTCGAGTTAGACGTTATGCTTAAAGAAACCGTAGTTACTGTATGTGCCTTCGGAAAGAAAGCTCATGCCAGCGATCGTACAGTGTGGTGATGGGAATTCTGATTTTCCTGGAGTCTTCGAAGTAAAACATGGTTTTGAAGCAAAGAAACAAATATTGGCCAGCGAGAGTTGTGGCTACGACCAACAAGGGGCGTGATGCCAACACCCATCGCTAACCCGCTAACTTGTCTAAAGCACCAGTTACAGTACGCTGTACACTGGTCGGTTCCAAGGAGATAATTAGGGAAACCTATGCGCTCGGTTGAAGTACAGTATCTCTACGGCATCTGAAACAGCAGAGTCGGAAACGATGACGTTGCCAAGAACCAATCTCAGCGTAGAGCTGGGTATAGATACCCTGGATCTGGAAGAGCGTGCAGCGAGCTACAGTGTAACTTGGTGGAAGACTACAGAGATATATTTTCCTGTGTCGATAATGATTTAGGATGCACCGACCACATTTATCACAAATTACTGGAAATGCTACATGTAGTCCAATCTGTCAAATGGCCAGCCATGCATATACCCCAATCGATAATCAGAGGTCACTCGCATGGTCATGGAGCTACCAAGAACAAGAGAAGTTATCGAGTCCTCTCACTTCCCTGGGCCATCACCAATCGTCTTGATCCGGAAGGACGGCATGCACCACCAGATTCTGCGAAAGTTCGAACTATGTTCAACAGCGAACGCATGGAAGGATGATGCAATGTTGAGGCGTTTACCGACGCTGCTATCGGGAAAAGCTTTTGATTGTAAAGCTTTTTGTCTTGCAGAGGACAAAAAAGAAAGCTAATAAAGCCTTAACAGAAGCGATCATAGAAGTCTTAGGTGGCGACGCGACAAGCAGACATATTGCTATGATGGAGTTCCGTCGACGCGCGCGAAGACTCGGAGAGGATATCCAAGTTTTCGCCTATGGCTTGGAAACACTGCTTAGCCGAGCGATGACCAACATCGGGAACGACGAAAAGAGATACCCTTATCAAACAGCAGTTCATTGAAGGGTCTCCGGCTGCGCTTAAAAAGAGAATTGTTGCATGAGGCCAACTCTGACACACGAGGAGACGGTGAGAATAGCCCAACAGTTTGATTTGACACCTGAGCTGTCATCACCGAACACCGATCCTAACGTAAACCAGACGAGGTTCAAACACCACAAATATCCAACAGGGAGTCCACCGTGATTAGCCAGCTGAAACGAGAAAGTCGACCAGCTTTCAAAATCGGTGAACGCAGTGGCAGCAGTAAGGACGGAGAACCCCCGCCGAGGAAGACTAGGCGAGTGTTACAGCTGCGGTCGATTGGGCTACATCGCGAGCGAATGTCACCAAAGCAAGCCAAGAAATGGCCGTGGCCGCGGGTAACGTCGAAATGCAAACTACTGTTTCGTCTGTGGCCAACCGGACTCGCTCGAGACTGCCAGTATCGTTTCCAGGCTCCACAACAACCGAATCCGGAAAACTACCGATGGCTGGCCCTCTACTAGGAGTCTGCCCACGAACACCGTGCCATATCTATCATAGTGTTTCACCTACAGCAGTTTTCATCAAAGCTACGCTGTGTGAACATCAACAACGATGCCTCGTCGATACTGGAGCAAGTGTGTCGCTGGTAAACAAAGATATTGTCCGTGGACCAATAACAACATGCAAGATGAGAGCGCGAGGGGTGGGTGGCCAGAGTCTTCACGTGATTGGAATGACGGATATTCCTTTACGAATAGGCAGACTGAACGTCGTCCACACATTCATTGTAGTAGACGTGGAAAATCAGTGCATTCTTGGAGCTGACTTCTTGAAAACAATGGGATATGGTCGATGTGAGACATAAGAGATTGTCATGGAATTCCGGAGAGACGCCATTGTTAATTGAAGCAGCAGCACAACTATTCACGAATTAACTGTTCTGTTGGAACAATATTCAGAAGTACACTGTATTTTTAAATGGACCGGAGGACCTTTTGGGAAGAACCAGTGACGCTGAACATTCCATTGACGCTGAACGAATGGATAATCGAGCAGTTAAACAACGGCCGTACAGGATTCCTGTTCACTTAAACAGAGTGATGGAACAGCAAGTACAAGAGATGCTTGCTCGAGGCCTTATTAGGCCGAGCAACAGCCCGTGGTCATCGTCAATCGTACTGGCCCCTAAAAAGGACGGTGATTATCGATTTTGCGTTGATTTCCGACGCGTAAACGCAGTCACAAGAAAGGATGCATATCCGATGCCACGAGTACAGATGAGATAATCGACAAAATCGGGGGTGCTCGCAACTTCACCACGTTAGATTTAGCTTCGGGGTACTGGCAGGTGCCTCTGAGAGAAGATATCGCGAAGACAGCATTCTCTGTCGGCTCCAACCATTACGAGTTTACAGTTATGCCTTTTGGCCTGGTATAGCAGCTCCTCTGTACGAACCAACGAAAGGGGGTCGGGAATTTTGTTGGACACCATCAGCAGAGGCAGCCTTCACGGAGCTCAAGAACCGATTATCTACTGCACCCATCCTTTCCTTGCCAAATTTTACAGTCCCATTCACCGTATATACCGATGCGAGTGACGCAAGCTTAGGAGCGGTGCTATCACAACGTCCCGGATCAACGGAACACGTGGTTTCCTATGCTAGTCGATCGTTGACATCGGCCGAGAAGAACTACTCCATGACAGAAAAATAATGTTTGGCCATTTGTGTGGGCCATTCACTACTGCAGGCTATACCTGCTGGGAAAAAAAATTTCATGTGGTAACTGATAAAGGCCGTTTGGCGCGGTGGATCCTGTCACTGCAAGAGATGACTTTGACATCGCACGCCGACCTGGTCGTGAGAACAGTAACGCCGACGCCCTTTCACGGTTTCCCCTACAAAATACTACTCCTCACCACACTAATGCACAGGACGAGACTGTAGTCACCGGCGTTGGGGCCACCGTTGTCGAGTCAACTTGGTCCACAGAGGAAATGCGTCAGTCTCAACAAGAAGACCCGCCCCATTTCACTCGTCCTTCAGGCACGACTGACAACCACTGAGCAACAAGAGCCACCAAATGATTGGAACGATAATAGCGAACTTCGTCGTTATACAGCTGGAAATCGTGGAGGGAGTGTTTACATCGACGAGTTGCAACAAGTGGTCGGAAGGATGGCCTCGTCTTAGTCGTGCTCACTGATCAAGGGCGAATCTTTGAGTCGGAGCTCATGAAAGAGGTACAGTACATGTATTCATATTATTGGGGGTTCATAAGCTACAGTACCTGTACGAACATCTGCATACCATCCTCAGACCGACGGCCAAGTAGAACGATTCAATCGGACTCTCATATGTCAACAGTGACCACAACGACTGGGATTTACATCTACCCTTGGCTTTATTTGCTTATCGCTCCAGTGTCCATTCAAGCTTCCTCGCCGCCACTTGTGTTATTGGGCAACCACGACGAGCGCGAAACTAAGGCTGATCTCTAATTATTGTGATGAGCTGGAGCACATTCTCAAAGAAGTCCATGCAACAATGGCGGAGAATATCAAGAAAGCACAGAGCCAACAGAAACAGAAGTACGACGAGCGTAATGGCTTTACGCAAACAAAACCACTGAATTATGGTGACATTGTGTAGTTGCACAGCACTGCAGTACCGAAAGGCCGGAGCAGGAAATTCCATAAGACCTGGACAGGTCCGTTTGTCGTACTCTATCGGCAAGGGAGCGTAAACTACATGATCAGACCACAAACAGGAAAGGGATAAGGACGGCTTGCGTACATCGCAACCGACTGAAACGTGTCCAGAACCACCATCAGGAAGACAAAGCTGCTATGCAAATAGAAAGTGATGCGGTCCAGGAGCAGCAAGCGGAAACTACGAACACGGTGACCTGACCGCTACGAGGACTTTAATTTGGGACCGAAATTTGAGATCAGAGGACGCTCACGCTTAAGGGTGAGGGTAATGTAGGATATGCGAAATTGAAAGCACTAATAACATATACTGGGTGGTCAGGGTTCTAGGTGTCATATGAGGGTTACAGTGAACACAGGCGAAGATGTTGTTTTTAGAACTGTGAACGGTTGTGTCTAGTATAACCGTAGGTTGCTTGAATTAAAAGCATTGATTTTATCCTAGCTGTTGTACGTTATATTACAGCGGTAAATCGAAGATACAGTATATCCTGTGAACTGGTGGCATCCGATATTTTTATTCCGATGGCCAGAATGTTAAAAAACACGTTTAAAAACAGAAAGAATCCCAACCAAGGGAGGCGAAAACCATTTGACAAAGGTCTTGGTTGTTGAAAAAGCACCAGAATTCCTGGGATTGCGGTACAGTTGTACTTGTTAGCATATTATCACTCTCCGCAATAACAATAATCGACAGGGCCACTGTATATACTCCCATTCCAGCCTATCTGAATGTTTCGTCGAGAAATCCAAATGCCGATTTGATGTGCTGCCGATGGTTAAGAGTCCCAAGCCCATTATGGAGAAAGACTGAGTACACGGTATGTTATAAACATCTTTGGTTGAAGCCGCTAGAATAAGCTTATTAAAACGTGACGCCAAAAAACATGGTGGAAGCCTCAGCAGGGAGAAGATTACAGTAGCGTACTGACTTGATGAACCAACGAATGACAGGACGAGCGCTACAATCGTTGGTGATAGTGTCAAGAAAGGCAAGACGCCCAGCACCGAAATTGCATCGGCCTTAGGGTATTTGAGTTCCTATATTTGTTGTGAAACGAATATCGGATGTGTCCGTATATCGTATCAAGCTTTAAAGGCTACTTGTACTGTAAGCGTACAGCTTGTCCACTTCAACCGCCCCTTGATGCCGTCATACGTGTACGTTACCTGAATCTCCGCCGAAGGGCCCAGAGGGTTATTACCAACTGGATGAAGACACATCTGTAGAGAACGAATGATGACGTACTAGTATCTGCAGAAATTAATAACGATTCGGAGGACGGAAAACGATGACAGATTGATTCCACTATCCAGGTTGCTGAACCAAGGGGAAGACCTAACGAAGGACGAGAACCATGAAGGTATCATTCGACAACCATACTGATTGTTTGCGATTGTATTATGGTTATTCCAATGATTCCAATGTACAAGGTACAGTAGCGCCAACATGCTTAAAAAGGAAATGGAGACACAGAACACCTTCTATGTGTTAGGGGGACTGGAGCGAGTGTTATAGCTGGTATGTATGATTACTAATGTAGTTAGGTGTTTGCACTGTTGAACATATATTTACAGTAGCTAATTAGGAGAGTAGATCAGACGTCTAGAATAAGAGTTAGCGACGAGAGGAATAATTGTTTGTGACAGTTATATACAGTAAGAGGAGAATAATAAAATTAATTAATAAAAAAGATTTGATGATGGCCATATTGGTTTGTGAGTAAATGCAGTTAAGGCAAACATTAGACATGCAGGTATGCAGGTGCCTTGAAAATGTTCAAAAACCTTGCGTTCCTAATAATTTTAAAACACAAGATCGCTAATAACTTTTGTGTAATACGGATATGAATCAGCATATTATACATGCTACATTTATCGTTGCTTCTCTTAATTCTTTTGCCTTCTTATTAAATAGATTTTTTTCATGGCGCATATAAGGCGTGCAGTTATCCAATCTTACTGTTCAAACTGGACGTGCCCTTATATAAAGTATTATAAAGTTTTTTAAATATTTTATCAAAATTTCAAATTTAAATTTTTTCCAGACTTTTCTTCACATGTAAATCTTTGTTAGGGGGGGGAGAAATATTTTATATTGGTTTTAAATTAAAATCAATAGCCGTCTTTCAGTCAAGTAGCGAGCCCACAGAATTTAGTCTGTAAATGTAATAGCATTCTCCCAACATGGCTGCCATGTGACCTTCACATGACTAAACGACCATCTTGTCACTTATGACCACTTTTGCTGCCTGGGCAAGCAGGGAGTAGTCATAAAAACTCAGGGTCTACTGCTATGGGCATATGGCATAAGGTGATAATAAAGGTGGTGATGTTCCTAACACGACATAATTACATCGTTAAAAATATTTTATGTTGGAAAGAATAAATATATTTATTCGCAAAAGATAAATACATGTTTTTAAATCAGACAAATATATATACTGTACGGCGTTCTAAAATTAAAATATACGTTCTGGGGAGCAACCCAAAAAAATACGTTGGGAAAAGGCAAAATTATGTTCTATTACTGTAGATCACAAAAAAATATTATGTTCTGAAAATTTCAAAAATATACGTATCCAAAATTTGAGCCCTTCAATTCTATTCAATCAAGGTGTATCAAACTATGCTTCTAAAAAATCACCCGCTTATAGCCCTCCTTTACTATGCTTTTGCTATGCTTGTTCGCCTATGCTTAACCGCTGCTTAGACCTGCTTTAGCCCTTACTTAGACCTGCCCTTAGAGCCTATGCTTATACCTCCGCTTATCACCTCCTTAGCCTCTGCCTTAATCCTGACAAGGATTCCTGATAGGAAATATGTGATCAGCGATCCTAATCCGGAATTCTAATAGGATCCTGAACCAGGATCCTAACCAGGACTCTGGATTATGGATCCTAATGTGGTCAGGATCCTAACCTTTTTTTAGGATCCTAATTAGGATCCTAGTAAGACCTTTTAAAAATATTTCAAGATTCTGACCACCTGAACAGTGATCCTTGAACAGGATCCATACCATGTATCAGCGAAGAATTTAAGATCCTGTACATT
Source organism: Chrysogorgia sp. JL179-B06 (assembly GCA_035772405.1). NCBI lineage: Eukaryota > Metazoa > Cnidaria > Anthozoa > Scleralcyonacea > Chrysogorgiidae > Chrysogorgia > Chrysogorgia sp. JL179-B06. Next base: position 4,316,894 of record JAYKKM010000147.1, read on the forward strand.
AATATTCAAGATCCTGAATAGGATCCTATCAGGATAATCTAAGATCCTGTCATTAATATTCAAGATCCTGAACAGCATCCTATCAGGGGAAAATCTAAGATCCTGTCATTAATATTTCGAAGATCCTGAAACAGGATCCTATCAGGATTAATCTAAGATCCTATCAATTAATATTCAAAGATCCTGAACAAGGATCCCTATCAAGGATTCATCTAAAGATCCTGTTATCTAATATTCAAGATACCTGAACAGGATCCTTATCAGGGATTAATCTAAGATCCCGTCATTAATATTCAAGATCCTGAACAGGATCCTTATCAGGAAAATCTAAGATCCTGTTATATTTAATATTCAAGATCTTGAACAGGATCCCTATCAGAGGATAATCTGAGATCGCTGTCATTAATATTCAAGATCACTGAACAGGATTAGTGTTTTGCGATTATCACTTCACAAAGAAGAATAACGAGTAGACCAACTTCGTCTGGGTTGTGCTTAACCCATTTGTCCGCCTTGAGAGAGCTAGACAGTCGATAGTCAATAGTCCCTTGGAGCAGCGTCGGCGAGATTGAGATACTCACGAATTTTTTTTCGAAGTGTATGTTTATTTACTTATCGCGCAATCAAAACACCTCTCCCTCATTTGCAATGCAATGGTTTATTTTATTTTCATTTGTTGTTTTGCGAACTGCTAATGGTAAACAATGCTCAATCATGCTAATGAGGTTTTGCTACGTTTTTGATGAATATGTATCTTTGGCAGGAGTTCCTTTCGGCCAATAAACAAAAAATAAAAAAAAACAAACTCCCCGCCTAGAAACTAGCGTAGTGATAAAATAGGCTAGTGATAATATAATTCGAGTCGTTGGTGAAATTCGAATTGGAGTAAACTAATATCAACAATTACTCAAGCCGTCACCAATTGAAGAGTGGTGGAGAATAACATCGGACGTTTGGCGAACTTTTTTCTAGCTGCCAAGCAATGTTGTCGGCAACCGCAAGAGAAACTGCGCGCATTTCTCAAATCCAACAAGCGATAGATAAATACGCCTTGTTATGTTTCATTTTAATTTGTATGAGAGTAATTACTAGTTTAAAAAGCGGGGCGTATGCGGATGTAGGCCTGGCGCGCAGATAATGATTAATGATTGCCTTGAGACAACAGAAAATGCAATGTGAGGGGGGCTTAAAACGCACATGAGAAAAGCTATAATTTCACGTTCTGTCCATCTGACAAAAAACTGGTGCATTTCATGGTCACGTGTCTTTAAAACCATAAGACGTTTACATGAAATATTTTGTGTGTCATATCCGCACCAAGCAGGATATTACTGTAAGGTATATCAACACGCCCCGTATGATCACACCAGTTATTTGACTTCGTTGAAAACCGATTCCACTTCCGATTAATGAAGAACATCTATATGACGTTTCTGTTTAAAGTTTCAATTGGCGGCCTAAATCGTTACTGGTGGGCTGTTAACTGATGTGTTCTTTTACGCTTGAGGAATTCGAGCGAGGTGGTAAAACAACGTGCGGCTTACGGCCTTTATCATGTTTGACTTTTCAGAGTTAGTATCCTCTATTTTCGCCTAAAATCTTCCAGAAATAATGCCGGAGGCTATAATGAAATTTTGCCCGACACAATTTAGATGACAAGCCAAAAAGGAAACGCGGCGATTTACACCTCGAATATCAACTGAGATCGAGAGGTCGAACTATAAAATGCCCAATAAAAAGCCGTTTTTAAACAGATTACTGCTTTAATAATTCAGAATTAATTTCCTCCGCAACTCCGAAGGCCTGATGTTATTATTACTGAGCCACATTTAGCCCAAGGTATCAAAAGAATCAAATCTGCTTCGGTGCTTTCCCGTTCCCTCTTTGACCGTGTGTGAAGATTTGAACTTCTTGAACAAGATCGTAAACAAACGGACTTTTCTCCGCCCTACTCCTTGGACTTATATGTGTGTTTTTTCCTGGTTGAATAAAATTATTCAAACAGTTCGGTTTGTTTATTACATAGTTTGAATCGGCTGTGGTCTTCTATACTACTATCAGGACGAAATGAATGCTAATGAATCGTTTTATTTTTTACGCCGTGGTTAGAGGTTCGACAATTTGTACGGATATTTTAATAGGGTTGAGGATTAGGGTTTTTTTGAGGACTTTTTTCCCCCATCAGATGGGGATTAACTCTGGAAACAACGCTCAAATCTCGAGACATCCCAGAAGAAGTTTCTTCCAGATGCTTGCATGTGCTGTACGACATCGCAATCATGGATAAACACATTGAAAGAAAGCAGAAGATCTTTTACACCGGGTAGAGGAGAGCCTGCACAATCAATTGGGTCTGATTCATTGAATGCCGTGAAGAAAACAAAGTTTATGCCCAGCTTAATCCAGTGGCACAGAAGAACCTCTCTGGAACACTTGACGTATTTGATTTCTGAGAGTTAATAAAGCGTGTGGAAGTGGTATTGTATGTGTAGCTTTCCTAAGTAGAGAAAGTCTATCCACTTTATTTAATCTATAGATCCATTCAAGTGCTCTTAGAGGTTCTTCATACCATTGGATTTAAGATGCATAATAAAATAGAAGCTACACAAACACAACTTATCACGATATTAACACTCGTATTGGCCAAAGCTTGGGGTGCTCTAAATCCCTTTCTAAAGTTTGGGCATCTCAGATCAAAAGGACAACAAAAGATGAAACTTATTCAAGGGCAATGTTGAGTCCATCCTCCTCTTATAGGTTCTGATTATCCTTGGACATTAACGAAATCACTCTTCTCAAATGAATTGATGGAACTGCCACCAGAATGCTGTGGATGGTACAAAACAACTCATGCGAAATCATGCACCACTAACATGGCACTGTATGGGTCATATCCTCAGCCTATCAACCATCTTATAAAGGCAGATGGAGGGATAGGAGGCTCCGCACTACGCTGGTCATGCCAGCAAGACACAATGAACCAGCAGGAAGAGTGTTATTATGGAAACCGGATATTGTACACAGCAAGAGGCTAGGGCGACATAACACCAACATCTGAAGAATTAGTCCTTGAAGAAGACACTGGACTTGAGAGAGTGATGAACTGCATTGCGATGTATGTTGAATTAGAAGTGAGCTTGTGGGAATAATTTATATCCATTGGCACCCAACTGGCATTGGATGAAGATAAGTCCTAAAGTCTAAGTATAAGAATCCATGTAGGATATTTCAGGATCCTGCTACAAAGATTCTGTTAGGATATCTCAGGATCCTGTACAAGATCCTGTAGGGTTATTTCAAGATACTAGTTATAAGATCCTACAGGATATTTCAGGATCCTGCTACAAGATCCCTGTAGGATATTCTGCTTGGATCCTGCTACAAGATCCTACAGGATACTTCAGGATCCTGCCTAACAAGATCCTGGTAGGCGTATTTATAGGATTCCTGCTACAAAACCCTTACAGGTATACTTCATGGATGTTCTGTAGGATCTGTTGTACAGGATGCCTACAGGATTGTGCTATGGACAGATCCCTGAATAGGGATTGTGTGAGGATCCTGTCTTCTAGGATCCTGATAGGGATCCTGTAGGATCCTGTAGGATCCTGACAGAGATCCTGACTGGTTTCTGCTAGGATGACAGAGATCCTGTAGGATCCTTGACGAGGATCCTGATAGGATCATGACAGGATTCTGTAGAATCCTGACAGGGGAATCTATGTAGGATCCTCGACCAGGATCTTGTAGGATCCTGATGGGATCCTGTAGGATCATTGTACAGGATCCTGCAGGATCCTGTTTTAGGAAAAATTTAGGATCCTATTTAGGATCTTCCAGGATCCTGATTCAGGATTTCTACCAGGGATGGGAAGGGGGTCCCGGGGCGTCCGTTGCGATCCCCTGGGTACATGGATCCCCATGTTAGCGTGCCTGCCGACGCCCAGTCAGTGCACTTTTGGTCAATTCAGAGTTGGAGTCATTTTGAGAAGAAGAGGTTGTGAGGCGGGATATTATGAGAAAGAAAGACGTGATAAAGAACTGGACATCTTGTCACCTTTGGCTATGCCCTACTACTTTACCTGTAGATTACCTTGTATGTTTGAAAAAGCTGAAATACTAACAATCATGGTTATACATGAGACGACACTATGGAGCATCCAGTTATTGATATATTATTGTATTGTTACTAGTTTTATCTGGTCCTTAAATGCCATGGTATGAATTTATGGAGTAAGCTGCCCTTGAGGTTACACAGCCATTTGTGAAAATCTTTATTAAATTAATTAATCACTACGGCTATGTTGGTCCATACATCTAACTTACTGTTCCATTGTATTTTGTCTCCTAAGGTTGGTCCAATAAACTTAGTTTTGTTTGAGAATAAACCTCCACAATTTGGACAACCAAAACATTTTTCATGGTGTATGGTATACGGCAATGATCTTTCATCTTTGTGTATGTTTTTACATGTTAATGTACAATAATATGAGAAAAAATGAAAGAAGACATACATAGAGTTATATTGTTTATACCCCTACATACAGTACCTGTAAAACTTTTGTTCAAAATCTGTAGAAAATGTTTTAAAACAATTATCTCCATAAGCCTTATGGAGACCTTATAGACCCTTAAGTGTACACACTAGGATCACAAGGAATACGATGCATGTGGGCTTGCCTACTAGCTACATGCAACCTGACATGGTGGAGATTTCTAATCACTTGAACACACCCTA